>JADDOH010000027.1:600000-921175 GCA_016648135.1 Agrypnia vestita
AGCAAGCATTATATACATAGCAAGCAAGGCCAAAAATAATTGGGACTCACATCTAAAAAAAAACCCTTTAAAATAGTACACGAGACTAAACTGACTGGAAAAAGACCGCAGAGCAGACCTAGATAGCGCCTCGTGAGCAATATACTGGCTTGTATGGAGAATCTAGGCAAAGAGGAGAAATGGGAACAGAATACAATGGATCGGAAGATGTGGATAGGAATCATGCAGGAGAATAGAGCTCTACAAGAGTTATACAGCCGTCAGAATTAAGTAAGTAGAAATCTACAGGCTACGGAAGTCCTAGACAAACCTAATTCTAAACTTTTATACGAGAACTGCCACCAAACTAGAGCGGAAACGTGACATCATGAACAGTTTAATGGGAATATTAATGAATATTAAGGATCATAAATATAAAACTTTTCTCATCTGTCCCGTACCTCTACCCAAATAAGTTGAATAACTTTATATTCAGATTAGTTATTAATTTCAAATGATGATTGGAGAGACTGCTCCTCTCGAACTATAGGATTGATAACATAAATCAATGTATGCAGTACTAAGTTTATTTTTATATAAACAGCCTTATCAATTTGAAATGCTTATCTTACTGAATCATTAACTCCTTTACCAATTTAAACCAAACATAATACAGAAATCGTTATCACAATTTTTTTTTGTTTTCCGCATATTTTCGTTTTCACCCTGTACCTACTTAGTGTCATACGTACATAAAATCAAAAAAGAATCAATTCACAAAGCCACAATACAACCATATTGTTCTTTCTAGTAAGAAATGTTTTTTTTATCTTTATAAATATAGAGCGATAGCACATTGAACTTTCCAAAAAGAGGTGAGACTAAGAGTGACCAGCGCCCAGCGTCTTGTTTGACATGGGTAATGAGTGATGGCTGATGAGGTAGCATTTTCCCCAACGCTGGGCAGGGGTGCGTAAAGCACACATTTATTTAAATAAGGTGTGAAAATGCCACTTTTAATGTAAAAAAAATTAATGCATAATAATTTGATAGTTTGTGCTTGGTTAATATTGCGTTCTGCATGAGAAGCGAAGCAAGCGCGATGATGGATGGAGTCGCCACCACCGCACACGGGTCGGAATTAGGAAATAAATATTTTTCTTTCCCAATCTACGTCGATAATGATTGATATCCTGACAACCGAGATACACTTGACCAAAGCTAACTACGTGCACAGTTGACAAATTGTACTTACAGCGTTTTCCTAGTACGTCGAGTGCAGATCCAATTTTCAATTCTCCCGGCTTCTTCAAATCTGGAACAGATCGATCTGATCTGATTCGATTCTGAAAGGCTGATGTGAACTGATATTGCATCTACGTCGGATTCAGATACCACATGAAAAAAAATGTCAGTTCTCAGTAGAAAAGACACCGGCACACACAGCTTTCCAACTTTCACTGGTTGGATTTTTAAAGGTTTTAATCCTGGCTAGCGGTTGGCGTAGAATACGTCGGATGTCAGTTTCAACCAAACCATTTCACGGCCGGCGCCCGGCGGTCACGAAACACGTGTTTAAGTTATTTTTCTTTTTACGCCCTATCAACATGGTAGCCAAGGGAGTATCATGTTGACTATGATCATTTTTATTTACTGCGGCCCAGAATAGCTCTATAGCAGACTGGTCATAACACATAACTACTGTCTCAGGTTTTTCAGCCATAATGTTCTGATTAGTGTATATTATAGATATCTCACAGAGACGAAACTGTATTAATTATGGGAAAGTAGGTATAGAAGTCATTTTGGGTGTACACAGGACTTATGACCTGTCTGTTTATGGTTGGCTTAAGTGATCACTTTACACAATTGTAACATTCGCCATTTCCACCCATGATAGAATATACCATGTTTATTCATTTTTTGGAAGTTGTATATATGTTCAAATTGCGTGGAAAGCTTTCATATATGAGTTGTAAGCGCCTTTTCCATGCGGCCTGTACAAAGCCATTTTCATTCCCCTAAATCCCCACAGATGTCGCTAATGAGAAAATCTACATTGATTTTTTACGGAATTTTGAGAGCAATATACTTTATTGTGTGTAATATTCTGAATGTTCTGATTCTTTCAGATCCCCGACTTCCAGCAAACTTTCACTGAATTAAAAGGTGTAACATCTCGTACTTCTCTGGACGTCTCATCACATGTCCAAGACATTAAAGACATTGAAATATTGGGGATATTGGATGATATTGGATGCATACATATTGGATTGGATATTGGATATATTGCGAAATTAGGAAACTACTTAACTTGCTGTACAGAAATTACTGTTGGCAAGATTGTTAACATATAATTTAAAGATAAAAATATTTACATATAACTCTGAAACGAAACTTTAGCGAAAGAAACGATTGATAGAGATAAGGTTGCGTAAGTTTCGGGCATTAGAAACATATTAAAGAGGTAGTTAATAATGATGAACTTTAATAATGAACTTTAATTAACCCATTAATAATGATGAATTTTATACGTTTGAATTTCAGCTTAAAACTAATTAGTTCTACACTGATAGGTCACAACAACAAAAAACCTCACAAAATCAACCTTAATTAATTTTGTTTTTAAATCGACACACATTGAAAAATTAATGGAGTCACCACTGCTGTTAATCCAAATGGCTTATGTTCTATAATTGCTATAATACTAATTAATTTTCACAAAATGCCAATCAAAATTATAGTTTCACGACAAATAAAATTATTGCAAAATCGTAGTGTATTTGTACTAGCGCGTAAACAACGCTACCGTGAATTAAGGTTGTAACAGTTCCATTTAGCGTATCGTAGCGTCTTGTTAGCTTTAGTTACAACCTTTCTTACATAAGTGATGAACATTGTTGCATTTAATGATATGTAATTTAAAAATCGGTTATTCTTTTCAAAACAAACTACTTAGTTTTGTTAATATCGTTTTATTTTTATTTTTAATTTATTTATTTGTTGATTTTATTGTTTATTTTACATTTGTTGAAATTACTCATAACTGCCACACTACACAAAAACCTATTCTGTGGCAGTTATTCTCAGTTGTTAGTTATGTAATAGTAACAAATAAGAATAAAAGTTAATCATATATACAATCATAAGAACACATAAATCTAAAAGAAAAAAAATATACATATAAATAATTCTTCTTTCTTCTAAACATTCTAAAGTCCATTTTATTAATAAGGTCAAAGTACAGAATAGGTTGTAAAACTAATCTCTCATTTAGGACGTACGTAAAACGTACGTGTGACATGATTGGTCAAACCATTTATGCGAATGCCATCACGTATATATATTTTAAGACCCATTTAATTATTTATATAAAAACGCTTAGGAAAGATTTAAAATTTCCACCAGAAATAAGGGTGTAAATTACGGAGTTAAATACAATCATGTTATCTTTTTTAAATTGTTGGCTTCTGCGGAAGGCGGAATGGATATGCTTTTACGGGGATACAAAATAAATAAATCATTTTTATCTTTTTTTATTGCCGTTTTTAACTCCATCGCGCCACAAAGCCCCGCACAGTGCCGAAGGGTTGATTAGTTTCATCAGCATCATTAATACTCTCATAATTATGTGTGTTATTTATTTGTGGGCGATGAATCATAACATTAGTAAACCCAGTATTACAAACGTTGGTCGCATCAACGAGTGTGATATTATGTTATATCGTACTAATCCTGATAATATTTCAATATTCTGTCTTTCGAATACATCACGGAACAAATCCAAGCTTTTATGTAGCATTGTTATCACTCTAAATGCTCACAATTTACGGCATCTCTGGTAAATTTATCTCCTGTTATATGTAATTCATTTGCCGTCGTTCGATTAGATGCGTGAAAAATCTATTTACCATAGAATAAAAAAACAAGAATAAATCTGGAACGTATCATATAGGGTGTCCCGTATCTCGACGTCAAGCCGAAATCGGGTGATAGGCCAAGTCATAATAGTTATCAGAAAAATATTTTTAAAAAATCGTCAGTTAAAACCGGGCAAAGTATTGATTTTGAATACTTGGTTTGGTCAAAAAGTGACATTTTCTTCCGAGATGGAGAAGTTGGCTTTGAATTTTGGAAAAAAGTTTACAGGAGCATTATTCAGGATTACAAAATAATAAGAAAAATAAAGATTTGTAGCAACAGGAGTGAAAAGACCGCCACGGGGTGTAGATTTTTTTGATTTTTTTTAAATGCTTATAATTAAAAAAAAACACGACTTAGATTTTTTTAAATATTTTTCTGATAACTATTATGACTTGGCCTATCACACGATTTCGGCTTGACGTCGAGATACGGGACACCCTGTATATATAGTTATTGCACAGTCGATAAAATTAAGCAGGGTAGCTGATTTGGACGCAAGGAAGGAATAAGCGAGGGGATAGTGATGAAAATATATGAAGAGCAACATAAACAGTGATATTTATAGTGTTATGGAGGCATGCTGCGTACGTCAATAGCAATACAGAGCGCACTCTGCGAATCGAGTATTTCAATATAGAATTGAACTTCATTTTAATAAATTCTGTGTGAGTCTGTAAATAGCTCATTTTTCTATATCTATATGTCTTACAATTAACAATATTCAAAAAAATATCCAGGTACATCGAATACATCGAGCCCGAATGGAAGTACGACTGCTTGTTTTTTTTGACAAATTTAAAAAATAACCATTTGTAAAAAGGACCTGGTTATTTGTTTTTCAACTTCTATTTATACTTTTTCTTAATTCCAAAATTTCTAATTTATCAAACTGCGTAATTTGTAAACCCTATTAAGATCAAAAGAATGATACATAGCCAAGAGATGGTTAGAAAATTCGAATAATTATTGCTATTTAAACATCTTAAGGGTTCTTTAACTCTAACTTCAAAATTTCTACACGTTATTCCTATATAAAAATAATCACAATCATTGTAAATCAATTTATAAACACCCGATTTACAAAAATATATCCTTATCCTTTTTATTTAATATGTATTTCTTAAATTTATTATTATTATAGAAAGCTGGTTGAATGACATTTGAGATTTTTTTAGCTATCAATTTTTTTCAATGTTTTTCAGTATAAAATATTGGAAGATATACAAAAGATTTAAAAAACTTTTTTTGCATATTTGCCTGATGTCAATAATTAGTAGAAAGTTTGTTAGTTTGGAAATAAATTCCAACATAATAAACGCTACAAACATCAAAAGGATAAATCGTGTCTTTGCTACCCCCTCACCAAAAAGACTAACTATTTTCCCCACTACGGAGCGAAATTATTTATTTGGTCGTAATAATTTTCCAATGAATCCGCTGCGCGATGTAGTGAATATGTTTCGGAGTGGGGGGACACCCCCCACCCCGCCGCCGAGCTTTAAGCCGCTTTGTGGGTTCCTGGAACACTTTTACAACCAAAGAGAGATTTGATTTAAACGAAAAGCTCGCTGAAATGTTTTGTCGAAAGGTTTGTAATTAAATTGCCCCGACGTAATACACAACTGTTTTTGATAAATGAAAGGTTCCGTTTATCTGTCGTCACTTCTACCTGCCGGGTATATTAATTTGACTGCTTAAATTTAAGCAGTTAAAAAAATACCAAATGGAAAAAAAAAACAATATAAAGGAAGATATACTAAAACAGAATCGTGCAAAAATATATAACGCAATTATGGTCTCCCACATCAACTTCTGCAGCAGAATGCTATTTTTAGCCAATGAAGAATTGAAAAATTTAATAATGCTCCAAAATAAAGTATTAAGAATTATACTAAAAAGAAATCGATACACAAGAATCAAAGTGATGTTAGAAAGCTTACAAATAATGACATTTAGACAAATACTTAAAATTAATGTACTTCTTTCAATATATAAAATTATTAATGAGCGCAACAATACCTTTGAATTTTTAAGAAAAAAAAACAACATGTTTATGACGATTGTACAAAAAGAAAAGATGAAATAAGATAACCATTCTATGATGTACCTTACTAGGGGATATTAGGGATGAAAACAATATAACGACTTTAGATTAAAAATTTAATGTACTTATAACTTATGCTGTATATATTAGGAAATATATAAATTCTTGTATTACCTACTTTAAGAATAAAAAAAAATGTGGTCAAAGTCTGAAATAAGTGACTGATATAAAAAAATTACCAGTTCGATTCATTAGAACCGTGTCATGTAGCAATAGCATGCAATTCTATTATTGTTGCTTATGTAAACATATAATAAATTTTCGTGTTGCGATTGCGTGTGGATAATTATTACTCACTGGAGAGAAGCTCCTGGAGCAAGTGAAGATGTACAAGTAAAATAACGAAGAAAGTCTGTGGGCGCGCAGTGGAGGTCCATTCGAATCAGTCTGAGTCAATTCCACAAATTCGCTGAGGCATTAATGTGACTGATGTAGTGCTCTCGGATATTCGCATCTAAATTTATTCGTTCAACCTGACTTAAAAGTCGATATTCTCATCTAAATTTATTCGTTCAACCTGACTTAAAAGTATTGCCTTTTCAAAAACTGCTTCATGATAGCGAAAGAACAAGTTGTCACCTTAAATTATCTGTGGTATGAACGTAAAATATATGGTGCAATTGTTTTGTCCACATTAACTGGACCACGGAATTGGGTCAAGTAAGTAAGATGAACGAAAATATGATATTGTATGATAAACAATCAATACCTTTAAAACTCAATGTCTATCTGTCTGTCTGTCTGTCTGTCTGTTCTCTATACAAATCCACACCATTTGTTCGATTCGATTCAAATTTTGCATACTTATGCTTTAGGACTCGGCGGGTAACATAGGCAACATTTCCCCACTATTCCCATACCCCTTCTCCTCCCCCTGACATATTTTCGATGCAAGTCTGTACCGTTTGACCGATCGGACTCAAAATTTGGAAACTTCTGCGACATATGCGACATTTCCCTTCTATACTTTTAATCCTTCCTCTCCCTGATATATTTCCGATGCAAATCTGTACCGTTTGCACGATTGGACTCAAAATTTGAAAACTTATTTTTTAGGACTCGGCGGATAATATATGCGATATATCCCACCTATTCTTTTAACCCTTCTCCTCTGCTGATAAAGTTTCGATGCAAATCTGTACAGTTAGACTGATCGGACTAAAAATTAGGAATCTTATTCTTAAGGAATCGGCGGGTATCATATGCGGAATTTACCCCCTATTCCTTTAACCCTTCCCCTCCGCTGATATATTTTCGATGCACATCTGTACCGTTCGATCGATCGGACTCAAAATTTGGAAAATTATGCTTTAGGACTCGGTGGGTAAATATGCGACATTTATTTTTTATTCTTTTAACACTTCCCCTCCCTTGATATATTTTCGATGCAAATCTGTACCGTTTGCACGATTAGACTCTAAATTTGGAAACTTATTCTTCATGACTCGGCGGGTAACATAGGCAATATTTCCCCCTATTTTTTTTACCCCTTTCCCTCCCCAAGATATATTTTCGATGCAAATCTATACCCTTCGACCGATCGGATTCAAAATTTGGAAACATATTTTTAAGGACTCGGCAGGTAACATAGGCTATATTTCCTTCCTCTCCTTTTACCTTTTCTCCTCCCTCTGATATATTTTCCATACAAGTCTATACCGTTCGAATCAAACCTTGTTTCCCCCCACAAATTTATTTTCAACACAATCCTTGACCCGTGCAACGCCGGGTACTAACAGCTAGTAACTAATAAATAAATATACAAAAAACCTCCACGTTGCGTTGAGGCGATCTGGAAATCGGACCTGCTGGGGTCGCCTACACGTACACCTGCTAATACATAGAATTTTCTCACTATTTTTCAGGCTAAGGTAATGGTCGAACCTTGAATTCAGGTAATTTGGTCGCTAGGCGAGTGAGTGAGCCTTATTGTAAAAATCACAAAAAAAATGTTAACAATTTGATTTATTTGATTGTAATGAAACAATTGCAATTTTGTACAAAAACAATATACAACAAAATAACGTACCTACTATTTGTTCAACTTTTAATTGACTTGTTTTCAATTTCATAAATTCACTGTCTTTGGCTTTAATTTAATAATGGCTGTAAAATCTTTAATAATAATTTTAATTCCTTGTAGATACAAATATATATTTTTATAATCCTAATGTGTTGAAAAAATATCGAAACTTCAGCAAAATTATTAAAAAAATAAAAAATATTTTTTTATTAATATTGACACGCATTGGTTGTCACTTCGGAACCAAATAAAGCACATTAAATTAATTAAACTTTAATTTATAAACAAAGTTACTGGATACAAACTTATTAGGAACACTATTTTATATTTCGCACTGATTCGCCACTAGAAAAATATTCCACTCTTCTAGTAGGTAGCTTGCTTGTTTCTCGCTGTTTCTATGACGCCACCTTCTATGGTTAATCACAGCTATTTTCAGCATAAAGCCGCTGCCCCTTACATAGATAACGTTATTTCTCGAATGTTTTCGTATATTTTCGTGTTTTCTACCGATTTACAGATTATTTTAAGAATTTATAAATTATTTGGAAGACTTTCATTATTAGAAGAAGATTATAAGCAATTTTTCGCTATTTTAGAATCTCGTGACGATATACATATTTTCTCTTTCATCTTAATATGACTGTATCTAATTATTATAGATATATAAATCAAAGAATAAAGTATAATGTGTTGGTAAAAATATTTTAAAATAGTCACGGATTAGTACCCAAATAGGTACTTTGATAACAGAATGAAGCTGTATAAGGATTTTCATTCTCACAATACAAGAGGAGGCGACAACATAAGACTTCCGAAGAAAAAAAAAACACCTCACAAAATTGTATGATGTACAAAAGTTTAAATATTCGATTGCCTGCCAAAATTTTACAACACAGTGAATATAAGGAGGATTAAACAGGAGTGCAAAAAATTTATTCTAAAATTTTTTAAATGACTAGATGGAATGCAATATGTTTAAATCAAATCATATATTAGCCCACACAACATTATGTGTGGATCTAAATAATTAAGATAAATAAATATATCTCTATTTTAAGAAAATAAATGCTTCATATGGCACAATTTTGAAATTAATATACAGTAACGATCTTCAAAATTTCTTGTGCGTTTATGGGGTACAATGGAAAACATTTAACTTGAACCTTCATCCCTTAGGCCACGAGACACTTGATGCTTGTAATACTCGCGGTGTGCACTTTCATCCAATTGTATTCCTCCCCTTCCGTCTGATTGCCTCGCGTCTCGCCCCTTCGACCCCCTACAACACTCCCTACCTCCCCCAAGCCCTTTTCTAATACCCGTCCTATCTCGATTTCTTTCCGGAAATATTAGCCTTCCATGGGGAATATAACAATATTCAATAGAATTCGATGTTCACCTATGATTGTATTTACCATATTTTAAAAGATATAAAAGTTATTATACGAATATATTACTTAAGCTTAACTACCCGACATTCGAATTCTTCTAAGTATATATTAATTAACACAATGATTTATACACAACGTTTTATTCAACTAATTTGAGTTATATAAGCCTAAGCGCTTTCGATGGACACAGCCATCATCTTCAGAGGCAACATTACAACTAATTGTAAATCAATATGGCCGACAAATAAAATGGTTGTGTCCATCAAAAGCGCTTAGGCTTATATAGCTCAAATTAGTGAAATAAAACCTTGTGTATAAATCATTGTGTTAATCATGAACTTCCATTCTGTAAACGAAACAACGCTTAATTTATTATATATAAATTTTATATTACCTTACATATATTAAAAATCAAGTTATTACAAAATATAATTGATCCAACACATTTAAATAAATTTTCTACAAGTTCTCACTCATTTTAGAAAACTTCTTTCTTGGTTCAAAATATGAAATAATATTTCAAAGATCATATCCGATGATGAAAATAACTTTTCGAGCTGAAAACGGTTACTTCGACCTAGAAATTTCACATGAAATAAACTGTGTAAACATCATGGCAACACAACGTACCATACGTCAGTTTTTTCTGCTTCAGAAAATAATTTTTCCGATTTATAATTATTAAACTTTATTTGTGTATGGTATACAAGAGGCGATAAAACAACCTAAGATTAAATACAATTAACTGATCATAATTTTTCAATTAATAGGCTTTGTTGCCCGGCTTTGCCCGCCATTTGTATTCTTGTAAATATTAATGTCATCTATACCTATAAAACTCAATGTCTGTCAGTCTGTCTGTCTGTCTGTTCTCTATACAAATCCACACCGTTTGTCCGATTCGAATAAAATTTTGCATACTTATGCTTTAGGACCCGGCGGATAACATAAGCGACATTTCCCCCCTATTCTCATACCCCTTGACCTCCCCCTGACATATTTTAGATGCAAATCTGTACCGTTTTACCGATCGGACTCAAAATTTTTAAACTTATTCTTTAGGACTCGGCGGGTAATATAAGCAACATTTCCCTCCTATTCTCTTACCACTCCCCCTGACATATTTTCAATGCAAATCTGTACCATTTGACCGATCAGACTCGAAATTTTGAAACTTATTCTTTAGGACGCGAGGAAATAGGCGAAATTTCTCCCCTATTATTTTACCCCTTCCCCTCCCCCTGACATATTTTCGATGCAAGTCTACACCGTTCGAATCGAAACTTTGTTTACCCTCACAAATTTATTTTAAACTTAATCCTTATCCCGTGCAATGCCGGGTATTAACAGCTAGTATTCCATAATATCTTACTGAAAATAAAACATTTTATTGATAATCTTTCAATTGAAAAATCTTATGTTCCTTTTTTTCCACAGCTAAATATACATTTCCAAGCTACATGGCTCATGATGGAAAAAATACTAGGAAAAAAAAACACATTAACCTAATAGTTCCAGGTGAAAAGAGCTTTGTAAAAATCATGGTGATAGAGCGCACTATTCGTGAGCTTTAGGCTGCTTCCGAAAACATATTAATATTAGGTCCTTACATATGAAATTGACGTTTTGCCGTACTGGCAAATTTGATCTCAAATATCTTCTCTTTGGTTAGGAATTCCAAATCCAAATTTATACAACTATTTACTCATGTATTTGTGTTTTGAAAATTATAATTCATTTGTTTTTTCCTCAATTGTTTTTTTCTTTGCGTCACTCAGTTTACAAAATGAAAAACTTGAAATATCGCGTTATTTACAAGTACGAGTTCCACCGTGGCACCAGTGCTGCAGAAAAGGCTCGAAGGATTAATGATGTGTATGGCGACGGTGCCGCAAAAGAAAACACAGTGCGTTTTTGGTTACAACGTTTTCGTTCTGGAAATTTCGACCTGCATAACAAGCCCCGTGGACGGCCGGAGACCAAAGTTGATAATGAAGAATTGAAGGCTATTGTGGACGCGGATCCATCGCAAACCACATCCGAGATAGCTGCAGGCTGCGATGTTAGTGATAAAACTGTTTTAATCCACTTGAAGCAAATTGGTAAGGTGAAAAAGCTTGAATGGTGGGTACCTCACGAATTGAGTGAAGCAAATCAACAAACGCGCGTTGACTGCTGCGTTGCATTACTCAACCGGCACAATAATGAAGGGATTTTAAATCGAATCATTACCTGTGATGAAAAGTGGATCCTGTACGATAATCGGAAGCGCTCATCGCAATGGCTGAACCCTGCCGAACCAGCCAAACCATGCCCCAAGCGAAAATTGACTCCAAAAAAGTTACTTGTGAGCGTTTGGTGGACTATTGCTGGTGTCGTTCACTACAGCTTTCTTAAATCTGGCCAGACGATTACGGCAGATGTCTATTGTCAGCAACTGCAAACCATGATGGAAAAGCTAGCTGCTAAACAACCGAGGCTAGTTAATCGCTCTAGGCCCCTGCTGCTTCATGATAACGCTAGACCACACACTGCACAACAGACGGCTACCAAATTAGAGGAGCTTCACTTGGAATGTCTAAGACATCCACCGTACTCTCCGGACCTTGCCCCAACAGATTACCATTTTTTTTGAAATTTGGATAACTTCTTGCAAAGGAAAAAATTCAACTCCGATGGGGCAGTCCAAACCGCCTTCAAAGATTTTATTGATTCCCGTCCGAATGGTTTTTTTAGTAAAGGGATCGATGAACTACCTTTGAGATGGCAAAAGTGCATAGATAGCAATGGTACATACTTTGATTAAATAAATATATTATAATAAAAAAAAATCGGCTTTATGTTCCTCCCGTACTAAACGTCAATTTCATATGTAAGGACCTAATATTTAAAGAATTAAATTTGTGGTTAGATATTTTAATAAAATATTATTTATGTTAGTATATAACCACAAAAGATTACTTTTTTGTCCACCGGTTTTGAGACGTAACCCATATCTTTGTCAGGACAACCACTACACTAGCATGTAAATATCACTACACATCACAACTACAATAATGTGTGTAGTGATATTTACATGCTAGTGTAGCAGTTGTCGTGACGAAGAGACGGGTTACGTCTTGAAACCGTTAGACAAAATAGTAATCTTTAGTGGTTATATAGTAATACAAATAATATTTTGTTAAAAAGTATTTATGATTTTTATAGCATTTACTTTGTAGTTGGATATAATTATTAATTTTAATTAACCAAGAACTTTGTGTTAGTCACTTGGAGTAATTTTACAACTACCAGTTTGATACCAATGTACCTTCGTCAGGATAGAAGCATACTAATTACGAGTATACAATATCTATTTTAACAAACATGTTAATTTTTGAACGG
Source organism: Agrypnia vestita (assembly GCA_016648135.1). Classification (NCBI taxonomy): domain Eukaryota; kingdom Metazoa; phylum Arthropoda; class Insecta; order Trichoptera; family Phryganeidae; genus Agrypnia; species Agrypnia vestita. The sequence continues at coordinate 612,809 of JADDOH010000027.1, forward strand.
GGGCGTGGCTACACTAATGGTGCGGGTACGGGAGATTGAGAAGTAGACACCAAAATTTGTTAAATAATAGTTATTCATAAAATTTAACTGTTGAACATCTTGGTAAACGTTTCTCTGGCAAACCTACACAAGAAGTTGCCTAAACTTTAAATAATTGCAAAACTCAATTGAATACTTTATTGGATACAAAAATTCAATAGAATCTAAATATTTATATATGAAATAAAATGATATATGTAAAAATTATGAAGTACATTGGGCTAATTTTGTTGTGTTCCGAGAGAGTATATTATTTACTGTGCTTTGCAGAGAAAACTTTATACGGAAACAACGCTAGACTTCGAGTTAAAGTTCATAAAGGGGACTCGAATTCGTCTAAGGTATTTACTATTCACGAGAAATGCAGCCTTTGTGAACTCAAAATACGATCTCCAATACCTCAAAGGGTTGTTCTTTTTGGATCCCTTTTCTATCTAGATAAACCTTAAAAATACGGCTCTGTTGCGGAAAATTTCGGACCGCATCCCAGGTACAAAGATCGATGGATTTGAATTGGATATTTCTATTATATTATTTACAACGTTATATTGTCTAAAATTTCTACTACCTTCAAAAATTCAATTGATTTGCAATCGGATAAGAAACATTGATGAAGTTGGAACTATTTTTCGTAGACTTAAGGATAAAATAATGGTAGAAAAGCACCCGCCCATCTCTTGCATCTGATTCAGGCTTTCTTGGCTAATCACAGCATTCTAACTATTTCTCAAGTTAAAAATGCCGCTATACGCTATTTCCAAAAATGGCGGGACCGCTGGGAGAAATGTGTGCATTCGTAAAGGGACTACTTTGAAGTAGATCAGAATAAGTACTATTTTTATTTATAAATGCGTTTCTCCCATACAAAGGTTCAATTGATTTGGACACAGTAAGTACCTAATATTGTGACTTCACTGTGAATCGGACCCCAAATCCACAGAAATAAGATACATTTTTATATACGCAACGCAACGCATCCAAAAATAATCGATTGAAGAAATAAGATAAAGAGAAAGACCAATATAAAGTACGAGTATGTTCACTAAATAAGGAGCAGAATATAATTATTAGACATGGTCCAGGATAGAGACGCAGGGTGAGCCTTGCACATAAAAGAATAAGAATACGAGTACAAAAGCGGGGTTTACATATTGCTGTACATGATTGTATACAATTTTTTGCCAATAATTGAGAGAAACCTGTTTGAAAACTGTGATGTATATAAAAGAACTTTCATCGGAGAGAGTGAATGGGGTTAAAAAGGACGCGCCATTCGGGTGCGGGCAATAAAAAAATAACCAGTACGAGAATACTATTTCGGCTACCTGAAAACTGCTTACATTACTATTTTAATTGTCGCGATCGGTATCAATATTAAAAGTCAATAAATACTCGTAAGAATCTGTGACTTTATATGTGGACTCCCAATACCGATAATGTTCCTTCCTAGACAGAAGCATGGAAAAAACGTTTCAAAGTTTGATATGGCAGAAAATATAGTTTTTTTTATGCCCCAATCTCAAGTTAAATGGTGCAAATGGAGAACCGTTAATCTTCACTAATTGTTAATCAATAAAAATCGCTTTGAATCGAAGACAATACAAATTTAATCAGGTCCCTTTACTCTCAGCAGTTCCGGCTATCAATGTACTGTAACAGTAATTTTATTACTAAGCAAAGTGCACTCATTTCTGTCTCTTAAATGTCATGATGTCTTAAGAACATTTTCAGAAAAGATAAGATTTTGAGAAAATCGTAAAGATTCTGCAAAAATGTTTATTTTAAGTACAGTACAAGTTATGCGAATTATTAGATAAATTTAAATAATAAATAATTTCTTCAAAAGCAACGAAATGATTTGGTGATATTATTAATATAATTAATAAAAATATTATTAAATTAGTGGTGTAAATAAAGCATATTTTAATTAATTATTTTAATAAACTATTTCCTTACAGTTAAATTAACGAAATTTCTGATTTCATATCGAGTTTATACAAACAAGACTATATACAACTTAAAATGATCAAATCGAAAAAAAAAATTGTACTTTTTTACAAGTTGCACTATAGCTAATACGAATTATTGTACATTTCCCAGGTATTATTTAGAAACACAAATTATTTATAACATATGCTTTATTCTGAGAGATATGTTCTCTGTTTAAGTCCCTAAGTAGGTACATGTCGACAATTTAACACAGCATAATAGTGGGTTTTAACAATGATTAAATATAACAAAACGACCGGAAAATGTTTGGCTATTGCGTATAGTACCGCAACGTGGTAAAGATAAAGCGTATACAGACGGCGTGCAAAACTAATTTTACAACAAAAAAATTCAACATATTTCGAAGCCAATGGCTTCTTCGTCAGGATAACAAAAATATAATTTAAAAATCGAAGTATAGATCAAAATATTAAAAAGTTATATATGGAAAATGATAATATAAAGTACATACTTAAAATGAAAATAAATTTAAAAGATGATTATTTGCAAAAAGGATTTGATTAATTATAACATTCAATTTACTATTTACACTCTTTTTTATTTTCAAAGTTATTAATTTATCAAATTGTGATTCTGTATAATTTGTATGTAAAATTTGTAAACCCTTATTAATATCAAAATATTTATTTTAATGTGCGTCAAAACCCTTAGATGTATGATAGACACGATATTAATACAAAGATAAAACATAATCAACACATACATTATCCATATTCTGTTTCGAACGAATTAAATTTGCAATTCTTTTATCCAGATTTCTCTTTTTTTAAAGGCCTTTCTATACTTGAGATATGTCTCACTTTATCATCAAGCAGGTCCCATTCTAAAGGGTGTAAAATATGCTCTCATTATGTATATATGTAATTAACTCTGTATAATTTGAAATTTATATTTAAATTTTGATTTCAATTTCAAAATCAATTTCAATTTCAATTTTAAATGCAAACCACGAGAAACTTTTAAGTTTTTATACACGAATAAAATAACATCGCCGTTGCCTAAAAAATAACAATTTCTCAAAATTTTCCGATCGTATAATTATTACTAATCATTCTTTCGATAGTCACACATTGAAACTATTCTACTCGGGCCCTCATAGAGGATGGATAATGAATAATTTGGAAACCATTGAAATCCTAAAAAAATTGAATTATAAAAACACACTTATAAATAATATCACATTTCTGTCCACTTCACCAATCCTAGAGCTTTTTTCCAAAAATATCTCTCCCCACGTGTGCCCCCTCACCAACCCAATTAAATTGATAAATTTTGTATTTAAGTATTATCTAAACCTGATGATGAGAGGGACTTTTCCTCTCGAAACTGTAGTAGTAATTAATCATTCATATTGTGTGTGTATTACAAAGTTAAAACAAAATATATTTTAAACAGAATTTTTATCATTTTCTTAATATTTTTATTTTAATTTATATTTTTACGCTTCAGGCCAGGAGGCCCAATTACAGAAGCGAAATACATCACAAAACACCCTGGCTTGAGTAAATCACAAAGATTTACATTGTGACCTCACCGGGAATCGAACCCGGAACCCTCGGTGTGGGAAGCCAGTGTCGTACCCACTACGCTACGAGGGCCGCCAATTATTGATTATTTTTGAGACATATAAATAATGATGGTTGCAAGTATTTATTTATTTTTTGGTATTCCAGAGGTATGATACTGGCTACTGATATCGAGGGTTTTAGATTCGATTCCTGGTGAGGTCACATTGCATCTATGTGATTTTCTCAAGCTTAGGTGTTTTTGCTACGTGATGTGTTTCGCTACATTCATTGGGCTTTATGGCCTGTTGCAGCCTTAGAAATTAAAGACCGTCAAAATGTGTGAAACAACCGCTTAAGGAGTGTTTTAAAAACGTATTCCGGGAAACGTGTTACTTTTTAAAATACTTGCGTATTAGTTGAGGGTAAATACAGTTTATTTATGTTTAGTATAATAATTAGGTATTAAGTTTGATATGAAAACGTATTTTATATTCAACAATAATTTAAATTTTTCCGGTAGGTAAAATAAATATGTTTGTATTTTCAATGTCTTTAACTGTATCTTTAATTTTGTGTGAAAAATTACTTAATAATGTTTAACTAGAAAATAATATAATATAACAAAGAATTGGTGAGTAGGTCACTGCTTTATACGTTTCTTTTTTGTTTTATCCTTGTGTTACAGTGAACTTAGTTAACAGTTAACAGATTTTTGAAATCAAAGAATTCATAAAACGTGCATTCTCCGATATAAAATTAAACCATAATAAAAACTGGGCGAGTCGTTCGAGGTGTCCGTCAAACTAATATTTCGTTATTCATGTTAAACAATTGACACATAAATCAGAATTTTTTAAAACATTCGGATTATTCCACACATTATTAAATTATACAGATATGAACTAAGCCCGCCTTTTAGGTGAGTTTATTGGGTCACAATGGAAGTATGTCACCATGAACTTCAATGGGTGATTTACTCAAGCTTGGATGTTTTTATGATTATCGACTTAACAATAGGTAGAGTTCGTTCACTTTAAGAAAGCCACTTGCGTTTTTGTGTGTAACAGTGCGATAACAAAAACTTGTAACATTATTATTTTTTGAGTAAATGACAGACGCAAAAAATTAATATAAAAAATATTATTTTAGTTTCTAAACCTAAAATAAGCATAGGCACCTACCTACAAGTAGTATAAAAAACTCATTCCGTTTTCAAAATTAACATGATTTTAAATTCTTTATTAAATATAATGAAATTATTGTCTATATTGTACTTTTTTAAATAAACTACTCTAAATTAGATTTATTTAAATATTAAAGTTTATTGAAAATTAATATTAATACGTGAATCCATTACCTGCTATATCGCATGTCAATGGATGTCACCAACGTTACCAGAATGCTCAAATAATAATGTGATGATATATTAATGAGGTATAAGAAGCATAAAAAGCATAATTCTCTTTTTATAATATCCATCACTAACGTTATTAAGACGCTAATCTAGCTAGCGCTTTTCTCCTAGCATTAACTGGCGGCCGAAATATATAACAAAAGCACTCATATAAGCAGGTATAATTGTAGTTAAATGGTTTCAAAATCTTATAATTAATTTTAATCAATAAGATAGACTTTCGTCGTCTGTATCGGACCCCGAACCCTCATCTAAATTTATATTAAATTTATCGTCTCTGTGATCACCGTATCGTGTTCTTGCAGTTACCGTATCTTTAAATAAAAAATATTAAGCAAAGAAACGACCGCTCCGCGTGACTGCCAAGGTGATACTGAGTTGGCCAATGGAGTAGCTTTAAAAAAGGAATACCACTACACAATTAACGTGTTGCAGCGGGTGTCACTCGTATTAATGCAACGTTTTAAAAAAAAACCATAAAAACGAAATTTTTATTATACTCCCTTTCTTTGTAAAATATAACAACAATTAAAGACGAATAAAAACATATAACATAACACTAAACTTACAGTAATTTAATATATTTTTAAAACGTCAGATGTTTTGAGCTTTGATAAAACACTTTATGCTTTGTGTAGTGAAGTACCTATTAAGTAAACCGACGGAGTAATTCAAATTTAGAGAATATTCCGCGACGTTATCGGACCGCCGTTGCTAGTAAGCAAACTTTTCTAATGATTCCAATTTGAAAAAACCAGTAAAATTTCCAAAAATCCCAAATTATACTATAATTATTAATTTTTTTTAACGAAAATTTGATAGATCTTTCAGCTCGATTGGATTACGGGAAAAGGGTTAAAAATCGATCCAAAGTTTTTTCACCCGGCAAGCCGGCAAGCAAGCAGTTAATATAAAGGGAGTAAAAAGAAAGAAAATACAAAACATTTTATAAAGAAGGTATACGATATTTTTTGCAAGATCAGGTTAACAAATCAACACCCTCTAGTAGATGGGTACTTTGTGGGAGGAACATAATCATTTAGTTCCGGCAGTTGACCCCAGCGGGGGGTGTGGGGACTGGCGACACTCCGACCAGGGTGACCAATATTTGATATTTGCTATGACGTCAGAGCTGCTGGAGACAGTAGTTGCGTGATAATTCCAGAATAAGTATAATTTTGAACATGGACCGAATGGTTGGGGTTTTAACCACATTCTAATATGATTAAGTCCATACCTCGTGGTAATCTTTTATTTTTTTTATTTAGATTTACGATATTTTTTTTAGTGTAAATTTACTGTTTTAGTTTAAGTGTATAGATAGTATATCATTAATGCAAATTTCATTTTTAATTAAAAAATATGAGTTGTAGGGATACAAAACCCGCTCTGGAGATCTTTACTGCTTATGAGTAAATCATTTTTTAAAATACTTTTTACTTAATATAAAGTACAAAATATAATCTTATATATATAATATAAATCTTACATATTTACATATTGAATTGTCATTTTTTAAGACTATGTTAGCCATGTAGACCTCATCAGTGAAGAGAAGCTCTGGAGTCTGATAAGGGAGCCTTAGTTCTTATTTTGTATATAGGTACATATATGAATCATTTAATAATACGGGTGGAAAAATAAGATTTGATGAAGAACTTGTTAATGAATAATATTTTTATTCAAGATTAATTATTATTATTAAGCTTTAAAATTAAATGATTTAAGAATTCATGTTGGATTTTAAGAAGGTTCTAATTTTTTTAATTTCTTCTGAAAGGTTATTGATGCGGCGTATCTCGATAGGAAGATTATTGTAGTACTAAATGGCTTTATAAATATAGTGGTTCTGCATTTAGGTTGTTTTAAATTTAGGCGTTATGATTTGGTTTCCATTTCTCATAAGTTCAAATCCACTTTTCCATTACATATTTTCAATACAGAAACTTGCTTGAAAATATCAAGCACGTTTGGTACTAAAAATCATGAAAACTATTTTTAAAGAATACCATGCTATAATTTTTTTTATAAAGAAACGTCATATTGTGTATTTAAATAAAGCATCATAAAATCACGGAGTGGATTTTGTGACTCATTTTTAACAACGTTTGAAATAGAGCGAGTTATAATACTTACTTCTATGAATGGAGAGGATTTGGACAGTTTCTTAAGTACAAACTTCAGTTCTTCTCAACTCACCTGCGAAGTGAAGCGAGTTTTGAAACTCATCCAAAAATTTGCTTTCATATTTTAATGCAATGGAGCAGGTACACAGTTGTTTTTTTTCAGATACTATAGTTTTCACTCGATGTAGTTTTATTTGATAGATTTATATAAAAACTCCACCTTACGGTACACTAACTAACCTCATTTTTTCTTTAAATTTGTAGAGTGTATTTTGTGACTCTACAACTTATATTTATTAGTAATAACTTTTATGATACAATCTGCTATGGATAATCTCAATTTTTTTTGAAAAGATCGAGGTATAATCAAAAAAACTAGAATGAGCCTTGTTAGAACCCCAATCTTCTCGATTTTTCTCTATGGTGAAACATGGACTTTGAGAGAACGACAGCGTAAGAGGATAGACGCTCTTAAAATACGGTGTTGGCGACTCATGATTCTTATATCGTGGAGAGGCTGCAGAATGAATGCCGAGATCATAGAGAACTTAAGTATCGACCGTCTATTCCCAACTATACGGCTCCGAATTTTTAGATATTTTAGAAGTGTTTCCAGATACGTGGACGTCATGGAAAAAATTGGTGAATATAAAACAAGGAAGAGCAAATGAAATCAGATCTTGTGAAAGATCACCAACGTGATGGACGGACCTGGTTAAAACTATTATCCAACCTGGTTATAACTATTATCCAGAACTCCTGGAATGAAAGAAATGCACGTCAACTATTTGCAGCTCCATGATCATATCTATTTTTATTGAGAGTAAAAGTAATATCACACACATGAAAACCATAACAAATCAATTTTGTGAGACGCGTTCATATCACGAGGGCATTATCAATCTAAGTATCATATTTTTAATTCAAAAACTTGTTTTAATATGAAAACTATTGAATTTATAAAAATAGTTTTCATCTATATTATATTTCGTGGCAGCAATGTCGCAGTCTATTGCTTCCTTGAGCAAGTGGCTAAATGAACACTATGAAGCATTAAATTATCATCCCGAATTTGAATATTAAAATTTTCCTCCGATTGTCGTCAGTAACCATAGTAGTGTTTGTAGTTAAAAACTCTATTTTCAATGCGCTGAAGTTTGTGATTTGATTAGGTCCGTAGTTTTTCTTTCTTGCAAGGAAAAGTTTTTCTGATTATGGCGAAAGCTGGGTAATAAAAGCGGTATAAAAATAAAAAATAAACTGAGACCATACGATTAAGCAAAGCAAAGGAATGGAAAATATGTTTTTCATATAACTTGGGTGAATGTGAAAAAAATGGCCTTTTGTGTTTAATATAATTAATTTAAATATAAATGCGGCATTATAAAAATTAGTTTATCAGGATAAAATTTAGTGCGACAGATCTTAAGTTGAGAAATATTAGATGGAGATTCTATGGAACATACAAGACAAAATTAAAAAAAAATGTTTTAATGCTAATGAATAAAATCTACGTGCCAATGCCGAATACAAAAAAAAAAATTTAAAAATGTTTATGGTAGTAGTACGATCTTTATGAAATTATTAAATAATTGCTAATACAATAACGAATGCGTATCTATAACTCTGTCTTTTTTGTAGGTAAATTTGAAAGGTCAACTGATACGCAATGCAGAGCGAAGTGTCAATTTTTCTTAAAGTAGTTGGATGTGTTATCATTTTGTTCCAAAGGAAACTTATTAAAAAAACGGACGCAAATTCATTTTAAATGTTAAATAAAAAATTACATTTCAAATTTAGGTTGTGTTTCTAGATATGAAGGCAACATATTATTGTGGTCTTATGTGAGATGTGTATAAAATATGCAAATGTGATTTTTAAAGTAGGTGATGTAACGGTGTAACGCTGAATAATTTGACCCTTGCATGTAACATGGGCCGCGCGCTGATTGACGTGTCACACTTGGGCGCCCAAGCCTCATTAACGGCTAGTTATCATCAGTGCTGTTATTGTAATTCCATCGAGTTACGGACATTCGAAATTTGGACAGTTGTTGATATTTTTTATAGCCTACGGGTACATAAATTTTTCTTAATTTATCAATGCTTTATGAAAATAATTTTATCATTTATGTGAAGCTTTAAAACCGTTATAAACTTCTAAGTTGTATCAATCTTGATTTTCTAACTCATTCTTTTTACTTAGTACGAGAGTGAGGTACAATTATTCATGAACAAATGCCTGATTTAATTTAACTTCAATGTATATACATATATTATATTTATTTAATGTCTAAACAATGATTTGAGATGGATTACAGACTAGCATTTCCATGAAAAATAAATTAATGTTTTTTTATCGGAAAATACACACATTGTTCCTGGAACAATAAGTTATCAGTTAATACTCGTGTATACATTAAACTAATATTAAGCTTAAAAATGTTGAAAATCATTTTTTCGATTTATTTGGCGGAATACTGTTCGTAAAATAAATAAAAAAAATCTTTATATAAATTTAAGTTATAAAATAATCAAATATAATATAACTTATACTCATTTTATGTAACAACAATACTTGTTTTAAATATAAACCATTGTTTTCTTGATTTCCCAAATTAATTAAATTTGATACGTTTGTGACGTAGTTTTAAAGGAAAAATTATTTTCAGAATTTTGATATAAAAGGTTTACCTTTTTGATGGTGTTAACATTATATAAACTTAGTTATTCTGGAAAGAAATCTATGGCTTGTCGGTAAAATATTATCTTTTATTTTTTTACGACAGTCATAAATCTAATGATTTAATTCTAATTAAATTACAAAGTATACAAATCAAATTAAATTATCGATTAATAAAATATATATTTCATTTATTTTTGCCGTTACTCTAAGTAGGCCTACAAGTTTTTTTTTCTCACATATGCCGTCCTCAGTGACCACAGTAAAATGTTACATATGAAAAAAATTAATGCATTTTTTAATATTGTCACAGGTCTTGGTTTCAGGAGACAAATGAAAACACTATAAATTAATTAGAGATTTATTGATTAATGATAAATTAATTATTAAATGAAAAAAGTCACTTACAACGAATTAAATTAAAACATTGAATGTTTTACACTATTTCGCAATTTCACCGGATAACACTATCACTTGCTAGAACATTTAATTTAATTCAATTTTATTCTCGCACTCACATTTAATTCTCGCACACAAAAATCGCATTTATTTATTTCGCCAGTAAGGCAACTTCCTCGATTATTTCGCTTAATATCTGTCGCTTCAAAATTCAACGACTGGCCCCAACGTACATTATCCCGTGGCTAATGTTGCACCGATAGAAATGTCAAAACACACTCAATTGCGCAGCAAGGGGTTGCTTTATATACGCGGTGCGCTGGTCTTTCGAATTCTCGAGAAGATTGTTGTCAACTGAAAATGGTTACGGATATTTTAAACGAACCGTATGTTTTTACGAGAGACAATTCTCGACGTTTCGCGGAAGTATAGGGCACTTAGGTCGTTCTCCTGATGACGTTGAATACGACTTTAACGAAACGTATTTTTCAGGAGAACGACCTAAACCCGCGGAGGTATAGGGCACTTAGGTCGTTCTCCTGAAGTTGAATACGACTTCAACGAAACGTCGAGAATTGTCTCTGAATAACATACGGTTCGTATAAAATATCCCTTACCATTTACAGTTAAATATGTCTTACGACCGTAATAATAACCTTAACGCTTTAGGATTATTTTCCTTCCTAGTGTTAAGGATAAGGTTCTGGACGCTTCAAGACTGTTTCAAGCGTCTTCCGAATGTTATAGATAAACCTCGAGTACTATAGACTGTTCAAGAGCTTTCTATAGTGTTGTTCAAAAGTGAAATATAACAAGGAATTCGGGCAGTGCGTAATTCCTTTTGCTTACCGTTGCATTACAATATAATTGTAGGTAGGTAGGTACTATTAGAAAACTAAGGCTACATTTTGTAATGTTACCACGTTACAAAAATAAGTCGACAGCCGCAATGCGAGCAATGAGAAAGTACATTATTTTGAGGGCAGCACTAAAAAGTAATTTATAAAAAATAACTTTTATACGTCCGGAAAATGTTTCATTTTCTCTAATCCCGCGATTTGTCGTTTGGTTAAATGACGCATGGCGCCACCCTTGCGAACGTTAATTTCAATATTTTCTCTCTGCCTGCCCCCGAAGTACCCCCAGTATCGGCGGCCAATGGAAATAATGCGAGATGAAAGGGGTGAGAAGGGACGGCTTATCGGGGTTATGTGCGTCGGGGGTGAAATGGAGGTCTGCGTTACGAAACGCGATCATGCATACCGCTTTAACCCTCTTAAGGTCGCACGAACCTCTGGTGGCCAACTCGATATTTTCTCTCAGTCGCTTAAAATGATTATTATATATTTATTTAATTTGCCTCAATTTGGGTAATTCAACGAGATTTATTCAAGAATAGTTTAATGCGTTAACCAACGTACAAGAGAATCCCAATTATCCAGATTAGCTGGTAATGGGGTGAGTATATATAATCAATCATCCGGATAATAATATGATAGTAAAATAAGATGTGAAAATGTATACAAAAGTATCTACTTTATTCATTTAAACTTACTTTATTTATCTTGATAGGTATGTACATTGAACAATATTAAATACTCTTGTTTATACTAGATTCTTATCAATAAAATTAGCGTTTTCTAATACTGGATATTATGAAGTTCAATATTTTGCGTTCGACTCGGAATTCCAAATTCAATGGTTTTTTCAAAATTAGTAATTCATTTGTTATCCCGCCGTTTATTTTTTACTTGATTTCGATGGGAAAAATCTAAATTCGCGTTATTTTCGAATATGATTTCCATTTTGACACTTATGCTGCACAGACGGCTCGCAATATCAACGACGTGTATGGACCAGATACCGAAAATGAGAACATGATGCGTTTTTAGTTTGATCGGTTCCGTTCTAGAAATTTCGACCTCAACAACGAGCCCCGTAGACGACTGGAGACTACAGTCAATGATTACGAATTTAAAGCTACAGTGGAAGCGGATTCATCTCAGATGGATCATCTCCATGTCAGAATTAGCAAAAGCCTTCAACATGAGTGATAAAACATTATTGATTCATTCGGGTCTTGAGAACAACAGAAAACTTACATCGAGGCTTGCCTTATTTTGTCGAATCAGCACATAAAAGAGGGAATTCTGAATCCGATTATTACTTGTGCAATTTATGATCAAGGGGGGTCGGCCAATGTCCCAAACGCAAATTGAGTCAAAAGAAAGTACTTGTGACTAAATGCGTTCATTATTCTTAAGATTCTTCTTGAGATCTGGCACGACAATTACTGCAGAGGTATACTGTCAAGAATTGAATATGATGATGAACAGTCATTATAAAACAACCGAGAACTGTCAATTGCTCTAGTCCACTACTTTTTTATGTCAATTGCACAAATTATCGTTTTATAATGACAGTTGCATTGACTGAAAACAGACAGTGTACCTGATTTATACTTTTTTGGAATTTCCCAAGAATTTCGGAATTAAATTTCAAAAGAATAAAAATTTCAACTGTGACAAGGCGGTGAAAAACGAATTTCTTCTCCGGGATTTCTATAGCAAAGGCATTTTTTTTTTGCTTCAACAATCCAGTTAGATTTAAATAATTAAAGTTTTTTGTTTACGTATCATAGATTTTACAGAAATTATAACCAGTAGCATTCTTGCTGGTGGATTAGGCAGCAAAGTAGATAACTTCCCTCGGTGAGTTGTCTGCTTCGCCAGTATTTTACTGCCTTAGAGCAAACAGTGCTTTTCCAGTAGAGTAAATGATGCAATAATATTAGTGAAAGCAATAATTATAAATATCAATGCAAGAAATAAAAAAAATATTTAGTAAAATTGTTCATTTCTATATTTTAAAAATAAAAATGTAAAGTACATGGTAAAATAAAAAGATACTAAACTGAATTTTGTAATTCACTCACGATGAGTTAAATTTATCACACTCATAGTTTTGATAGGAGCAGTTCCTCTCATCAGAGACGACGAGAGAGACTGTAAGTAGCGATACATTTTAACTATTTTTTATTGCAAAGAATGTTGAAATATGCAGCTTTCCTGCTTTTATAAGTTCTTTTTAATTCCATTGATTTATTAATTCAATTCAACCTATTTAATTAATAACATGCACATGACAAACTAACATTCAATTTGTACATGTTGTTATTTGCAATTAATATACATTAATAAATTTTTTTATTAGGATGTAGGAGAATCTTGCTTTGGAAAACACTCTCAGAGATATGAAATAGATCAATATACAAAGTGATATTGTTCATCATAGCGGTTGCTCTTCCAACAGGCATAACCATAGGCATCGTCCTGTATATTGGAATGTGAATCAATCTATGTTGACGCTGTCTAAGATCAGGAACATACAAACCAAAACTCCGCATAATTTCAGTTTTATCGATCGTATCCCGCAACAAACGATAAAAATGCGTAATCAAATATAAATTTCTTCTAGTCTCTAAACAATGGTAGGCAAGCATGTTCTGGAGATTTTCGGTTGGGTAAAGCCAAGGATAATAACGGTATTCTTTCATGTAGAGATTCATGCGTCTTAAAAACTCTTAATTGGTAATGTGATCACTCCAGGAGTATCTCAGCATACGTCAATAAAGTCTCATCTTAAACGCCTTCATATGACTTCTTATTCTTTTGATGAAGAGCTTCTCAATCCAAAAAAAGATTAATGCAATCTATTTTTAATGCTCATAACCATAGTATTATCAGTTTTGCATCTGAATTATTTGTAATTTATTAATTCTTCATGTAATCTATATATTGTTTGAATATCTCGCTGACCCTCTCGACTTTATTTTAATTATATTTATTTTCCAAAGCTTAATTTTTTATAAGCCAACTTTATGTTTTACTTAAATACAAAACACATCATTATTGTATTAGAATTTTATTATGCAATACTAATTTTGCCCCGATTTGTACATTTCCATCAGCGATTGTTCTACACACTCACGTTCTCTATTCCTAAAGTGCTAAAACAATCCCTTTGCTTCAAAAAATGCGTTGAGATAAAAGTTTTCGATAATTTTAACTAAATAATGGACCTTTGTTTTCAAACTATTACGAGTATATGACAGATTTGAACGCAACCATTTTCACATTCAATTCAGATTCATTATTTCCGCCATTGTCATTAAAGGAAAAATGATTTTAAATTTTTAAAATAGCGGTGGGTATATTTTAAAATATCATTATAAATGTAATATATTTTGGTCTGGTATTAAAGGCTCCATTTTTGCGACTGTGCCAACGAAACACAAAATAAAGTTCAATCGATCCAGTGGTGATAGTTTTTAATTTTTTTTCGTATTTTCATTGCCTATGTAATAAAACACCGCTCACCAATGAAAGGCTATGCTTACGTTTATTTGGTTTAGCGGAAACTTTTTGGTAGATATTGACTTACTGTATTCCTGGATGTTTCGATCGCTTCCGTTTGTGGACTGTGTTGATGTTAAAAAATCACTTCATCAAGGGCACATACACAATATATTAGACCAGTGTTTCCCAAACTACGGGATATTAAGTGGGTCGCAGTCACACGGGTCGTGTTGAGTTTATTATATATAACGAATTGCATTCAGATATCAATGTAGTGTCTACAATTTTCACTCATTTAACAGTTAATAACAACAAAAAATAACTTTAACGCCAACTTTGAAGAAGAGATAAAAGTTCAATGGGATAAACTGGATTTAAAATCCATTTCAAGACAACATACCGACTGAAATGTCAACAAAAGCAGAGTGAAGAGCTTATTGATTTATCAGAAGATACGTTGCTGAAAAATACTTTTATTTGGAAGCAATTAGCAAAATTCTGGCTTTCAGTCACTAACACTTATCCCTGAAAGCGATAAAAGTCCTCCTCCTCTTCACTACCTCGTGTAGAGTGGAATTTTCTGCTATGGTTTCTAGTAAGACTAAATACATAAATAAATTGGACGAATCGAATTCACTGAGATTAAAAATGACTAAAATTGAAGTCAACGCTAATGCTGTTATTACAAAAACACGCAAAAAATTCATCCTTCCTATTAAAATATCAAATATTAACATTTTTGGTAATAAAATATTTCGATTATACTCGGAGGATTTTCTTTTTTTCTTAATTGAACAGTCTTTCGTATGGCTACAATATGAATTGGGAAAATGTGAGGCGGGAGGTGAGTCCCGATTTTTTTTCTTTTTGGTAGGTCCCGGTCCTGTCAACTTTGGGAACCACTGTATTAGACAAAGAATCTCCAAAGTTTAAATATAATGGCTTATAACTCCGTTCCGTCACAAGGTCATCGATCGAAGTTAAATATTTCATTCAAGTATTAGCACAAGTCCCAAATATCGGAGGTTCTGAGATCGATTCCCGGTGGGACACAGTTCACAATATATTAATGTAAATGTTTAAAGCCTGGATTTACTTGTGATATATTTCACTAAAATAATTGAGCCTCATCGGTTTCATTTTTTTTTCAAAAATTTACAGATGTTTTTATAAAATGACACATTATATCGGTTATTTAATTAACATGCCAGGGTTAACACAAAACGCAGTTTACAAATAATAACTTAAAAGAGGGTAAACCATTTAAACTCGAATCAAAATCTTGTTTTAGCTAGAGCGGTAAATATTTTAGTTTCATTTTGGCCATTGTGCCGTCGCGTCGTTTCGGTGCCTCGAGGGTAAAGCGGAACTTTTTGGCCGAGCTTATTACGTATGCCGAGGTCAGGTAATGTTGCGTGCGCCCTCCACAAAACATACTCAGGTCGGCAGGGTGGAAGGGATGGAGGGGGTGGAAAAGCTGCGAGGCAAAAAGGACTTAATACAAATAATTAATATACGAATGGATAATGTATATTTATGCGTATACGATTTGCCGTTGGTTTATCTCCTTTAATGAAAATTTAAATGTAAAACTGATTCAAAGAATTAAAAATACAAAACATTTCAAACATTCTAAAAATAATATATGTTATATTTTTTTGCAATAAAAATATATTACAAAAAAATTATAATTTCTAAAAATCTATTTTACTACAATACCATTGGTCTAGCAGTAAGAAATAATCGGGAATGAGCCTCGTTCCGGAAGCTACCAAGTTTATCAAATTTTAATAGTGGAAGCGTTTTTAGATTTGTTGAAAATATTTTTTTATTGAGGAAGGATGTTTACATGTTAGGAAAATATTGAGTGATTAAGTGAGCGATTGAGTGATTGTGTGTGAGTGAGTGAGTGAAGAGATATTGAGTGAATAAGAGAAATTATTAATGTTACTCGTATTTCTTGCACGATAGGATAGATTATGATAGATAGAGTAGCTTGTTGGTCTTGTGGTTAGGACACTCGCCTCGTGATCCAAAGATCGCGGGTTCGAATCTCAGCCCAGACTAGCAAGTTAGTCCTATTTTCATAGCACAAGCGTTTAGCTTAGTTTGAAAATAGTAAAAATATTGATGTGACACGTATTCCGTGTTCGCATCTCTATTTTAAAAAAAAAAAAAAAATTAAAAGGGATTATTTAATATCATAATAAACAATTCGCCATGTTTCTGAATTTTTTTGATATTTACACTTATATAAAAATTTTTTTTTACTGAAATTAATAGTAATTAAGAAAAAATAATAAATACGTTAAACAAATAATGAAAGAAAAATATTAAACAGAAAATAAATTAAGTATAATTATTAATCAATAAATTAGTTTTGCAAATAAAACAATAATATTAATTATCTATGAAATTGCTTTTTTTTATACTGGCTTGTTTGACTTAGAATTCATTTTTTTAATGAACGTCGTATATGAAAGTCATGATATTCCTTTTTCAAAATAAGTTATTCATTTGTTTTCGCGCCGTTTGTTTTTTGCTTGATATTGTTGTGTCTGCGACCACGGAAAAAATGAATATTCACGTTTTTTCCTTCTATGAGTTCCGTCGTGGTGCTAATGCTGCATAGACGGCACGCAATATCAACGGTGCGTTTAAACCAGGTATTTCAAATGAGTTTTTGGATTGATCGTTTTCGTTCTGGAAATTTCGACCTCAACATCAAGCCCTAAGGACGACCGAAGAATATACTGGATACTGACGAATTGAGAGCTATAGTGGAAGCGAATTCATCTCAAACCATGTCAAAATATGCTACAGCCTTCAACGTCAGTGACAAAATGATACTGATTCATTTTCGTAAAATTCTAAAAATAAAAAAACGAAGTGGGTATCATATGAACTTATTGAAGGAATTCAGCGACTAGCATCGAGGCTTTCCTTAATTTATTGAGTCGGCACATAAATGAGGAAATTTTGAATCAGATTGGTCCTTGTGAAGAAAAACTTTTCCTTTTTAAAATTCTTTTATAAAATTTATGTTACAAAATAGTTATAACAATATGTTGGGTCAGTTGTGCTCACCATAATAATCATACAATCGGAGTAAAATCTCTAATGGTAACTTATTCCGAAAAGAGGAGTTAAATTATTATTTTTTAATAATCAAGAGTAAATTTGGTTTGAATTAAAAAAGAACTAATAATAAAAGTAATATAATAAATCAAAGACGATAATGATATATACATACATAAACACTATTCTGCATACTTTTCCCGATCTAAATAAAATAATGTCTTTAGGTCTAGATTAAACAACTAAAAAAGAAATTAAATGAACACTACAAAAATCTGTATTGCGTAACAAACAGTAGATTATTTTTAATGTTTTTAGTTTTCTAGACAAAATTCATAATTTTTTTAACTCAGCATCAACCCTTACCTTCGAAATATAAAGCAGGGGAGATGAAATATGAACTAACCTTGAAGTAGATCCCGCCATAATTCCAGACACGCGCCGGGGCGCCGCGCGTCGCCCGCGCCATTTTTATTATGCCTTGAAAATCCACCAGTTTACTTGAAGAAAGGGTTTCGGGTCAGCCCCGCTTTGTGCTATCGTGACAACTTTAATTAACGCCCTCTGCAGGAAGGGAGGTAGGCGCCCCTAACAAGGTAATCCCGCCGCCGGTTATATGGAGAGATCTCAACTCCTGGAGGTTTTTTTCGCCGCAAATCATGTCTGTGACTGACGCTCAGGGTGCGATAACTTTTTAGAAATATAAAATTACGGAAATAAAATTGTTTGAAAATCCCTGCTTTAATTTTTAATGGGAGGCAACTAAATAAAAATTCAAAAGATGAAAAAAATTGTCTTTATATTTGGTTCGTAGAATAAAGAAGATATTTTAAAAGGATGGACATTGAAAATGTGTACATTTTACTATGGAAAGGCGTAATAATTATGCCAAAGGATAGTAACGGTTTAATGAGTTATGTGATGAAGCGGACAGCTGGAGCCATCTAGCGGCAAACCTATGAAACCAAATGCATCGACTTGAAGGCTTCACCGGTCCGGCCGATGGTACCGGAAGTTCTTGTGTGATGATCGAAATACTTTTCGGGATTTCAATTGGAGGACATCTCACATCACTTGGATTTCAATCAAAATTTGGAGGTTAAAGTATTTAAAAAGTTTTTACACTTTAAAGTTTGAAAATTTTCCATACGTTTTGACATTTCAATAATTTTATCTATAAAATGTATGACGCGAACCATAGACAATTTTTAGAAAAGATTTTTATTGTTAAAAATCATCGATAATTCTAGTAAGGTGCGAACCATAATTAAGAAAAAAAAACATGATGCAATAATAAATACATAGATTTTGCAAAAAGTATGTATTATAAAAATTATCAATCTTTATATAAAATATTTTTTAAAAATTGATAATTTTGTACTTATTGCCTTATAACTATGAAATATATTTTCTATATGAATGTATATTTTCGTATTGATGTGCCCCCGTATACTCGCCTACAACGGCCCTCAGGTTTTTAACTCGTTGTTATGGTTTGGTGAAGTTGTGGGGGCGTTCCACGTGTTTGTGGCTCCAGGTACTCGTCAGCTAAGGCCCGTCAGGGTTTTAACTCGTGTGTAAAAAAACTTCAATTTGTCTAATTTAAAGAAAAATAAAATATTTTCAAAAAAAAACACGATTCTACCATACAATATTCATTTTTTATCTCATCGATTGACATCTATGATTTGCGTAATGTTGTCTATGGAAAGTGCGTAAAAAACGTCAAAAAGTTGTTAAATAATTTAAAATTTTAAAATGTAATACTTTTTGAAATAGTTGCAACCGAAACGATTTGATTTGATTTTTGAAATCAGAGCACTCAAATACACCAGTATATCTACAATTTATCCGTAAATTAAACGACGCAAATGTCAAAATGTATGGAAAAATTTCAAACTTTAAAGTGTAATAACTTTTTAAATACTTACGACCTCCAAATTTTGATTTCAGTTTTGACATCAGGACACTCAACAACACCTTTTATTAAGAAAATCAGAGTGAGGCCATAAAAGAAAGTTTAGCCAATATTTCAACCTTTTCCAAGTATCTTTGATATCCTTAATTTTAGACAAGAAATACAACAGTATTATAAAACATAGTGTATTTTTTTCTTATAAAACCTTTCCGCTGCGCAGGAGAGAGTGAGCATAATTCGATTTTTATTTGACAAAACACAATAATATATTGAATTTGATTTACATATTTCGGAAAAAAAGTTAAGCGCAAGGTTAATTTAAAAGTGATGGCTGCACGGCAATACGCTAATGAAAATTGATATTTTTACATTCTTACAAAATACATATAAATTATAAATTATTTTATTTTAAAAATAGTACATTTGGAAAACTTTGTAATCAGATAATATATTTAAGGAGAGCTTTAAGACATATATTTTCACAACTTATTTGAATTGATCGGTGGTATACTGACAAGTATCCCGGTCTGTCACTGTAAAGTGTGAATATTTTTACCGAACCAAAAAAGTATATAAACGTAAGTATGAGACGTATAACGTATTTTTTTAACAGTATTTTTTGAGAATGTTCAAATTTTTAAGAACAAACTACTGGATTTTGCCCCTGGAGAGATCGCATTAATTAAGATAAATTATAGATCGGAAGCCCTATAAACGCTCAAAAAAAAGACTTCCATATATACTTTCCCATATAAATATATTCTTCTTCGTGAATTATGTGTCTAAATTATTCTATTTAATTTTAAAATAAGTTGTTTTGTTACTTTATCCGTCGGAACAGTTCTTTTCCTCTAATATACTAGTGGTTTATACATAATTTAAAATTTTTAGTATAGCCTTATATATTATGTATCTTTTTATATATCAGATTATATTTCGCTCATCTTCTCAAAACCGACAAAGTAAATGAATTATTTCCTGTTTTCTTTCGTGGGTTAATTTTACGAAAAAGTTTAAAGATTTTGAATTTCAAATATAAACCCCTAATAACTGATTTATAAGATAATAAATTCCTCGGTATTGTTTCAAGCGGGACTCTCCATTATCTGCAGGGATACAGCCACCATTATAATAAAAACATGGAATCCTGGAAGGCTTTTGGCAGTATTTTACAGCGCTTTCTTCCGACCCAGGCCGGTTTAAAAAAACTAATAAACTACAAAAGATGTTCGAGACAAAGCGATGTTTTTAACTTTGAAGATAGTAAACGTCTTTCATTTTCCACACGAAGTAAGGAGAAGCATAAAATCAGACAAAATTCGGTATAATCTTACCCCCGAATCCCCGGGGGTTTCCTACCCCGTCGTTGTTTTATCGACGGAATAAAATTTGGACTTGCTTTATGCTTTGGAAATGACCGGCAATTTAGAGATATTGTATACAAGACGGTACAAAATGGTCTGCACTGTTACTGATAATATACATGTTGTTGCTGTCTGTATTTGGAAATACCTCCAACAATTTTGAACCTTGCGAGGCAGTGTTTTTTAAAAATTTATTAATAAATGAAAAAAGGACATTCCTGTATCAAGAACCAATAAATTTAAATACGTCAGTTCATTGATAACTTCTAAAGCTGAATCAAAACTAATCTCATTCACAATATATAAACATCTTTAAAATATGACACTTTATTCTTCTTTTCTTTTTTTACAATTAAATATAAATGCGAACACGGAATACGTGTCGCATAAATATTCTTACATTTCTCAAGCTCAGCTAAAAGCCTGTGCTTTGAAAATAGGACTAACTTGCTGGTTTTCTGGAATGGGGCTCAAACCGCCAACCATCAGATCTCTAGGCAAGTGTCATGATCACTACACCAACAAGCTATTCACTGATATTCTTTGACACTCAGAAATGGTCATCCAAACTAAGCGTCCAGTATACAATGCCGAGCGCTGTATATTGAAGAAGACCCGCAGACCAAAAATCAGCACCAACATGTTCAGTTGGAGTGACAAGACCAGAAAGAAAGGGGAAGAAAGAAAGAAAAAGAAAAAGAAAGAAAGAAAGAGAAAGATAAGACAAGACTAGAAAGAGTTCGTAATGAGTACATATGAGGAAGTTTTACGATTGCACAGAGAAAATGAGAAAAGTCAGACTGAGGAAATATGGCAAAGAGCAGACCAGATGACCACTAGTCATAACTCTATTAATAATGTTAATAATATGCTACAATATCCTGTCCGATCAATTTGGTCAGGTTTGGATAGACAGAAGACATATCATCTTGATAATTTTCATAAAATGTTTTTACTATAATGTTTGTACTACAATGTCACACTACTATATATCATGGTTTATAAAATAACCTGTTAACGGTTCGTTTGTTAAAATAAAATACAAATTTAATAGCAGAAGACAAAAAGGAAAACTTTAAGTAACTTGATGGTCAAACATGGTGGAAAAAAAAAAATGATAAAAAAAGAAAAAAATATATATCACATATAAAATAAAGTAAATTCAACTTCAGAATTGTACTAGGTATATTCTTGCATATAAAAATTCCCCAGATTATTAAAAATAGTTCTAAAATTTAAGGTACAAAGATAACCTGGATATATTTCTAAATTAAAAAGTTTTCCTTAGATGCTTGTTAAAGTAGATTTATAAAGATATACTGAGTTTTTTTATGATCGAATAAAAGTTTTAGTCCTTTAAAATGTAGATATTTTTAAAGACGTTAATGCCGCCCTCTACTGAGAATATCCGAAATGCTTCATTTTCACGGCTGAAAATCTAACAACTTATACAAGTCTTGTTAAAATTAAACACGTTCTTAAGAGCGTAAAGTTTGAAAAAAAACTTTGATTTTTTTCTAATTCTAGTTTATTCTAAAGTAATTTTATTTTTTGAATGCGAACTTTCCTACCTATGAATGAATTCTTTTACATAATAATTATAATATAATATAATTTTCTGTCTGAGGGAAGTTTAATTGAGTGAATATTCTATCATTCTTATTCTATGTGTATATTTAAGAAAATATTAATTACCTTATGTAATTCATAACACATAAAAATTGTCACTAAAGTATTTGTATTATATTAATTTTTAAGTTAATTAAAAAACTGTTTTAAAGATTTTTTATAAGGAATATGTTTTACATATTATTAAGTGGGTGAGTACAATTTCTTTGGTATTGTTTTTCCCAATCAATGTTAAGAACATTGTATGGAAACAGGAAAATAAGCACAGTTTTAATTTAAACAGTATAATATATAATATTATATTAATACATGCCGCAACAAAGCTCTTTGATGTTGAGAAACGTTTTCAGCGGACGGTCATTGGCACATTGTAAAAAATCATCATGGCATCTACTAAAACACCCTATGGGCGTGGTATTTCGAGCGGCACGCATTGCAACATTTCTATTTTTCAAAAAAAAAACAAATTAATTTGTAAATTAACACAAATTCAATAAAGTAATTTAATCTTGAATCAAGTAATTTCATAAGACACGTAGAAAAATTCGGGACATCGGCTATCACCAGGATAATATGGAAAAAATGGATTGATTAATTTTTTCGTCACCCAGCGTGCATTACTAAAAGATTTTTGGGAATTATTGCAACCTATTAAGTTGATTACGATTTGAATATAAATTGATAGTTTCTATATTAAAATCTGCTAATGTTTCACTGTTTTTCTTCAATTATAATTTTTTATGTCGTGTAGTATTTTATTCAATTTATTTTCTGCGAATATTTTATATTAAGATTAATATTTTTTATGATTTGTTTATATTTAAAATTGTGCAATATTTTAAAATGTGTTAATTTTAATTGATATTTTTTTATATATTAAATATATTTTTTTATTTATTTAATATTTTATATTATATATATAATATAAAAAAAAACTTAAAAAAAATATATATTAAATATTTATTTTATTTAATTAGAAATTAAAAAGTGTTTAATCAGTCAGGATGTCTTTTCGTTTTTTACTAATTTACCTATACAATGCAATGTACCGTATGCACACAAAAATGGAATAATAGGTGCATCAATTTCACAGCTCACGACTCAGTAGATACATATTATAATATTTTTTTCTTATTCATAAAAGGTAACTATATCGAAATTGATTGTACAAAATTGATCCTGGTGATAAACAAAAATAATTTCAATACAAAGATTTTTTTAAATATTTTTGAAATATTTTAAATATCATAGAACTATTAAGGTGGGCCTGTACACAGATTTGAAAACAGTCAGTTTTGCCCTGACACTAAGCTCGGATTTTCTTTTCACCGCATTATATAAAGAGCCTAGAACGCCGGCTGCAGCTCCGATTCTTCTATCTATTTCACTTTCCTGCCTTCCGTCGCTAGAAAATTCCACCCCAAGGTATTTGAATTTTTCGATTTGCTTCAGCTAGGTCCCTTGAATGCTGATCGAGCACTGCTCTTGGTCACACACTCGGCATGGAGCCTCTACTCCTGCACATAGAAAAATCACAACTGAGGTGGCTTGGATATGTTCTCAGAATGCTAGAAGAACGATTACCAAGTAGAATCCTCTTGGCAACCCCGGAGGGAAGACGGCTGGTGGGCCGACCCAGATTTAGCTGGGAGAGACAACAAAAAAATGTATTTGAAAACAGAATGGGTCAGCACTGGTTGACTCGAGCAGAAGCAGCGCAAGACAGGGGATCATGGAAGCACCTTGTCAAGTCTTTGGGCCCCCGACCCTACTGGGACAAGGGGAAGAAGATGACGATGATGATCATAGAGCTAGCTTTATTAAAAAATTAACTTGAAGACAAAATGGTTAGCAAATACATATTTTTTTATCAAATAACGTAACCATTAAAATAATCCTCAAAATTTTAACCTCGTGGATAAATCGAAATTCGACAAATTTATTTGAAGTTATTAAAAGCGATTTCAATTTGACGAAATAAAGTGAGCTTTTATTAATTAATTTCCTCGTATGAATAGGTTGTTTGCACAACAAAAATATTAATTAATACTTCATTCACGAAACATGTAAACAGAAAATATGTTTTCTGAATCACATAATGTATTTAATTGAAATTCCGTTAAAAAGTATTTGTTCGCACGTGGCATTTTCCCAATTTGTTGTTCTCTGAAAATCAAAATCAAATAAAAATAAATAATTCAGGCTTGAATTGAGAAATGTTGCGACGGAAAAGTAAACGAAGGCTGAGATGGGTAAGCCGTTCACGTCAAAATAATAAAAATAGCCTTCAAAACAAATCCCAAAGACAAATCATGAGAAGACATTTTTACACCCCGGATTGAAGCAAGTTCTGCCCATGTCAACAAAACATCAAAAGAGAGTTGAAAGTCAAACATAAACTTTATTGGACTTTGTCCAAAATGAGGAAATAAAATAGGAAATTCACGACAAAGCGGGTCGTCGGATGAGCAAAGGCTTTATAGAATATAAAATGAAAATAAATATTTTAGATATTGGCGTACTTAAGAGACTAAAGGATAAAAAAAAGAGGCTCATTTAGTTTTATTGTTAAAATAAACTTCCCTAATTTATCTTGGGTATTACTGTTATGTATTGTGCCTACATTCAAACAATGGATTTTTTTTCCTTATTTTGGATTCTTACCATGAAATTTCTTTATGTTACATATTAATCAATGCTTAGGTATATATGCATTCACAAAGCTAAAAAGTAAAAAATTACAGTAAAAATTTAAAAAAACACAGTGGTCGAAATATAAGTGTAACTGAGATAAATTATGTTAAAGTGAAAACATAACAATAAAACAAATTGCAAATAAAACATGTGATGATCTCAAAATAAAAGTTATAAGTTAAATTTAAAAATATTTAAAAATGGTGGGGGAAATATATTTTTGAGAAATGAGGAATACGGTTAAATACAAGTATTAACTAAAATAAGTGAGACGAAGCTATTTATATGAGAACCATTTATATAATAAATAATTATCCTCTGTGAACAAAATTCAGTAATTGTATTTTCAGAACATATATACATATACAAATATTATTAATAATACAAATATTTTTAAATTATGTTACTTTAAAATATTTGGACGCGAAATATACTGAATATTTTTTATCGTTAATTTTGTGTGCAATAATCAGTATTTTTACTTTAAAAATATCGCATACAATATTTTTTGGATGAATTGATATACTCAAGATCAATTTTGTGGTAAAATAAGTTATTATTGTGATATAAGTTTTAAATCGACTTAATCTTACTTTTCAATTATCTCTACTTTTCACAATCCTGCGTGATGTTTAGAAATTTATGTTCCAGAAATTTCTCAAACCTGATCAATTCATATTGATTATGATCGCGTTTCATAGTTAAATGGTTTCTCCGGACACTTCACATCTTTATTTAAATTTTGGATATTTTTTTTCAATATATGGTTCTCGAAAAATGTAGGTATTTTTCAATTCAATAGATAATTTCCAATCCTTTTTTAATTTATCATTCATTTTTTTGTCATTTATTAGTTATTATACACAAAATATATTAACAAGAGTATCATTATAAAAATCATCTCTAACTACGAAGCAAAAATCAAAGCAAAGATTACATTTTCTTCGCGTTTCTTCGTCCGCACAGCTTCATCTTAAATTATTAGAAATTTATAAACAAAAGGACCATTAACAAAGTTCCGGTAACAAATGAACAAAAACCAAGTGAACCTACACATAATGTAGGGGGTGTAGTTAATGGTGTATCTCGAACATTTTCAGTAATCAGATAAGCCTGAATGTTGTCGCAGAAGCCTTTCAGTAATAACTGTTCCGTTTCCTGCTATTTTCCGCGCCACCTTGCGGCAGAAAGCACTTCCATTCCGAAGGCAGTCGGAGGATCAGATTGTATACTTTATAATTAGCTTCCAAATGCCTTTTACCCCCGTTTGCTGCCAAAGAATGGGGGTCTTAATAACAACAACAATTATTGTTATACTTATTTAAAACCATAAAACACAAGATTGTTTGCATAATTTATTTAAGGTTATTCTGAGTCTGTGATGGTCTTTGACACGTCTTATTTATTTTCACAGCTCCATGAAACAGATCTAAATAACAATTTCTCTTTCAAATATGTTTTAATATACTTTGTAATACACACACAATATGAGTTATTAATTTACAACTATAGTTTCGAGAGGAGCAGTCCCTCTCATCATCAGGTATAGATAATAACTAACTTAAATACAAAATTTATCAATCTAATTGGGTAGGTCAGGTATATTAAAAAAGTATATTAAAAAAGTATATTAAAAAAGTATATTAAAAAAGTATATTAAAACATATTTGAAATTATAATGTTGCACCACGAAGTATCTGCCAAATCTTTCAATGATAACAATTTCTCTCTTTATGCCCACCACAAAAATTTAAACAACCGTTTGTGAACAAAAAATATATTAAAAATACAAATAGCCCACGGGCACAATGTGTCTTTACATTTTGTACGTAATGCTTTATTTGAATTCGTATTTAAAAAAATATTGTTTTCATTACGCCATTAGACTATTATTGAAAGCATTTGACGTACCTTTATGTAAAAAATAGGGAAAACGGTTTATGCCTTTACAGTATACAGATTTATCACTACCGCTACTGGCGTGTAAAGTTACATACTCCTTATAATAAAAGATCAAAAAAAATAAATATCAAAGTTAAAAATTATTCAATTTATAAAAAAAATCAGTTTAAAAACTTGCAGCTAGAATTCGAACCCATGCACCCAGAGTACGATATGTGGATATTAGTGAATAAGTAATAACAATAATAATATAAAAAATTTAAATGTTATTACACATCATATAACTGTGTAGGTTTACATAAATCACTTTTAGGATTTTATTTGTCATTTTCAATATTAATATTCCTTGTCCATAAACATATATTTACGTCTGCTTGCTTGTACATTGTGTGTATTCCAGAAAACATAATTCTTAGGTCACGCCTACTTCAGAGAAGGTGAGGACAATATGAAATTAAAATATATATGGACTTACTGAAAATTGGTATTTTATTCACTGGGTTCACATGAGGTGATTACAAAAAATGCAAGGATTAAGAGTTTTACACATAATACTTGCATTTTTTTAATAGTCCAAAGTACGTAGCTGTGGACCGGGAGAGTTGGTATAGAAAAGTTTTCTGCGGCCTGTCACACTGATTCTGTCAGCAGTGCCACCGTTCCTCTACAATGTCTCCGTAATGCACGACGAGTGTGGTTCAAGGGCATTGGGTATTTTCGGTACCGAATACGGTACCTCGCTAGGTCGTACACAGATGGCATTAGCTGTCCGCCACATATTTTAAAAAATCCGTCACACATAAATTCACAACCTTTTCGAACGTTCTGGCATGACCAATAATGTAGTCAGCCTAGTTGGAAGTTTAATCAATTGACGAACGTGAATGATAAGATATATGTACACACGAGAAGAGTGATTTAAGAAGACAAACGGAGTGTGGGAATGTTATTAATTTCATGGAAAAGAGTATCTAAGCAATGAAATGAGAATTCGGCGAATTGCCGACCTCCGCATCAGTGGCGACTGCGCAGCTAGCTGGATCAAACGCTTTGTAGTCTTGATACTGTCGTTCGTGATGACCAATATTTTTTCTCACATTTACTTCGTTTCTTTTAACTCGTGGCGTCTGCTTGTTTGCTGGCTTGCCGGGTGAAGAAACTTTGGATCAATTTTTAACCCTTTTCCCGTGATCCAATCGAGTTGAAACTTGGCAAGTAGACTCCTGGCGACGATCAAGAAGATTTCTCAAATTTTCGTTAAAAAAATTAATAATTATAGTATTATTTCGAATTTTTGGAAATTTTATTGGTTTTTTCAAATTGGAATCATTAGGAAAGTTTGATTACTAGCATAGTGGCCCGATAACGTCGCGGAATATTTTCTAAATTTGAATTACTCCGTCGGTATTCATAATATGTACTTCACTACGAATGTCGAAAATCTAAATTGACTGACAAATGTTTTTAGACTTTAATCTTCAAAGCATGAAGTGTCTTATTAAAGCTCAAAACATCTGACATTTTAGAAATATATTAAATTACAGTAAGTTTTGTGTTATGTTATATGTTTTAATTCGTCTTAAATTGTTGTTATATTTTAGAAAGAAAGGGAGTATAATAAAAACTTGGTTTTTATGGGTTACTTTTTTAGAACATTTGAACAATATTTGATACATACATTCACTTACATACATCGAGAATTATTTTAATGATTAATATTGATAGAAAATATTTTAATCAAAAAAAGGCTACATGTGCACCAAGTTTATGGCAACAGAACACTCCTTTTAATTTAATTTTCACCGTATAAAAAAGGTTGAATTTATAAGGTTGGATATAGTAAAAGAGATTGATGTTATTTATGCCTGCTGTAGACTTATATCTTATAGCCCATGTAGCTAGTACTCGAAGACATGCCTAACTTTTCAGTTGACGAAGCAGAAACTATAATTCGAATAATTACCGAGAACATAAATCACAGAATTAGACATTCTAAGCAAAACGGAATAGTAAAATAAGTATTAAATATTTTGCTTATCTTAATTTCTTATATAAATTTTTCAAAGTGCACTGACGAGAATTTTATATATTTTTTTTGTAATTCATATTATCGACCAGATTGCAACACTTTTATTTTAAAATAAAAAAATGTTAAAATTACGTGCCACAAACCAGTGGTAGCCTGGGTGGTACGGAAATAAAGAGTAAGCTAGAGGAACGACAGTTGAGATGGTATAGAAACATAAGACGGAGACCACACGGTGAAGCTGGCAATGTATATGGAGCTTCATCGACAGTCATCCAAAGGAAGACCAAAGGATGACTCAATGCTCCAAAATATTACAGAGAGACGGCCTGAATGAAAGCGATACCCAGAACCGAAGAAGATACAGCCTGAGAATGAGAAGAGTCGAACTCAACAGCCTACAGGAAGTTACGGACAGACAGACAGACAACGAAATTATTATATTTGATGTTTGTAATTTACGTCATCTCTTTGTCTAACTTTTAAGAAATAATAATTATTGCTAACTATGGTAATAGGTTTAGTGAAAATATTTATGCGCATTTATCCAATATCGCTGTCAAATCGAACTTCTTATTCACGGGTTTTTGTATGGTTTTTGTACCAATCTCATGCTGGTATCTGAGTTTGTCTCTAGATCAAGATCTCAATACGTGTACATGATACTGAGATTCATCTCAACTAATATTCCGACATTTTTGTATTCTTGACACATTTCCTGGACACGTGCTGATAAAATAAATGTATTCATTCTACATGAACATTCGTATGTTCGTATTCATTCTGGTTAACAAACGTATCATTTTATGTCCATAGATAACATAAAAAATAATGATATAAATAATTTATAAAAATGAGCAAGTTTTTTATATATATAGGATGGCCCGAAATAAGGTATGCATTTTGTTAATTTGTTTATTGATACTCCGATGGATCGATAAAGAGCGGTGATTGAAATCTTACCGTAGAACTTACCGGAGTTCAGATATCTTGAATATGTTAAAAATTTTAAAGAACACAATACAGGATTTTATCCCAGAAGGACATCATTAATCAATATATATTATAAATGTCTCATAGAGATGAAGTTATTTTTATACGGGAAAGTAGTTATGGTAGTATTTATGGGTATTCATAGGGCTTACGACATATCGTACGCCTGGCTTAAGTTATAACTTTACACAGTGGAATGTTCACCATTTCCACCATAATTGATTACCAAATCTAACAATATTTTGGGAATTGTATAAGTATTATGTTAACATACACACATTGTTTGGTATGTGAGTTGTATTTTTACTAACGCCACCTGTGGTCGAAATTTTTGTCATTCCCATTGTTAGGTAATGAGATATCTATATTTTTTATTGGAGTTTTTGAAAGGAATATCTTTTTTATATTATATGACATTCTTCCGAATTATTACACTAGGATATTACGCCACATAATTATTTTAATAATTTAACTCCTTTTTGGATGAATATGTACCTTCGTCTCTATACGACATGTATAATATATATCTTGATTACCGGAGTTCAATTATCAAATTTTTTCACATGTCAGATTTACTAACGCTCGTTTGAAATATTAACTTATCACCTTTTGTGTACTAGAAATACAAGAGTATCATTCAACTTAGTTAATTCACTGTGTGACACAAATTTCGATTCTCACATGATAAACTCTTTTATGTAATTCGTCCACTGTCTGGGACATCTTCTCAAAAAAAGACAAACTCTTTTAATTTCTCTACTGTTTGAGACATCTTCACAAAAACTTCTTCTTCACTGAGCGCCAAAAAAAAGTCCACTGGTGTAAAGTCGGGTGAACGTGGCAGCCATTCAACGCTACCACGTCATCTGATCTAATGCTGAGGATATGTGATGTCAATATATCTTACTGTTAAAGGTGATGCCCCATCTCGTTGGAAAATCAGTTCGATGAAGTAAGCCCTAGTTCTCTGTAAGCTTTTAAGGTAATTTTTAATATCTCTATTTCATAGAAAACCGATCCCTTTCCCTGAAAAGATAGAACAAATATAAATTCAATGAAATGTTTTATAATTTATTCTTAAAGTAGGCAATACAATTATTTTTATATTTCCTAATATATACAGCATTAGACATAAGAATATTAAATTTTTATTCAAACGTTAGTATCACGTTTTTTATAACTTTTTTCTTAAAAGTGGTTATATTTTTTCATTACTAATATCTCCTGGTAGTTTCATATATAATTCCATACCAATTTAGATCTTTTGTGTTTGCGATCTTTTTTCTTTCGTAATTATCAATTATCAATTGTACATTTTATATTGTTAATAATTATTTTTACCATTTCACTAAATTCCATATCTGTTATTCTAATCCAGTTGCAGTTTCAAAGTTGTTTTTTAAATTGTTCTACATAATATTTTCCATAGTTTCGAAACGATATTATGTTCTCGGAATTGAATTTTTATTTTTATGTTCTAATAATTTATTAATAATTTTTATTTATTTTTTTGTTTTCGTATTCATAGATGACAACATTTTATATTGTTTACAAAAGATACATTACCATGTATCATTGTTGCTAAAGCTCTTAACAGCAAAGTAAACACTATAGTTGTTGCCCTGCCTGTTACAATAGTAGTAATTTTTGCCATATTATAGCAGACAATACTCTTCCAGTAAGTACAGTGTTTGTGAAAGAATATTTGTATAAAGCAGTAATTACTCGTATATGAATAAATCTCATTACCAATAAAAAAATAATAATAGTGTTGATTCAATAGTATAGACAATAACAAAAATATGTAAATTGGAAAGTGAATAAAATAAAACATGTAAAATTGTTGAATAGATAAAAATATGTTTATATAGGTACTAGTATTTTTGAAATTTTTCTTTTAACTTGGCTTTTAAAAGGTTTTGTGCATGTTTGTACCCTTTTCATGGAGCCAGAACATCACTTTTGAAGAAATGGCTACAAGTTTTTGGTTTTGTGTTTAGAATGTTGAATATTTTTGGAGCTTGGAAGAGATGAAATCTTTGTGAAAAGGTTTTGTTGAATTTTGGTACAAGATAGTCACAGTTAATAATAATAAAATTGCGATAATCGTGTGATCAGTAATGTAGGTGAAATGTACTGTAGGTATACCTATTTAAGGACCACCGGGTATATAAAATAAAAATAAGCTGTTCTTGCGTGGTGTTTCAGCGTAATAATAAAATATTAATTTTCTGGCACACCCCAAAAATATTGATTGTTTGAAAAGTTTTTTTTTAATAGATACGTTTCCTTTTTACCAAACATGTACAAAAATTTATCGTAGAAATAAATAAGGGTATTTTTAATAATTTATATATTCATCCACCATAGGAACGACATGGAGGGCCATTTCACGAGGAGGACATAAACCCTCGAATTTTCGTTAACAAGTGGCTTTTGAGAGCACGTCTTAGCTGGAAATTTCAAAGACATCTCCCATAAGGAATATAAAATTCCTCGCTCGGAAAATTGGGCGATTTTCCCGTGCGAAATGTTTTCCACGACCTCGTCCGCTGACGAAATAGACTGAAAAATGTTTTGGTTTGAGTTAATATTGTAAAATTTCTGCACAAAGACTTTTTTATAATTAGACAAAATATGGGGGAGTGCGTCAAAAAAAATAAGTGACTTTAATGAAATACGAAAAAGGGGAGACTGTCAAAGGTCACGATGAAACTTCTTTGTACTCAGTCATCTATTGAAATTTTTTCCGCGAAATTTTCGGGTGTTAAATAGAAAAGCTTTACCGCAAATTTTCTTAAAATGCATAATAATGTTAACCATTTCCACACGGTGCCAAAATTGAAACGGTATGAAATGCCATGTTTACATAGATGAAATATGGATGTAATTGAATAATAGGTGGAACTAATAGGCTTAACCCGCGGATCACTCGTGCTATGAGCATTTTGCTCATGGTAAATTTTAAATTCGCACCATTTTGTCAAAAACAAACAAACGCGGCGATTTGCTCATCGCACGAGTGATGACGTAACTATTTAATAAAGGTGGAGTAGATGTTGTAGACAGGTTAAAAGAAGACTATTCTGTGATTAGAGTAGCACGTAGATGGCCATTGAGTTTATTTATTTCGATTATAAATATTGCAAAGATCAACAGTTAAATTATACACAAAGTAAATGTAATGTTTACTCGGAAAGAATATTTGAAGAAAATGGCCCAAATGCTAACTTGTGATGGTCGACATAGAGATGGATTAATAAATTTAGAAAATATTAAAATAATAATATTCAAAAAAGTCAAGTATGGAAATCAAAAATATATTTCTTCTGTTTGGAATCGTTTAAAGGTAAAAGCCTGATATATTTCTTCTCAAGATTCTATGTAATACAAGAGGCTAACAAAATATTGAATATTCAGCTATACAAGTAATATTTCTTAGATCTTTATTATACCATAGATATAATTCTGTGTTTAATTAATATCGTTTGCCAATCCTAATAGACTCGACCTTGTGAGTAGGTGCGAACGAGCCTTTATTATTTATGAATCGGAACAGCAAGTCTCGCGTGTAGCGAGTGCTTTACTCTTATTTTAACGAACGGACCAATCACAGGCACGCGTTACCTTTCGACGGGTTGAGCCGGAGGCGACCGTCCTGGTGACTGAATCCGGCCAATGGCGAGCGCCGGCGGTGAGGTCATCGCGCATAGGATGAGTCACTGCACTAGCGTGGATTTCAGAGGTATGGTGAAATCATTACTATAAAAGGAGCGAACACGATATACTCAGCCCCTTCAGTTCGAGACCAGACTTGCGAGCGGGAGCGCTGCCCAACAGACTACCGACGGAGCCCTGAGTTCCAGAACATCATTTGCGGACGGAGTTGCTGCCCGGACGTATGGAGGAATCTACCATTCATCAGTACCAGAGAGGATCATACCGCCACTGTGTAACAGCTAAGGAACACATTTATATTATCTATCGATTAATTATTTTCACTATTGAAATGTATTTATTTTGGGAAGATTTAAAATCGGAGCAATAATGTATAATTAATATCACGATTTCTTGTGTGATCTTGGCTCAATTCGTACGGGAATATCTCCCAAACGAATATATTTTGATGCATGGGGATTTTCATACCATTTGTATTAACAATTGATTTTACGGAGCTCTATAAGCAGTGCTTAATAGATTCATAATATTGTCGACGCGTTATGTATTGCATAACCAGATATCAATCCAAATCGTACGAGAAATTCTTCCGAACGAATATATTTTAAAGTATGGGGATTTTCAAACTATTTTTACTAATAATTGAATACACGTAATTCTATAAGAAATGCTTAGTAGCCTTATAATAATTGTGTTGCGTAAGTATTGCGCAATCCGGTCTTCAGCCAAGTCTTTATGATTTGAGTACCTCGGTACATCTGGCTTAACAAGTAGCTTCAGAACGACGAGTAAAGGACAGAATGGGGAGATCTAACTGAAATTGGAGTTTTCTGGTTTACGAACGTTGAGCTAGGTGAGGTTGTGGATGACGCTCGTGTCATAAGCCTGGAATTCGCGCAAGCCCCTGTGAGGTACTCTTAAAAGCGGGACCTCCCTTGTTGATCGGAGTGGCCACTAGACTCGACCTTCGCGCCTCATCCTGCTCAAAAACAGCGTGAACCAACGTCGTGAATTCTCTGACTTTGGAAGGATTTCCATGCTTGAATGCTGTAAAACCTTGATAGAAAACGTTAACTTCTATTTCGTCCTCTGTAAGAAAGACAGGGCCAGAATAAATATAAAAATCATTCACTCATATGGAATAGCTGGGATATTATAAATATGTTACTAACACTCTAACATTTGTCCAAAGTAAATGTTGCAAGATGCAGAATCGTGGGACGCCGCTCTGAAAAGGCATAATGAGATTGCACAATAATTTGTAACATCGCTGACTATGCCCGCAAAGGAGGCTAATGTCGTCATCAATTCGTACCAAAAGAGTACATGATTCTTCAAACACCGGCCTAAAAGAAAGGCGCCTCAAGACAACACCATCATCAGAAACTCGTACCAAAAGAGTACGGCCATCTCAATTATAAGCCTAAAAGAGAGGCGTCACAGGATCACATCTCGTAAAGAAGAGATAGAGTCTCGGGATGCAGTAAGTTCCGGAGGAACAAGGGGGGCCGTTTAGTCACTTAGGAAGTCGGCCACCGGGTTTAGGCGGGCGCGGAGCCTCAACCCCTCTCAGCAGAGATGCTGAGGGTTTAAAAAACCAAAATTTAGCATTCAAAGAAACTATTATTTCATATAAACTCACGGGCTGTTGTAGAATCCTTTCGAACAAACCATCCCCGAGACCTTATCTACTTATTTATAAAGAAGTTTCGCTTCAAAAATATCGTATTTCGTAAATAGCAAATATATGTATTATTTTCTCACGGAATTAATATGAACAGGTTCATGCACGTCTAGAACGAAACCATTCAAGGTAAGAATTTGCTAATACAAAGTGTTTATAATTATTCATTTCAGTGTTATTTAATATGTGTGAATTTTTCCCTTTGCGCCGTTCGAACGATTTTACTGGTTTGTCTCAAATCGAAAATGTTTTATTTCTAATACACGAATTCTTCTGGTGAACGTATTTTATTGTAACATAAATGTATAGATTATTAGGTTCGTTAGATGTTTTTATTACGTAATATTATGCAATTGTTTCCACACTGCTCCTATAAAAGAATTTGAAGTTATTACGATACACAACGGGGTCCTTCATCCATTAGACGATTCATGTGCCAATTCAACGACGTATTACGAATAGTATATATTGTATTTATCGAGATTTAGTCGCATTTATTATTTCTAGTGAGGTTTTTAGTATTGGTTCCAGGCGCCATTATGAGGCGGAAATAGTTCATATTCATAGCCCGACTGCAATAGGTATTTTTGTCGCGTAAGAGGTAGCACTTTTAGAAATATAACTATGTTTTATGTTTAGTCCCTGACGGACAGGATGGTATAGCTGTGGCTATTTAGGTAATATACTTAGTAAATGCAAAGGGCAGTAGGTATTGCCAATTTCGTCTGTGAACCCAAGATGTTAGTTAATATTTTTAGTTAATATTGCATTCAAAAGCGCAATTTTCACAGAATATTTATTTTCAGTTAATAATTATTTTCAGTAAATGTATAGTTAGCACTGGCAGAGCATTAATATTGTATAGAATACATTATTTTATATTTCATAGAAGAAAATATTTTATTCCGCGATCCTTTTATAGTTACAGCGTATCTGTCGACCTCAGCCGTTGCCACCCGCGCCATACAACTATTTTCGCTAACATCATACGGCAAATGACTTTATTCATTGCAATGAAATTTATATTATTTAATATTATTTTCCGTGACGTATTTTTGACGGGTCACCCCATAGGATTCATCACATTGTTAGCCGCGGCCAGGAGTTGGCAGATTAATTGAATGTAGTAGCTAAAATTTAAAAATTCAACTCGCGTCAACTATTTTACGACTGTATAATATTTTTCATATAACAGAAAACGTCTCTAGAAAATACCGTCATTTGACGAGGACCCACTATCTACCAGGAGCATTACAGTGGTGCCGGTGACCAGACAGGAGCGTATTCGTTGGACTCATTTGCATAGTAATAAAATCATTTTGGTTTAGTTAATATTATAAATGAAAGGAAATATTTGATTATAAAAGCGGTTTTATTTAAACAATCGCGGACCACGGTCCGTGACATCAAAGAAAAAAGATTGAGCATTTACGTGAACCACGTACTGAGATTTGTAGACAAACGTGATACTAGGTATTAGAAATTTCTTTAGGTTGTTTGTCATATAGATAGTTGGCATTTTTATTATTTAATATTTTGTGAACGAAAATTATTGTAGTAATTTTGGTCCTTGTGATATATTAGTTCGATTTTGGAATGCCTGTTTCTTTGTAAAAGTATTGCTCCATTTTATAGAATATGTGATTTATTTCATATCTCATTCATTTTATGTGGTTTGAATTCAAATGATTCACATTTGAAAAATATTTTAATAATTGTTTGAATGCGATCTCACAAGTAAGCCACCGTCACAATCTAAAAAAGACCATCGGGATTTGCGGATCGCAGTATAACAAATATGTAGTTAGGATTCAAACGATTCACGTTTGAAAGGTTTTAATTATTGCATTTGTGTTTGTGTTTCGCAAATATACCACCGAACACGGCCAAAGCCGCCGGGTTTGCGAGCGCTGTGTAATGGGAGAGCACGCGCGACACGGTTCCCCATACAGTACCGTCCCGGGTCATGTTCCGCCCGACTGCGAGCGTTCACGAAATAGACCGGAGACGTTTGAGGGTTTAAGGTTTAACAAGTTCGACCTTCGCGCTCGGGCTAGTACGAAAAGACAGTTAGCTACGCCGAACGGATTCGCACGGCGCCCGAAATGCAAAAATATACACCTGTATTACGGGCAGATCACCGCGACAGATTTCAGCGCGCGCCACGGAGGGTTTATGATAGCTTAAAATTCGGTTTTAATTTAATTTCTTATATTAATATAAACTAATAATTAACCCACGCTAGATAAAATCTGTTCAGTGGCAAATATTTTCGCTTACGAGTTATGCAATAGTAATTAATAATAATAGCAGAAAATATAAAAGTAAAAATAAATATAAAAACCGGATAACAATTTAGTAGAAAATATAAACACGAGAATATATGAATCTAAAAGAAAAGAACATTTGATATATATTTTATTTTATAAAAAAAATTATAAATCCGATGTTTTATAATATTTACTTTTCTCTTTCGGTTATGTACTTTTATGATACAAATGCGAAAAATATTTTAATAACTATCCGTCTGGTTTCATAATTAAAAATTAATATAAATTAATTTTAATAAAATTAAGGTTAATGTAAATTAAATAAATCCACACTTGTTATATATTTGTCTTATGGATATTAAAAAGGGTTTCTATATTTGAAAAAAAAAAAAGATCTTTAAATTCAGCTAAATTTTTACAGATAATAATTACACAAAAAATTAATTGATTATAGTATTCTTACAAATCTACTTATATTATTTGATAACTTTCACGTGCATGTTTCGGAGATACCTTTTTATCGTCAAGGTGTTATATTACAAAATTGTCCTAAAAAAATAAAATGTCAATCTACAATGTTGCTGAATTAATTGAAAAAAAATAATAATTTCCTTCATTGATTTATTATGGTTCTTAATTATTCTAATTATCTAAATGTGTTCTTAATTGTTATACACAGTTATATACGGTTCTGGTTATTCAAACTAATTATAATTTCTTTGTTGTATGCAGGATTGATAGACTTGTTCGTAATATAAACACAGACGCGTATTGTTGCACGAAATAATTATTTGAGTTTCTTGTTTTGATCTAAAAATTATTTTGATTTGAATTACAAGAATAAAATTGCTTCCATTTTTATTTACAAGACGGCCTGGCATATGAATTAAAAATGGTCATACTACCGCCATCTAGCGGAAATCAGAGAAAGTTTTGAGCCTTCGCTAGTATTAGTCTATAGGAAGCGGTAATAGAGAGCGCAATATATATATACTCTTAGTAACGAATAATTAAAAAATTGGACTTGTTTTTTTTTTATATATATTCCTTTGTTTCGCTTCATTGCAACGTTAATTGAAATTGTTTTATCTTCATTAATAAATATTATATTACAATATACGTTGATATAGCTTATTTATAGGCATAGTAGAAATAAACATCTCACTACTTCAAATTTCGTACGTATCTATATAAAGGTTGTTTTAGTTTTGGGCGCAATCTTCTTGGAAATAATACAAAAGTAAATCCGGAATTAACGATATGTGAGTTTCTGCAAGTTTTGAGAAGTCGTAACGCTATGATTGATTAAGCATTTATTGTTTTTACTATACATTGGGTGTATGTAGAAATCCTGTTGAATAGTGATAAAATAAAATAAAAAGGCAATTTTTCAGGAGAGCTTTTGAATTCTTATGGAACATTTTGAAAATATATTTTACCGGGAGGACTTTGAAAAAAACCTTTTTATATAGTAATAGCATCATCATTAGATTCATCCACCTTCATGCGTCGTCGTGACCATTACTTTTAGATTAGGGTAGGAAGATTAGTCGTTTGGATCTTGAATAGATTCCAGTCGTATAGCAAGCCGAATTATACGTTAGGAATTCTTGATTCAGTTACACACATACATCTTCTGTGGATATCAGTGTTGGTGACGACTACTACAGCTAGTACAGATATTAGGGTTCACCTCTTCTGATTTGTAACAGTGTACTTCGTTAAACATGTTCGCGTTGTTAAAGGAACACTTTAAAATTTTATAATGTTATGTTACATATAAGTATGGGGATGATGAATACGGAACATATTAATAAAGTTGTTTTAGGTTTTCAATAAGTTTTGGGAGGAATAATATTACCGTTATACGGAGGAGTCGCGCCTGATTATTTGACAAACGCTTAACAATTTGGGGGAAGACAGGTTAGTAGGGAATAGCTATGGGAAACTTTTCTTGACATCTGGACCCACTTCTTCTACAAACATGCGTCGTCTTTAGATATCACTCTTGAGGGTTGGCAGGAAAGTTATTTGAGACGGATAATAGTTATATATACTTTTACGTTCTACAATTATCGAAGAGGTTGTTCCTACTCTTTTCTTCCTCTTCTTCTTCTTCGTCTCCTTCTTATTCGTATATGCTATCGGTTATATATATTTTTTTTTCTTTCCCCCTTTTAGTTATATTGACTTCAACAGAGTCTTCTTCTTCTTCGGTACGAAGGTTTTTTTTATTGATTACGTTCACTCTAGTCTTCTTCTTCTTTGAATACATACCGTTTATGCTTTACTTTTCAAACGCCTTCTCTTCTATAAATAGCAATTATTACAATACGTTGCAACTACTTCTTCGTCTTATGGTATGTCTTTCGACTGCTTCTCCACTTTCTTCTTCTTCTTCTTTTTCTATTACTACATTCATTTCGTCTCCTTCCATTTATCTTAAACTTTTCGACTGTTTTTCTACGTCTTTTCTTCGTCTTCTTTTGTTCTTTACTTACTGCTACATTCGCGTCTTCTTCTTATTTTTCTTTCAACTTCTTCTTCTTCGTCTTTATCTACTACTACACTCGGTTGTGACTTTTCTTCTTTATCTTATGCCTTTCTTTGGATTCATTTTCTTCTTCTTCTGTCGTCATCCACTACTTTTATGGCTTTTTTCTTCCTCTTCTTCATCATATTACACCAACAATAAATTGTGGCAGTCATTACAGTATACGTAGAATATTGGGGACAATAGGTTGATTCTACATAATAGGAAACGTTCTGCGCATATGCATAAGGTTCATAACACAGGTGGGGTACTAGAGTTCATTTTGTCGCGGTTTTGCAATTATAGTAGGAATATACGGTTGACCATTCACTCGGTTAAAATAGGACTATACGAGTTTCAGATAGAAGAGGTTGTATAGTTTGGGGGAAGGGGGAATAAGAATTGTGTTACAAGATGGTGAACACTTGTCGGGGTACACCATGGTAGGATAGCAAGGAATAGTTATTGGAAACCTTCTTGACAACTGGGTTATGGTTGAAGCTCTACTTCTTTAACAAATATGCATCGTCTTTGGGCATCTCTTTTGAGGGTTAGCTGGACAGTTAGTTGAAACGACGCCCAACGGTTATTGAAGGGGCTTGTCCATTTGCGACTAGTCATTAGAAAATTTGGAGGCGGGCTGCACCTTTTCTTTTTAGAGTGGATAGCAAGTATCATCGTCATCATGTTTACTCACGTACAAGACATATTGAGATCGAGGGGTTCGCTCTATATATTAGGAAGCTGGTTGTTAAGTTCATATGAATAGGTTGTACATTAAGTCGTAGGTTAACATAATTCTGGAACTTCAGATTTATCGTAGCTCGCATTTCATAGGAGAAATATACAGTTAATATTTACTCGGTTGAGTTGGTTTGTATAGCTTGAAGGGGATGTGGGGAGTGTTAGTGGGAGTAT
This sequence comes from Agrypnia vestita, assembly GCA_016648135.1. Taxonomy (NCBI): domain Eukaryota; kingdom Metazoa; phylum Arthropoda; class Insecta; order Trichoptera; family Phryganeidae; genus Agrypnia; species Agrypnia vestita. Next base: position 654,032 of record JADDOH010000027.1, read on the forward strand.
ATTCTGGGGGAAGGGAGGTATATGCTGGGGAAAGTAGTATAGAGTTGCGAGGTGGTGAACACTAGGAGTGTAACATTGTAAGGGAAGCAAGGAGGATAACAAAGTGGGGGAAGGGGCGTCTTATGGATTATTGATAACAGAATGGCGCTTGAGTAGTTAGCAGACACAATGATGAGATTACTGAGGCATTCAATCGATTATGGAGAATCGAACCTTTCCAATCAATTGAATAAAATAGATAAAGTCCAATTTTGCTTGCAATTCTTATATTTATATTAGTTGTACACTTTTCATTTGAATGACAGGCAGATGGTTTACAGTAGCTTTAAATACGCAAAGAAGGTTCCATTGAAAGAGAATTCAACCCTAGTAGAAATATAGTACTCGGAGAAAGGAAAGAACAACGATTAATTTTAAAAGAAAATTTTAGAAACTCTTGATAAGTATCACGAAATATACTATCCTATTGGGTTATTTAGCAGATAGGCTTGGTCTGATAGATCATTCCTCTCTCTAAATAAGGGGGAAGCTGTGATGGTCGACATAGAGATAGATTTAATAAATTTAGAAAATCTTAAAATAATAATATTCAAAAAAGTCAAGTATGGACATCAAAAATATATTTCTTCTGTTTGGAATCGTTTAAAAGTAAAAGCCTGATATATTTCTTCTTAAGATTCTATGTATTACAAGAGGCTAACAAAATATTGAATATTCAGCTATACAAGTAATATTTCTTAGATCTTTATTATACCATAGATATAATTCTGTGTTAAATTAATATCGTTTGCCAATCCTAATAGACTCGACCTTGTGAGTAGGTGCGAACGAGCCTTTATTATTTATGAATCGGAACAGCAAGTCTCGCGTGTAGCGAGTGCTTTACTCTTATTTTAACGAAACGGACCAATCACAGGCACGCGTTACCTTTCGACGGGTTGAGCCGGAGGCGACCGTCCTGTTGACTGAATCCGGCCAATGGCGAGCGCCGGCGGTGAGGTCATCGCTCATAGGATGAGTCACTGCACTAGCGTGGATTTCGAAGATATGGTGCAATCGAGAGTATAAAAGGAGCGAACACGATATACTCAGCCCTTCAGTTCGAGACCAGACTTGCGAGCGGGAGCGCTGCCCAACAGACTACCGACGGAGCCCTGAGTTCCAGAACAGCATTTGCGGACGGAGTTGCTGCCCGGACTTATGGAGGAATCTGCCATTCATCAGTGCCAGAGAGGATCATACCGCCACTGTGTAACAGCTAAGGAACACATTTATATTATCTATCGATTAATTATTTTCACTATTGAAATGTATTTATTTTGGGAAGATTTAAAATCGGAGCAATAATGTATAATTAATATCACGATTTCTTGTGTGATCTTGGCTCAATTCGTACGGGAATATCTCCCAAACGAATATATTTTGATGCATGGGGATTTTCATACCATTTGTATTAACAATTGATTTTACGGAGCTCTATAAGCAGTGCTTAATAGATTCATAATAATTGTCGACGCGTTATGTATTGCATAACCAGATATCAATCCAAATCGTACGAGAAATTCTTCCGAACGAATATATTTTAAAGTATGGGGATTTTCAAACTATTTTTACTAATAATTGAATACACGTAATTCTATAAGAAATGCTTAGTAGCCTTATAATAACTGTGTTGCATAAGTATTGCGCAATCCGGTCTTCAGCCAAGTCTTTATGATTTGAGTACCTCGGTACATCTGGCTTAACAAGTAGCTTCAGAACGACGAGTAAAGGACAGAATGGGGAGATCTAACTGAAATTGGAGTTTTCTGGTTTACGAACGTTGAGCTAGGTGAGGTTGTGGATGACGCTCGTGTCATAAGCCTGGAATTCGCGCAAGCCCCTGTGAGGTACTCTTAAAAGCGGGACCTCCCTTGTTGATCGGAGTGGCCACTAGACTCGACCTTCGCGCCTCATCCTGCTCAAAAACAGCGTGAACCAACGTCGTGAATTCTCTGACTTTGGAAGGATTTTCATGCCTGAATGCTATGAAATCTCAATAGAAAACGTTAACTTCTATTTCATCCTCTGTAAAAAGACAGAGCTAGAATCAGTATAAAAATCATTCACTCATATGGAATAGCTGGGATATTATAAATATGTTACTAACACTCTAACATTTGTCCAAAGTAAATGTTGCAAGATGCAGAATCGTGGGACGCCGCTCTGAAAAGGCATAATGAGATTGCACAATAATTTGTAACATCGCTGACTATGCCCGCAAAGGAGGCTAATGTCGTCATCAATTCGTACCAAAAGAGTACATGATTCTTCAAACACCGGCCTAAAAGAAAGGCGCCTCAAGACAACACACATCATCAGAAACTCGTACCAAAAGAGTACGGCCTTCTCAATTATAAGCCTAAAAGAGGGGCGTCACAGGATCACATCTCGTAAAGGAGAGATAGAGTCTCGGGATGCAGTAAGTTCCGGAGGAACAAAGGGGGGCCGTTTAGTCACTTAGGAAGTCGGTCACCGGGTTTAGGCGGGCGCGGAGCCTCTACCCCTCTCAGCAGAGATGCTGAGGGTTTAAAAAACCAAAACTTAGCATTCAAAGAAACTATTATTTCATATAAACTCACGGGCTGTTGTAGAATCCTTTCGAACAAACCATCCCCGAGACCTTATCTACTTATTTATAAAGAAGTTTCACTTCAAAAAAATGTCTTATTTCGTAGATAGCAAATATATGTATTATTTTCCCCAGGAATTAATATGAACAGGTTCATACACGTCTAAGACGACACCATTCAAGGTAAGAATATGTTAATATAAAGTTTTTAAAATTATTAGTTTCAGTGTTATTTAATATGTGAATTTCTCCTCTTTATGCCGTTCGATTGATTTTATTGGGTTGTTTCCAAACGGAAATGTTTTATTTCTAATACACGAATTCTTCTGGTGAACGTATTTTATTGTAACATAAATGTATAGATTATTAGGTTCGTTAGATGATTTTATTACGTAATATTATGCAATTGTTTCCACACTGCTCCTATAAAAGAATTTGAAGTTATTACGATACACAACGGGGTCCTTCATCCATTAGACGAATCATGTGCCAATTCAACGACGTATTACGAATAGTATATATTATATTTATCGAGATTTATTCGCATTTATTATTTCTAGTAAAGGTTTTAGTATTGGTACCAGGCGCCATTATGAGGCGGAGATAGTTCATATTCATAGCCCGACTGTAATAGGTATTTTGTCGCGTAAGAGGTAGCACTTTTAGAAATATAACTATGTTTTATGTTTAGTCCCTGACGGACAGGATGGTATAGCTGTGGCTATTTAGGTAATATACTTAGTAAATGCAAAGGGCATTAGGTATTTTCAATATAGTATGCGAACCCAAGATGTTAGAAATATTTTAGTTAATATTTTTAGTTAATATTGCATTCAAAAGCGAAATTTTCACAGAATAATTATTTCCAGTTAATAATATATATTTTAGTTAAATGTATAGTTAGCACAGGCAGAGTATTAATATTGTATAGAATACATTATTGTTAATATTTCATAGAAGAATATAATTTTTCTCACGATCATTATGTAGTTACAACGCAATTTGCAGTCGTTATGCAGAGCGTCGCGCGCTCACATATAAGAATAATGAAATATTTGATAATACAATATATTGTATTTTGAACGCGACGGTTTGCTACTTACTAACCTTCATTATTTAGTAGGACCCACATTAGGGTCATCTTACATCGTTAGCCGTGAAAAGAATATGATTTACATTGATTTGCAATGGAATGATTTGTATTATAGATTTGCTTCGCCTTATATATTCAACACACACCCCATGGGATGTCTAACTCTGGTGCCGGACCAGGAGCTATACTAAATTATTATTAAATGTATCAAGGCCGCGATGCCCTACTATCTACCTGGATCATCACAGTGCTTACCGTGACCAGGAGAACGATTTATATCGAAATACAATAAAATGCTTTATAATATTAATTGAACATCATTTCGACATTAAATACAGTCTGCTCGATTTGATTACGATGCCCTAATATCTACCTGGGTCATTACAACCTTTATCGAAAATTAGTTCTGAATGAAAAGCTCTCATTATTTTACAAAATGATATGACGGGAACGAGGACGATAATATAATCAGCGTACCAGATCGGATTCACAAACTTGTGGTATTCCTGCAAAAACAAAACAAACATTTCTGAGGGGGCTCTAATGACGTAGGTACGTAAAATATTTATTCAAAAACATATAAAATGGAACAAATTGTTTCGTTTTTGCTCTGTTTTATAATTGTGTTAATGATGAAAGTTAAATTTTGTTTCGTACTTTTAAGAGAGTAAATTCTACCGACGTACCACTTTTTTTCATAAAAATATAAAATAAGCAATTAAGACGACGAAGAAAAATTGAGAAATATGAGTATAATGCAGCAGAACCTTGACATAATTCACCAGATAAATATGTTTATTTGTCTATAAGTTTTTTTTTATAAATTAATTTTATTTTGGGTGTTATGAAGTGAAATTTTTGTCATAATTGTTTTGGTTAGTGTATCACGTATCTCTAATATCTAAGGTGAAATAATACAAAAACAACAGCGACAAGATTCTAAATCATTTTACTGGGCGATACGCCAGAAAATTATCCTACTGAAAATGATTGGATTTGAAAAATACTGGAAAATATTATAACTTGCACAGCAGTAAAATTGTGTGCTTATTAGTAGGTATATAATCCATTTTACTATATCTACTATTTTAAGTATTTTTATTTTATTTAATTTTAATTTAATTTAATTTAATTTAATTTTGTTTTACTTAATTTTTTTTTGTTTTACTTAATTTTATTTTATTTTACGTTATTTAATTTAATTTTATTCTATCTTATTTAATTTTATTTACTTTAACTTAATTTATTTTAATTTAATTTAATTAAATCTTATTTCATTTCATTTCATTTCATTTTATTTTATTTTTTATTATTTTATTTCATTTCATTTCATTTCATTTCATTTTATTTTATTTTATTTTATTTTATTTTATTTTATTTTACTTTATTTTGATTTAATTTAATTTATTTTATTTTATATTCTATTCCCTTCCATTCGGTTCAGACATGTTCTGTTTTGTTATATTATGTTTTTTTTTTTGTTTCAACCAAATTTTAAACATTCAGTCCCGCATTCAGAGTGAATACTTATAAAGATGATTTAAAGGTTAAGATATGCCCTAAAGTGTTATTTTAGCCTGAAAATTACGCTTTTAAAGCATACCTTACTTAACCTTACTTAATCTAAGTATTGACTCTGAATTCGGGTTTATATCTAAAATAGTACTGAACGACAATTTTATACCAGATCAAATATTGCAATAATTTCTGATAACGTAAAATACGTCATCAGAAATCGAGTCTTAAATCTCGGGCAACAAAAATATTGCCAGATACTGGAAGCATCGCATAATCATCGCATCCTATCAGTCCAGAGCACGATAGGATGCGATGATTATAATTCACCGCGACCATAATTCCATCGCTATAGGCACAAAATATGGCCGAGTGTTCAAAGTACTCGAAATTTAGTGTAACTTGCAGCATCAGCTATATCGGATGTCAGTTGATAAATTCCACAGTTCAATGGCGATATTTTAATCGCATCACTCCAGCCGATCGTTTCCCACCCCTCTTAATTGGAGGCGACCCGCGTTTTGCGGAGCGGCAGTGCTGGGCGGACAACATCAAAGCCACTTGATAGCTTTACCTCGTTAATTACTGCTTACACACAAAATGTTCATACTTATGCGAGAGGACATACCGGTATGAAGTCTGGCTTATGTGGTCTGGCGGTTACCAACGAAGAATGAGGGTTCGATTCATTAAAATAATAATAATTAGTTTATTCAAGTACGATCCGATACTTAAATACCGATAGATAAAAGACAGAATATTGATAAGTACAGGGTGGCTCAAAAGTCACAACACCACTCACTTTCTACAAATGATTATTTTATAAAATTTGATTTCAGATTATTGAAGTGATATCTTTGAAAATTAATTATGGAGAAATTCACGACAGAGCAACGTGTTAAAATAATCTAATTCTATATAGAAAAAAACGATCAATTTGCGCTAACGCAAAAAGCCTGTACTCGCCATTTTAGGGTTAGAAAACCACCACATAAATACACTACATTTCGTTTATTTCGGCGATTTCGGGGGTCTGTGAGTAATTTACCACGTGCTGGATAACATTCAGCATGTGTGCCTAAGCATTGAAAAAAGTCTTCAATGTCAACTCGAAGGCGGTCCCAGCTGTTGGAGAACCGAACTTCGCTCCAGAGGAATAAGAGGATGCTGCACGACTAACCGTATAAGATACAGCCAGCGCTGGAACTGAAGCTAGAAAATAATCAGAACGAATTAGCGTATGCTGCCCAGATCCAAGAATTGGCAAGGCAGATTTCGTTCATAATTTTTCACCTAAACGAATTTTTTAACAAACAAAATAGGCAATTCGGAGGGACAGAAAATCCAATAATAACATGTCAAAATAACAGTTGGTGAAGTGTAACTGTAGGAAGGGTTCTTGGACCTTACTTCTTTGAAGATGAAGCAGAAATCGCAGTAAATATCACTGGCGAAAGGTATCGAGAAATGCTAGAGAATTTCGTGCATCCTGCAGTCTTGTATACACCAAAGGTAGGGTGGCAGCAAGATGTTGCCACTGTCCATAGCTCGCCTGACAACTGAACTCTGAAGGCAAATTTTTGGGAGAAGCATAATTTCAAGAAATTTTGAAATTACTTGGCCGCCATGCTCACCTGACATAACTATTCCAGACTTTTTCCTGTGATGGTATTTGAAAAATAAAGTAAACCGTAACAATCCTCCAACCATTCAGCAATTGAAGGCCAACATCCATGAAAAAATTGATGGAATAAGCCAAGAAACATTACGACAGATGATGATTCACTCCATAGAAAGAGCGCTTCAGTATGAAGAACAACATGGTGGTAATTTAAGTGATGTAATTTTCAAATTTATTTTCATAAAGTGTGTTTTCAGTTTATGAAAGAATAAAAGTGAAATATTAAGAAATGAAAAAGTTATTCCATTTTAAAATGGTGTTGTGACTTTTGGGCCAACTAATAACGTGACTTACAGAATTGCAATATATACATAATATTATATTATATTGAAGACTGGAATTAAACTACTTACAAAAGTCCTTTACACATCAAATAAACATCATTTTATTGTAATATTTATTTATCATAAACATATTAACTAAACTTAATTAATACTTTTAATAAACCTGTATACATCTATTGTTAGAACGAAACGTTGTAAAAACCGTCAGATTGTACTTCATTTTTCATATTTAATAATTACGTTACTTAATAATTAAATTATACTTTCTTGTACATTGTTATCTTTGCCTGTCTTAACATATTTTTTTTTAGCGAAACAATAAGATCTACATTCTAAATTATCATATAAATAATAAAAAGTAATAATATATGTTTATAAAGAGATACAAAGAATAGAATGAGGATATAATTAAACAAAAAAATATTAGATTATAAAAAAAATCAATAGCTCCTCAGTTATTTCACAATAGAATTCGGCATAAATTACGGCTACTATCCAACGTATTTAACTACTCAGTAGTTGATGCCATTCTTTGATTAAAGATCCAGATCTTCACGTAGCTTTCACTAAAAACTTGGTCCAGCTGCATCTTAACTCTTGCAACAAGATGTCTCGGGAGCGGAATGAATCCATTGATACTGCCTTTGGAATACAGTAACATTTTCACAATAACAGCTACAATAACCCGCCAATCCGGATAGTTTTCTGTAGAAAATATTATACTGAACTTGTAGAAAGTATGTATATAAGGCTCGCTTGTGGTATGATCAAAGTTCTCAGGAATATGCTGGTGAATAATGAATTAAAATGAACTCTTCACCTCCTAAGCGGCGAGACATTTAATCCGCACGAATGTTTAACTGTCTCCTTTATCGTTTAATGATCATCATCGTTCTATATAGCTATATAGGGAGGGTTTGGGTTTGTTATTGTTTGTTTTTTTGGTGCATTTTCTTTATTATATTAATCAAAGTAAATCCAAAGAAAAAATTATATTATAGAAAATCAGAAGCAGCTTCAGAAACTACTGCTCCAAGTGCGTACGTTTGGTATTTTATCTGTATACATTTTGCCAAGTGATTTAAAATACATGTAATTTATTTAAAAATTACCGTATACGTACGTTATAACTGTAGACATTTTGGATGATTCAAACATTCCTAAGGAAAGGGTTTATTTGATTATTAAGTTTGCTTTGGAAGGAAATAACTTGTTTATTCATGTCAATACAAAATAAAATATAATTTTATGAGAAACAATAACTATAAAATAATTTAACGCATGATGACTAAGGGTGAATATTGAATTATTCAAGTGCTTAGTCGACATTTAGGTATGACACTTATTGTGGGTTATACGCATAAATGACAGGAATAAACTGAAAATATTAAAGTCCTTACTAATAAAAAAACTGTTTGAAAAAATGTATGCGTTTACTCATATAAATATGTACGTGCGGTAGAAATTATATTAAAAAACTAATATAAAGACAAAATTATATATTGATGATGCTCAAAGCATTCAGTTGCAAAATCTACACTGATCATTCTCATTATTTTACCGAGTTTCATGAAAAGAATTAAAACTCATACTTAGAAATAGAATGGAAATAGAAATTTAACCTCGAAAATTTAAAATAATTGGGGTAAACAAAAACTTTCTTAAATATATGCTTCGCGTCTTTGTAAAACCCTGCTCCGTGGTGTTTATTAGGTCATGTTGTTGCTGCGTTGCCGTCCACGCGTCCGAAGTTCAAGATTTTCTCCAGCCGGGAAATATCTGTTTTTTTAGTCGTGATTTCGAACGAAATTATTATACTAAGATATTACTGAACACTAATTTCAAATGCATTTCATGGTCTCGTATTCCCGCTTTATGCCCCGCTAGATGCTGTTACTTGCTACATGTATTCCCGCTATAATGTGCGTGCGCAACTTACTCGTAACTAACTTGCGCGTTACAATTAAAATTTTACTCAAAATGCGCCAAAAGAAGATAAGTTTGAAAAGTGAACATAACGGTTCATCGGTTAATTTTCAAAACGTTGTGCAGACAAAAATGCTTGTTTTTACTCCCTTTCTTTTAACTCGTAGCGTCTGTTTGTCTACTTGTCGTCTTGTCTGCTTATCTGACGAAAAAACTTTGGATCGATTTTTAACTCTTTTCCCATTATCCAATCGAGCTGAAACTTTGCAAGTAGACTTGTGGCAACGATCAAGAAGATTTATCAAATTTTCGTTAAAAAAATTTATAATTATAGTATAATTTCGGATTTTTAGAAATTTTAATGGTTTTTCAAATTAGGATCATTACCAAAGTTTGATTACTAGCAACGGCGGCCCGATAACGTCACGGAATATTTTCTAAATTTGAATTACTCCGTTGGTATACATAATAGGTACTTCACTACGAATTTCGAAAATCTAAATGGACTGACAAATGTTTTTAGAATTTAATCTTCAAAACATGAAGTGTCTTATCAAAGCTCAAAACATCTTAGACATTTTAAAAATATATTAAATTACTGTAAGTTTAGTGTTATGTTTTATGTTTTAATTCGTCTTTAATTGTTGTTACATTTTACAAAGAAAGGGAGTATAATAAAAACTTGGTTTTTATGGGTTAGTTTTTTAACTTCCACAATTAACACAGTGTTTTTCTTCTACAGTAGACAAGTAATCAATAGAAAGTCTTCGCTTTTCAGATCATTCATAGGTATAGGTTATTCCACTGAAGAAAGGCAACCAAATTAGTATGTGTAAGCCATACGTATGACGCACATTGTTTGATTGTGTTGGTGCTTAAGGGTGTAAATACCAACATAATGAAACAATGTGCCTCGTACACACGGCTTACAGATACTAATCCGATTGTCTTTCTAAAAAGGAAAGAAGTCTATGTAGACATCAGTTTGCACAATAAATACTTACTTACTTAATATAATACCCCATCAACGGGCGACCCATGTATTAAGTAACACAACACTAAATAGCAACCGATACTGTAATGTTTGCATGGTTTGGAGACATCTCCGATTCGATACTCAACAACACTTATATCTGTATCATAGTGGATAAACCACGGGAATATAATTTTTGCCGTTTTTAGTTAAAAATGCAGATATTTTCGTATAAAAAAGTTTTATTAGTACGAAAAACACTGAAGTCCACATTCATTGAATAAGGTGAATTTCATTTGTAATAAAAATCTCTATCTTAGTGGATAGACCATGGGAGTCACATTATTTGAATATGCAGGAGAGAAGATTTAATGAATATGCAGATTTCAAAACATCAAAACTTTTATTATAATGAAAATAATTTCAACCTGTAAAAAGCTTTCTTCACTTGCTTCTTACTATTTAAATAACAAAAAATATCATTTCATTGCTAATTAGAGATAAAATGGATTTCGTTGTTTATTGTCTAAAAATTTCTCATTTTTCACATATTTAATATTCTTTTATTTGGGTTGGGATTAATAAAAAATATCAATGGTTTAATTCAATTTATAACATTAAAATATTAAACATCAAAATTATGAAGGATCGTAGTAAAATCTGTCGATGTCAAACTATGTGGAAAGCTATCATAAAAATTATGGAAATCGCTTGGTATCCACTGTTAGATCAGTTGCAAATCATGAAATTTTGTAGTGCTTATAGGGCGCAAATTGGAATTTATTTGGGGAGGGGAGAAGTTAGAAGAGAGAAGAAGAGGGGAGAATTAACGGAAGAAGACCAAAATTTTCTCCTTTAATTAACTTCTTTACATTCACCTTTTGGAGGATCGCAATTCAATACATACGAAATCGGAGATGTAGAATGCTTCACCTTCAGTGTTTTTCTTCCTTGCGATGAATGGAGAACCGGCCGTGTCATATAGCTTTCTGATATTTAAGAAATCTTTTAACCCTCTACAGGCTCTACAGGCATCTATTCAACAATAACTTTAATTTAGTTAATAATTTTATTTTTTATTTTTTTTATTTAATTATATACAGCATAATAACATTTTTTCTAGTCTATTTTAAGTATATTGATACATAAATACATAATGCGATAATTAATGCATTTATGTGGGACAATAAATAAATAAAAAAACTAACAATAAGCAAATAATTAAAAAATGAATACAGTAAAGAGAGAAATATAATAAAATTTTAAGCAAAGATAATAAGTGTGCAGTATTAAATTTAAAACTATCTATTATTAAAGAAATATTCTAAAGAATATGATATGATATGTGAAAAAATATTATAAAGAGTTTATACAAGTAAGTAATTTGTAAGTAGATAACTTAATATAAAAAACATTTAATTTATTTTGAGGGTTTTTTAAAATATTTTTTTAAGGGCCTCATAGTTTTTTCAATTCTCATTTTAACAGGTAATTCGTTGAACCATTTCACACCTCTAAATGTATAAGGATGCTGGGCACTCTGGGCAGTCGTGGTAAATACTACAGGGATATGGAATTTACCAAGATTTATATTTTTGCTACTTGATACTTGTTGGGTCAGTTCGTTATTATTTTGAAAATTTTTATAAAGTTGTAAAATGCAATTTTATTTGTAGATAGTTTGTAGTGTGGGGACTTGTAATTTATTGGAAAGCTCTGTAGTCGGATAATCATTAGGTTTTTTAAGAACGATCTTTAAAATTAATTTTTGGTCAACTTCTAAAACTGACTGGACTCAAGCGTAATATAGTGTTTTTAACAATTTTATTCCTAAAATATTTCTTATTTTAATAAACACATATATGAGTTTTCTTATTATCCTTTAACAGTTCTATCGATTTGTATTTTCCATTTAATATTAGAATCAACTATTATTCCTAAATATTTAATACAATTTTTTGAACTTAATACTGAACAGTCGTTTTTACATATATTATTAATTAATTAATTTAAAAATTAAATAAATAATAAAGTTTAATTAACACTTACCTCATGATGATACTTGCGACATCAGCGACAAACTTAATTGTCAAATTAAGGATAACAATAATTTGGACAATAGAGTCAATTTGCAGGAGCTAGGAGAGCACTTCAAGATGACCTCTTTCAGATACGGATTAAATAGGGAGGACAAAGCTATTGGGATATTAAATCTAAAATAAAGCTAATATTTTTTGATCTAGAGAAATGTCTTCCTATGCCATTCCTCACAAATAGCCAAAGCTTCTACCTTCGGAAATTGTGGACGCTCAATTTGACGATACTCGATGATAAGGAAAAACAAACCACTGCGATGTTTTGGGATGAAACTAAGGAGGGGGGGGGGGGTTAATAAAATCAAGTCTTGCCTATTGAAATGGGCACATAGTGGTGTATTAAGAGCACACCCATATGGAGGTAGAAAAAAAAAAGACAAAAAAGGGGGTTAAAAACACAATTCAGTGGGACTAGTCCCAACTCATTAGAACATGCAAGAGAAGAAATCCGTTTAAAGTAATAAATTGGGTTAGAAGGGGTTAGAAGATTAAAATGGGGTTAGAAGATTTCTTAAATATCTGAAAACTATATGACACGGCTAGTTCTATATTCTTCGCAAGGAAGAAAAACACTAAAGGTGAAGCATTCTACATCTCCAATGTCGTAGGTATTGAATTGCGATCCTCCATAAAAGGATTTTTGTTTAACAAAAACAGTTTTGAAGGTGAATTTAAAGAAATTGATTTAAGGAGGAGAGTTAGATCTTCTTCCGTTAATTATCCAGCCTCCTTTCCTCTAATAAATTTTGCTTTGCTCCCCATAAGCACTGCAAAATTAAAATGATTTGCATGTGCTCAAACAGTGGATACAAAGCGATTTCTTACAACTTTGTGGTAAGCTATCATAATTTTTGTGGCAGCTTTCCACATACTTTGACATCGAGAGTTTTTCCTACAATGGATCCTTCATAATTTTCAATGAAATCTTTTAAAATTATAAATTGGATTGTATATGGGGTATAAAATATCCCAATATACAGCAATATCCCAAAAATTAAAAAAAATATTTTGAATGCAGTTACCGAAGATTACTAGTTTAAAATGTACTGAATTCTAGATTTTATGTATCAATATTTTCCAAAACCATGTTTTCTAAAAATTTATAGACTATGTTTTCTATAAAATCTGAATTCAGTACGTTATAAATTAGTGATCCTCGATGACTGCATTCCAATTTCTTTTGGATATTGCTACCTTTGCCTTTATACTCTACATATGAATTGATGATTTTTATTAATCCTAACCGAAGTAAAAAAATTTCAAGTATTTATACAAAAAAAATGCAGATATTTTTAGAGGATGAACAACGGAAACCCATTTTATCTCTAACTAGCACTTTTGTTATTTAATAGTGAAATAACCTATCAATTGAAGAAAGTTCTTTACAGGTTGAAATTATTTTAATTATTATCAAAGTTTTGATGTTTTGAAATCTAGATATTCATTAAATTTTCTCTCCTGCACATTCATGACAATGTGACTCCCGTGGCTTAAACTGGTTTACCTAGATAAATAATTACAGATGTAATTATTTATAATTATATCTGTAATTATTTATCCAGGTAAGTCTTATTCCTACACACATAATAATCAACATTCGTCGTGCTTGCCCTTGCCGTCGGTCAAACTTTTAATAACCAAAGTCAAATGCATGAATATTTCGAATTAGATCGGCGCCACACTCAGCCTATCTTCCGTCTTTGACGCAGCAGAACGCCGCTACATTTCTTTCCATACGTTGGAAACGCTACGATATGCGCTTATCGAACACATTGAGCGGATCATCGGTCGATCCGCTGGTGGACCGCTCGCTTCCGCATCTGTTTGGTTTTCTGCCCGCAGAACTTACGTCAACGTAAAATCGGTGAGGTCGCATCTCATGATTTTAAATACAATGCGCCACATTCCACGGGTTGCCGCACTGTGCACGCACGTGTGATTGTTACATACTGAATCCGCTGCGGAATATTGTGACTGCTAAATTAGGTCAAAGACGCGGCGGAAGATACGCTCAATGTGGCGCCGGCCTTAAGTACAAGTGTATGTGAGGGGTATAGAAGAAAAGGCAGCAATACCTAAAAAAAAATGTTTTCAAAGCGGTCACCGAGGATTACTAATTTAAAATGTACCGAGTTCGAGATTTAATAGGAACTACGGCTCTATCCCTTTCAAAACCATGTTCCTCAATTCATTTTCACTATTAAAAGCAAAACCAGCAATCCATTTCAACCAATCAACTCCTAATTATGTGTCAAGTGACAAAAAGTGAGAGTTGATGTCGATTTTAGACTGAAAAATCATAACAATGACATCAATGTCCAATTATGTAAATAGAAAAAGTAGCTATGTCCACTCTTTAGTAGCAAACACGGTAATATCCGTATTTATAAGTTAATTATTTATTTATACGTGTAGCTACATATGAAAGAAAGCTGTGTTGGCAATTGTTTTTAAAAACTTATCCCCAATAATATTTAGGTTTCAAAGATTCCAAAGAAATTTCTTTGAGTAGTGACAGGTTTATTGTATTCATTTCAGAAAAACCTTAGTTAATAATTGTTATATTTGTTTTATACCCCTCTTGTACATTTGACACTTTGTCTAATGACTGGATATTTTTATTTATTTTATTTTATTAAAAATTAAAGTAAAAACAAAAAAGGCGTTTTCACAGGTATATTTCCCGTAGGTTGGTAAATACTTCCCATGTTATCAATAATAATGTAATAAAATACCTACCAACTACTTAGTTTTAATATAAAAATGTATTTCTTCCTCTCATTAACGGGTTTTATTTGTTTATACGGTACGAAGAAATTTATTTATTTATTTAAAAAAAAAAATTAGAGATGCGAACACGGAATACGTGTCACATCAATATTCTTACTATTTTCAAACTAAGCTAAACGCTTGTGCTATGATAGTAGGACTAACTTGCTAGTCTGGGCTGAGATTCGAACCCGCGACCTTTGGATCACGAGGCGAGTGACCTAACCACAAGACCAACAAGCTACTCATATATTCATACAATTTTTTTGGACCAAAAAATTTTGTAGTGAATATAATATTAAATAGAAAGAAATATAAATTAATTAATTTTAAAAAATACTGATTTTTTTACAGCAAGAAGAAATTTCAATTTAAGAAAACACGTTTGTCGATCAAGTGGTTAGGATACTTGTCTAGAGATCCATTGATCGGGGGCTGGAACTCATTCCAGACCGCAAGTCAGTTCTGTTTTTATAAGCACAGGCGATTAATTAGCTTAATCTTATAGTAGTAAGAACATTGATGTGGCACGTCGCAGTGTGCACGAATGTATTATTTCTTTTTAAATAATTTTTAAAATTTTAATATAATAAAGAACAATACATTTTTTTAATTAGAAAATAAAACTGAAAACACCTAATAGCACAAAGGCTATTGAAATTTTTAAACTGAGAGCAGCTTTCTCTAACGTGTTATCAAGCTTTCGTGAAATATGTCAAACAATTTTTTTTAAATATGTTTTACTTTACTTTGTAATACACACACACAATATGAGCTATTAAATTACAACTATAGTTTCGAGAAGAGCATCCATCGTCTATGAGGAACCGAGGAACCGAGATAATGAATAGTTTGGAAACCGTTGAAATCCTAAAAAATTTAAATTCTGGAAACACATTTATAAATAATATCACATTTCAGTCCACTTCACCATTCCTAGAGCTGTTCGGCGGAAAAAAATACCCTTCCCTGCCGCGCGCCCCCCTGACCCCCTGACCTACCCAATTAGATTGATAAATTTTGTATTTAAGTTAGTTATTATCTATACCTGATGATGAGAGGGACTGCTCCTCTCGAAACTATAGTTGTAATTTGAAAGCTCATATTGTGTGTGTGTATTACAAAGTAAAGTAAAACGTATTTTTAATTATAATGTTGCACCACGATGTATCTGCCAAATCTTTCAATGAAATGTCAAACAAATTCAGTATTGATGCTTATTGCCGAGTGTCTGTGGCCTGGGTGACGGTGGGTGCATGTGATAACTTGTTATTACATAATCATAGTAGAAAATTCTAAACCCCTTTACACGGGGACCCTGAGACGTACCACGGAAATAAGAGTAGAACTGTCGATTGAAATTAAAAATTTGATTTGAGAATATTAAATCCATCACTGTTCTTTGCACAGCTGCGTAATCATTTATTGATGAAAATTGTAAGCCAACTAAAATTTAAAGCTTTCCTAAATAAATACAATATTACTTACGTAAATACTTATACAAATAAATAATAACAAAAGCTACAATTAAAAGATTGTGTGCATAAATGTACAATATAAATAAATATGTAGTTGAAATGAGAGTGATAGATAATATAAAATAGAGGTAATGAAACATATTTACGTTAGAAAGTAATTTAATACCGTTGTGAATATTTCCTCTCATTCTATTTTGATATTATATTTCATTTCATTCAAATAATATTATTACGAACATCTAATATTTTCTTACAGAGTCTAAGTAAGACTTTCAATAATATTTTCAAGAGATAATTTTATTTGTAAATGTAAAATGGTTTTTATTTATAAATATAAATGTTTGATGACTTTTAAGAAACGAATATAAGATTCCAAATTATTTCATTTTATTTAAATTTAAATTAACAGACTTTTTGATTGAAAGGTTTCATTCTTTTATAAGTCGTTATAAATACAACAAAAATTTATTTAAGTAAACTTATTAATGATTGAAATACGTTTAATTTATGATTGTGCATTAAAATGAGACTGGTATGAAGCAGTCCTAGCCGATATTTTTAATGGTGTGAAATTCTTGGAGAATATTTAAGTAATAATAATGAAGTAATTAATAACGTTTCCGGCATGGATCTTCGCAATTCATAAAGATCACGATATCATAAAAGACCATGATATAATACTAAGAACTCAATAATAATTTATAAAAAATACTACCACAGATCTTCTGTAATCATCCTCGTACGTACCTACCCACCTACTTTTTACATTATTTTTTTTATTTTATTTCATATTCTAAATCAATGTCGAAAGTCGCTATCTTTGAAACATTATTTTTGTACATTACAAATAAGCTTTTTTTTAACAATAAATTTGTGGATTCGTATACTTTCGTATGTGTAAATAATTTCGAAGCGCATTGTGTAAATTTTATATTGAAATACGCCACATACTTGTATTTATAAAATGTTTAAGCGCTATGTTATTACACAGAAAAAAAACGTTGCTTTTGTAATATTCTATGAATCTTACGTAGGTCACTTTTGAAACCTCTATTGGAAATCTTATAACTTTTTGATTATTTCTTATCATTTTCGTTTTGTAAATGAGTACATAGCAAAATTCTAAGAAAATAAAAATTAAAAAAATTAAATTAGGGTAAATTTAAACCTTATAACTGTAACTATAAGTTACTTTGATCAATTTAATCAGATATTTTGAAATATAACATTTCATCTTGTATGTATACAAAAATAACATTTTTTTATACATTACATATACATATGAATAAATAAATAATGTTAGTAAGAAATCAAATAAAAATAAATTGTTATTCAAACTCTTATCAGGAGATATTCCAGCTCATTGAGTCGGATATCAAAAAACGGTATGAAAAATACCGAATAAGCAATATAATTATTTTGTCGAGAAATTTTCGATAAATTTAGTAGCTTTTCTTAAACTCTTATATATATATTATTGGATAAACCACGTACCGGAGTAAAAACCTATTTATTTATTTATATGAAACAATATAAAACTACAATTAAAAATCATTTGACATAATATGAGTATCAAATGGGACAAGAACCGTCATACAAATTTTCGCATATTCAATAACTTATATGCTGCACAATAAATAACAGAGAGCCAAAAATTAAAAATGAAGGGGTTAAAAAATGTGAGGAGATGTCAAGTTTAACCGGTAAGAAGTGACATAACTAGCATAACTAGATAACGAACGTCAAAGACAACCTTATTGTTATACATTCAGAGTAAATAAATTTAATCCCACGTTAGAGTAAATAAAAATAATCTCAGCAGATATACTTCCACCCAGAGTTGTACTTTGAAAAAAAGAGTAGGACTGTCGTTTTGGAAATTAATAATTTGGTACAGTAATACTAAATCCACCATTATCCGTTACTTAGATATGTATTAATTTCTCGATGAAAATCGTAAACCAATGCTTCACATTAAGTCTTATGCAAATAAATGTAGAATATTACAGATTATAAAAATTAGATGTTGATGAAGAAACATTAAGAGGCTCTTATACCTTCAATGTTGGAATTAGTTTAATCACTTCCCGCTAAAAATGGCGCTAGTTTCGCTCAAACATGTATTATTTAAGCACAAAAAACGATATGGAGAAATGTACAATACTATAAAACGAAATAGAAATGTGCAAACTTTAACGCCTGACCTTTTAACTGCGTAGTGCTACATACGTAACCCTTTCTACATGAACGTAAGTTTTGCAAGTTTGGCGAAATTTTTCTCTGCGATAATTATTCGACCCTTATATTAGAGATGTCACAAAGCCGGCGTAATTCAATGGATATTGTATCTTTCTGAAATTTCACTCAAAATTTGCTTTTTTATGCTATTTTTCTGATTTTTAAGAAAAACATTTTTTTAAGATCTCCATTACATGTAACATGTTATTGTGTGAATTTAAATTATATTTTTTATTGTTTTATAACATTTTGTTTAATATCAATGTTAAATAATTCAAATATAAACCATGTAAAAAAATTATGCGTGAACTTTTGTATGCGCGTTAGAAGTTATACTTAAAAAGTAGAATAAAGACAAAATAATAATAATAATAATAATTTCTTTGTCTGTCCGTAACTTACTGGAAAGACGACTTTAGATATTTAGAATGTGACAAGCAATCAGCGCTCAACACTTATTGCGCGGTCACACAAGAGTTGTTATTAATTACTATATAGTCCGTACACCCGTGAAAATATGGTTAAGTATAAAGAGAATATAGAAATAAAAAAAATCTGAATTATCTTTTCAAAACGTAAGACTTTCATGAAAGTAACTTATATCGAATATTTAAAAGTAATTCGCATTAATAAAAGTCAAATAAAATTATAATCATCCATATTCTGAACTAAGCAAAATTGCCATTTCTGTATCTTGATAGTTATTGTATTACATTGTGATGCCGTTTTTTTGACGTTTTATGTTTGACCGGTTTGAAATTAATGAATTCAATCAATTAGAAAGCTCATTATTTTTAATTGTGAATACATTAACATTTGTTTATGTTTTAGGGCTTTCTGATTGATTGAATTCATTAATTTCAAACATGCCAAACTTAAAACATCGAAATTAGTGGCAATAAAATTTTATACATACCTGTCAAGATTGGGCTAAAGATCTGACATCCCAATATTGCTATTTTCAGAATAGCACAGATTAACTTTATAAAAAGTATTATATATTTTTCAAATTTCTGAAGGGTGATAGTGCAAAATAATTAAACATTTTTTTTACTTGTATTGAAGCGAATGTATTTTTAATATTCTACATCAGTAACTTAAATAACAATTAAAAAATTTAAATATCTAAATATAATAATTTCGTTATCCATTCGTAACTTGCTGGAATGACAACATATTTAGAGTATGGCAAGCAATCAGCCCTCGCCTCATGTTGCGCGGTTCGTTATTAATTACTAGTCTTACACCCGTGAAAATATAATTAATTATAAAGAAGATATAGAAAAAAAAAGTCTGAATCATCTTTTGTAAGACGTAAGACTTTCGTGAAAGTAACTTATGTCGAATATTTAAAATTCATTCGCATTAATACAAGTCAAATAAAATGATAAAATGATAAATGATTTCTGCAAGGTGATGATGCAAAATGATTAAACATTTTTTTTACTTGTATTTCTGAAGCAAATGTATTTTTAATAATTTATATAAGTTACTTTAATAACAGAAAATCAACGGAAAATATTAACCTACAATAACGAATGGATCATATATCAGATCGTTAGAAATGATAATAATCACGGATAATAAACATAGACGATTCGTAAAAAACGGATATAAAAACATAGCAACCTAAAATATTAACGTATCATAACGAAGAGATCAAAATTCGGATCGTTAAAATAGGAAAAAATTCACGGATAATAAAACATAAAAACATTTACAGGTCATAGCTTGTATTTCCATGGTCTCAGTTAATTGCTGGAAATTTGCAAAACCTATACCAATGCTCATAGCTCCAGATACGGCTGCATGGTTAATATCTAAATTACACTCAATGTGCGAAGACAAGCTCATTTTTAAATTGCACATGTTACATTGCATTTTATACGTAGATTTAAATCCTTTCCTAATTTCATTGTATATATAAATGTTTCAAAGCGTGCATACATATTGATCACAATGAGAACCAATTTTCTTCAGTTCCTCAAAAACGTGTTGGAAATCAATTATTCGTCTTCCTATTATTTCTATAGGTTCATTTGTTTTCTAAAAAAATATTTATTAGTATTTAATATAAAAAAAATAATTTAATGTGTGTAGTGAGAAATGCAGAGGAAATTTTATAAGGCATGATGGTCAGGCAAGTTGTTATAAAGAGTCAAAAGAGGTGGCGAAATTTATAAAAAAAAAATTTAATAACATTAAACGCACTTAATCTCGTTGTTTTCCTAATGTTTTGAAAAGTTTAATTGTTCTACTAAGGTAATAAAATGCCCAGGTATCCAGCGTAATATGACAGAGATGGGCTTTTAGTATTATTCCTTAAAAATTAGCGGAAGATATTTTTAAAATTAGGTACCTGTAATTTATTATCCGTCTCATCAATACTAATCAAAGTTTCGTGCATTATTTTTTTGATAGGAGGTTCGGGTGGACTCCTATTAAAAATTATAAATACAATATTGTAAATATATGGATGTAATAATGTAAATAATATATGTAAATAAAATACAATAATGTAAATATAATTAAAAAATAAACTAAATCCTTAACAATCAAAGCTAAAATCATACAGTACAAAGTATACCGATGCGCAGTACAAATGTCGATTTAAGAAATTTCTCATCCCTACTTCGTTAACGTAAGGCGAAATACAGTTTTTATTTTTTTTTAAATATCATTAATGAAGTATTAAAAATTGCCAAAATTTTACATGTATACAGGCCAAAGTGTATATATGATATTGTTTTAATAAAATATAAAAGTACAATGAAAAAAAACGTTCAATTCATTCGATAAAAACAGTGAATTTTGACAGAATTTTTGTATTCTAACCTAAAAATATTGTTTGAATACTGTCACCTCGATATTTGAAATGTGTTATAAAATGATTTACCTGTGTTCTTGGGGCAAACTACTTCTTAAACTAATTCCTCTACATGGTAACTTTCGTTTTCTGACATTCTCATAATGCTTACGAGGCATTTTATAAATAATTTTGATAAAACCTCGGGAGTCAACACTTTTCACGCACAAGCACCGGTGTCCGGTGGACGTCTAAAGAGATGATTTGTTCACTTGTCGAACTTGATGAACGGGATCTGTTACTGAATTATTTCAATTTTTTGAGCATGAGGTATATTTTTTTGAATATTTTTTCATTAATGAAAATAGAATTATCTTAGTACCCATATAAAATTTAATCAAAAAATATAATCATTTTATGGTTTTTTGGATGTTGCAAAATAGGAGACGGAACGTGAATTTTTATCTTTTTGTAAACGTTGTATTTAACAACCTACCCAAAAATAATAATATGTTTCCCCCCAAACTTTCTGATGAAACTATTTTTATTCAATTTATAAAAAAAATATATGGTCTTTATGTGGAAATATTTCGAGAAAAAGTGTACCAAAGATAACTCTATTGCTAGAAAGATTAAATAGGGCTTCGGGATTATATAGTATTTATGATAATAACAAAGCATTTTGTTGAATTTTTTTAAATAAATGCTTTAAGAATGAATGGATCTTTCATTATAAAATTAATTTAATGCATGTTTAGCTGTAATTTTGGCAACAAGATTCGAAAACTTTACACTAATTTGAGTTTTTACACTGCAAAAACGTGAATCATGTACTATGGCGCCTTAATGTTAGAAAGCGCCGTTTTGAAAATTTTTCTTATTTAATTTTGATATAATAAAGGGCTAAATTATATTGATTCAGTCATCACCAAGGTGAAAATCATCACTTAAGCAATATAAGTCACTGAATTCACAGTTTCAGAAAAAACCTGCGGCAAAGGACAGCTGGGATTAAACTTGTAATTATTTAACGCGGGCACCGACTGTTTCCGAATTTTCCGCCGACAAGTTGAGAATCGGACCGTGATATTGTACGGCGGAGCCGGCCACGGAAGCGATAAATCGTCGGGGAATAACTCAAGCGGGCTATCTGCATGGTTTATGCGGCGGCGGCGACCCCTCCTTAAACCTGCCCACGGTCGGATCTTCGGGACGTCGGCGTCGGTCGCATCGCTCGGCGGCCGCAGCGCCGGGGCCGGCTGCCCGCTCAAACATTCGCGCTGCAATGCCGGCGATGTCGGCCGGCCCCCGATCGGTAAACTGCATTTCGCGTAAGGGTTCAATCGGCTCAACAGCCTGCTCCAAACATACGCAACACCTTTGAAAAAAATCGTAATGCATGGCGTCGCAAACTCCTAAAAAAATCACATAAAACATGCTCTGATAATTTTTTTTATATATACCTTTTTACGACATATCGTCGCTGTATATATAATTAAGCCTATGTGCCGTTTAACACATTCTCAGATGAATGAATTAATTTGTCAATTTTTCATATAAATAATAGAGATATACTAAAAAAAACATTGACATTCATCTGGCAAGTCTGCCTAGTAATTATTTAAGCACAGACTAGATTTAAAAAAATATTTTTTATAAATCTAGTCTGTGCAATTATTTTTTAAAACAGGATGTACTGAAACGGCATAAAGGCTTAATTATATATACAGCGACGATATATATTTTTTACGTCACACAGTGAACGAAACGGCGCATTTGGTGTGAAATTAATCGTGATGTGCCAAAACAGCGCTATATATATTATATTTATCCATTGGTTTTTTCACAGATTACTCAGTAGTATGTCTACTGCAAAGGTATGTGGGGTATAAAAGCAAAGGCAGCAACATCCAAAAAGCTGAATGTAGTCATTGAGGATTTTCAATTTTGAATGTATTGAATTCGAGCTTAAAAATTTATAGAAAACATGATTTTGGAACATAAAATCAAGAGTTCAGTACATTCTAAATTAGCAATCCTCGGTGACTGCATTCAAAACATTTTTTTAGTTTTTTGGACTTTGTTGCCTTTGCTTTTGTACCCCGCATATATTTTAAGCGTTTTAAAATTTTCATAAATTTAAATCTAACGTCCGTCAAATCACTTTTTAGCTTGCAATAATACCTGTAAAATTTCTTAAATGGTTTATTGTTCTATTGTATGTATGTGTGTGTGGCCTCCGAGAAGTTGTGATTTAACTCATTTGGATTACTTATTGTGGTTCTATACGATTTCTTGATGAATTTGATGATTTAAAAAACTAACCCATAAAAACCAAGTTTTTATTATACTCCCTTTCTCATTTACTAGTGGAAACTGGTTTGGCGCTAAACCTACGCATTGGGCTTCGATCGGGCGACGCTACGAAAGGGAGTAGTAAAAAATTTCCAAAAATCCAAAATTATACTATAATCAGGTTAAGTGTCTACCAGACGCGTCACAGTATTTTCATACAACTTACTCAGTTGTATGAAAAAACCATTAAATTTTGAAAAATCCAAAATTATACTATAATTATTAATTTTTTGTAACCAAAGTTTGAGAGATCTTTTTGATCGTCGCCACGAGTCTGCTTGCAAAGTTTCAGCTCGATTGGGTCACGGGAAAAGGGTTAAAAATCGTTCCAAAGTTTTTACGTCAATCAGATGCCACGAGATAAAATATATTTATTATTTTTTATATTAATTATAAGTTTTCAATATTTTTTATATTTATTTATTAAAGTCATCGAAAATTGGGTTCAAAGAAATCACTCCTGTAAACGAAGCTGAGCTGGCTATTAAAACGAGGTTTTCTTTAAAAGATAATCTTCAAAATAAAATCAAAGTTTTGGTCTTATTTCATTTTAGAATCATATTTTTATATTTGCTGTATAATGAATGAGTAGATATTGCGTTTTTTATACGGGACACAAGTATTTTTTTGTAAGAGAAGCAAAATAAGGTTTATAAATTTATCACTTTTGTTATGTTTTTTCTAGACTTCACCAATTTCCTAATACTTATTTAATTTTGTACATGCATTGTAGAAGTATTTTATATGTATTGTGTTTACTTTTTATAACCCCTACAGAGCAGTAGCGAGCTAGATAGCCCTTTTACTCGCGGCGTTTTTTCTGGAGGGATAAGCGGTGAATATAGATCGCCATCCTCTTCAGTCTTGACATATCAATCTTTCATTACTTACTTTTAAATAAAATATAATGTATATGTGTCGATTGCTAAAGCGTTTAACAAAGCCATCCTCCAAACTTATGGCATTAAAAACTCGCTTCATATGTGTTATTAACCACGCTCTCCTCATTCATACGTTGCACATACCGAAATCATCTCAGGTACCTACATTTTCTTATATACACTTTTAATAATAAATATACAAATAGATCCACATTTGCTATTTATTGGTTCGTTCTTCACTACATCGCCCATAGATTTTCTGACGTTCAGACGTAAGTTTGAACGGCCACACGAATCCCATTCAATCTACTAAGAATAGGAGGAATTTAAATGCAGAATGAAGGAATCCTGTTTCTTTTATTCATAACTTTGACTGTTCAAGAAAAACGGTTGCAAAACAAAGTGAGCAGCAAAATAAATTTACATTGCAGGGAGACAGACATACAGACATCTCCAAAATGCTATTTACAAAATAAATAGATAACGATTTAAAGACATAAGTTTAAGTATATAAGCTTTAATGAAAGAAAAAAATAATTGAAATAGTCTTAGGGCGAGCCTAGAACCTGAAATGAAACCTAGAAGAGAATAGTCTCTAGTGAACAGAACAGCAGCAATTTCAATGAAATTGTATGAAGTATTACTTATTTAGGAATTTAGATAAATTATAGAAGTCTCACAGAAACGAAGCTATATGGAAAACATGTATGGAAGTCTTTATACAATGGACCAGGGATGATTAGTATGAGGTGGCTTATGTGGTCACTTTACACGATATAAACATTAATATAATACATAATATAACAACATAAAAATTAAACATGGATTAGTACCCAAATACTTTGATGACAGGATGAAGCTGAATAAAGATTTTCATTCTTACAATACAAGAGGAAGCGACAACATAAGACTACCAAAGAAAAAGATAAACACCTCACAAAATTGTATGATATATAAAGGTATAAAAATCTTCGATAGCCTGCCAAAGGAAATTCAAAACACAGAGTATATATGGAGGTTTAAACTGGAGTGCAAAAATTTTATTGTAAAAACTTTTAAATGATTAGATGGAATGCAATATTTCTAAGTGAAATCATATATTAGCCCACACAACATTATGCATGGAACTAAATAATTAAATAAATAAAATTAAAAAAAATTATACACCAATACCACATTTTGTCAAATTTGTTGATGTTGTATTTATGCTCTAAATCATTTTATTTCACATTTTCTAATGGACTATCCTAGAAACATCTTAAACTCTTCGGACCCAGTGTAGCCTGTAGGGAACATAGATCGATAGTTGGAAAAAATTCTATCAGATCAATATCTAGCATTGTGTCCTTACTTTAATTTGTTAATCAAAAGATATTATTAGTAGTATGTTGAATCCCAAATTCGAAATATTTTAAGAACTATATATTTTTTTCGTAAGGCGGCACATTCACTGCAAATGTTTCGGCGTTTTTTTTTACGAAAATGTGGGTTTTTATTATTAATTTATTTTATTTAATATTATTTACTGAAGCCTAGAATATAATTTCCGATATAAATGAATAATAAAAACCCACATTTTCGTATAAAAACGCCGAAATAAGTATTTTCAGTGAACGTCCAGCCTTGAACAATTTTGATTATACTTTGGATCCAAGGAGATTGTGACCCTCTCATGGTATAGTATATAATATATATAGATATATATATATATATATATCTATATATTTATATATACTATATATATATATCTATCGCATCTATATATATATATATATATATATATATATATATTTATATATATATATCCACTATGTAACTATATATCTATATATATATATGTATATATATATATTTATATATTGGAGCTGGTAATGATGTTTCTATATTTTTAAAGTTCTTATGATGCTATATTATTTAGATATAAATAGTATGTTAATTTATGTACGAGTATGTGATTGAATTCATATCTTGATATATGAGTCAGCTATTTTTATCATTTTGCTTCGCTTCGTACTGTTGCAGGATGCATCCGTGGTCACGTTTAATTATTATTTATATTGATATAGATAAAAATTAAAAACATAAACAGCACGATACACATTCATTAAATCAAAATAACACTAATTTTAATTTCATTTGAATACGGACTCCAAACCTCATATTCTTCTCCTCTACCATTTATGAAGGTATGGGGCATGATGGTAAGTACTTAATTAATTGTAGGTAGTTGAAACGGTGCTTATGGACATCACGGAGCAAGAAACAGTAATTGGAAATGCCTTTAGCCACAAGCGATCGATTAGTTAAAAAGCAAAAAATTTACAGTATTCCTTATCTGTTGATAATTTTCAATATCAATATCAAAAAATAAATTTCAGCAAGAAAGTTAAAAACTTTTTTTAAATTCGAACGTAAGCAAAAATCAGGTAGCTTTGTCAAATAACTTGTAAGCCGTTGAACCTCGGATAACCCTATTTAACGCTCAGTGGGCTGGTATTGATGTCATTTAACCGTAGGTTCCATTTGGACTAAACTCTCTAGGACACCACGTATGACAAAATTATAACATGAATTTCGAGAACGCTTACTCTGCTGGGAATAAGTCTGCATAGGGAACAGTATAAAAATTCTATAAATGTTGCCATAAAAATGAAATATTTTTGTTAATGTTGAGGATAAATTAATATTTATCATACAATTAACCTAAATATAGAGACTAGTGTATTCGAGGAAATGGAAAAATTATTCCAGGAGTAAAAAAATGTGCTTAATAATGCATGGAAAAACATGATACATTCCAATGGCCGTTTCTTCATCAGACGACACGACACGACACGACACGACACAACACAATGACAGTACACGACACCGGCAGCTGCATTCTTCATTTGACCAACACCGACCCGACACGACGGATTCATAAGTTCACAGTAAGCCTGAAGTGGGAGCGATGGCAGCGTGTAACAAATCGTATTTGTTGTATATTATTATATTAAAGACGAAAAAAAGAAGTGTTATGAAACGGTTTTGGGTGCATTCAATTATGAAAATGAGATATTTAGATGGCGTTTATTTATTTTTACTCTCTTCTGTTGTTTTATCTCAGAGACTGGGTTTTGACTCCACTATTTCAATAAGTGTAACGATGTCATACTTAAAAGCCATAATGAAAAAAACGTAATTCCTCCGCACGCGCCAAAGTAATAATGAGAATGAGAGCCGCGGGGTTGCAAGTGGGGATCACGCCACTTGCACGCATATATGGAAGTTTGGCCCGACACCAGTAGGAGACTTGCTGTCCACGATATGTCGTCGATGACAACGACACGTCGCTGTTGGGTCGGGTCGGTGAGACGGCGCGCAGTACAGTTTCATAGAATTATGCGTCCACTGATGTCGTTGTGTCGTGTAGTGTCGTCCGATGAAGAAACGGCCAATGTTGTGTTCAATAGGCACTTTAGCCTACCACATGTGACATTTTTTCAGTCACGGTTTTTATTACTATTACTTATTATTATCAATTTGGATTTTTTACTTTTTATTAATTATCAAATAAACTACGTTTTATCTACTACACATAACTTACCTATTTCGTGAAGAGTAGGTATTTATAATTAATTATTAAATATCACAGCAGAATATCACATATAAATTACATTTTTTCAACCCTATTTGCTTTTATTTTATTATAAGCTATTTAGCTCTTAAGATGATACGTAAACAATTTTTTCGTGATGGTAAAAGGTTTTTATTTCGAAATTGGTTAACCGTACATAGTTTCCTGAATAGATTAATGTTCCGGGTTCGTATCAAACCACAATTTATAACAAAATATTTTTTTGAATGAACAATTTTAATGTGATTCATCTCATTTGTTTTATTAAACAAATTTACGAGTTGAAAATTTTATTTATATATGCCTTACAACATTGTAAGAAATGTCTCATAATCAGTAAATGAAGTATAACGTACGATAGTCGGGATTAACTTAACGATGAGAACATAATACCCACCCGTAGATTAGAATACCTGCGAGTACCTCTAAGTTGCAAATAAACCTGCTGGGTCTGAGTTAGGTAGGGCTGGCGAGGCTCCCATCTGGGTTAACCAAAAGCAAGATTGGAAAGCTCATGGTGGGAGAATCCTCAGATAAACTCAATGACCGCCATTCCAGAAACATCCGAATAGTTTATTATATAAGCATAACAGTTTAGATCGGGGGTTCCGAAATATCTCGTTACATACAACAATGTTCCATCTGGCCGTTATTGGGGGAAACACGGCCAGCACGGTGGTTAAAAAGGATGAGGCTGAATTATTACTGCTTCATTTGATAAGACCATGATATATTGTAATGTTTAATCTGCCAGCTCGATGGGTCGGCAGTTTAAACATTATAAGTTAATGAGAATGTATTTTGGATATTTTGGTTAATTTGGGTAAGCTAAAAATATAATATTGACATATTTTACCTCATGGAAAACACTCGGTGAAACTGTTTCAAAAGTTCAAAAATAACTAACAAATTTTTAAAACAATACAAGTTATAAAAAATATCATGTCATTATAAAAACGTCAAAATATTTTATATTTTATGGCATCGTTGCATCTAATCAGCCACTATTGAGTTTTTAGATGCAACGCCAATTTCATATTTATTTGTAATTTTTTTCCACTTTTTACACTACAATCATTACTGGAATAAATTCATTCTGGAATAAAGCTATATTTATTTATTTATTTATTTATTACCTTACCTGACTTAAGGATCCATTAATCTTTCAAAATGATTATTTAATAATCGCCAATTTACGGAGGATATTCAATAGTGACAATTGGAAAACTCGGTTTTTTATTCTTAAGATAGGTAATACGATAATTTGTATACTTCATAATATATACATCATTAGATATAAGTATATTAAATTTTTATTCAAACGTATCTACGTTTCAGATATTTTTATTTATTTATCTTAAAAGTCGATATATTGTTTTCATCCCTAATATCCCCTGGTAGTTTCATATATAATTTCATCCCACTTAACATCGTAGAACTTTGAGTTCTTTTTTTCTTTCGGAATGGTAATCTTATTTTATATTTTCTTCTTGTACAGTGGTCATGTTCATGTTGTTTTTTATTTTTCTTAATAATGAAAAGGTATTGTTGAGTCCATTAATAATTTTATATATGAATAGAATCACATTAAGTTTAATTATTTGTCTAAATGTCATTATCCATAAGCTTTTTAGCATCATTTTGATTCTTGTAATCTATTTCTTTTTAATTTAATTCTTAATGCTTTATTTTGGAGTATTGTTAATTTTTCAAAACTTCTTCCTTAACCAGAAATAGTATACTGCTGCAGTAGTTGATGTAGGGGACTATTATTGTGTTATATATATTTTGCACGATTCTGTTTTAATGTATCTTCTGATTCTTCCCAAGAGTGAAATTCGTTTTTCTATTATTTTTTTTATATAATTAGTGTTCAATGAAAAGTTTTATTTATTATCTATAATTATTCTCAAGTATTTTATATCAGTTGTTTCTTTAATTGATTCCCCATCGATATTTTTTGCTGGCGCATGTCGTATTCTCTTATTCCCGATGTTCATTACTTTGTTTTGTTGATATTTAATTTCAATTTATTTATTTTCAGCCATTGATATTCGATCAAGGTCATCGTTTAGTTTGTTTATGATTTCTATATAATTTTACCCCATATTTTTTTGAAAATAACAGAATCTGTCATCTCCAGATAAATTATTAAATTGTCAAATTTCAAATATTTTTATAATATAGGTACATATACACATAGGAGAAAATATAGAAATTCTAATTTCTACGTGAATTACGTGAAAATACAATTAATAATTTGATTAGATATCGGTTAAGTTGTAAATACCTAATATTAGGTCCTTACATATGAAATTGACGTTTAGTATGGGAGGAACATAAAGCCGATTTTTTTTATTATAATATATTTATTTAATCAAAGTATGTACCATTGCTATCTATGCACTTTTGCCATCTCATAGGTAGTTCATCGATCCCTTTACTTAAAAAACCATTCGGACGGGAATCGATAAAATCTTTGAAGGCGGTTTGGACTGCCCCATCGGAGTTGAATTTTTTCCTTTGCAAGAAGTTATCCAAATTTCGAAAAAAATTGTAATCTATTGGGGCAAGGTCCGGAGAGTACGGTGGATGTCTTAGACATTCCAATTGAAGCTCCTCTAATTTGGTAGCCGTCTGTTGTGCAGTGTGTGGTCTAGCGTTATCATGAAGCAGCAGTGGCCTAGAGCGATTAACCAGCCTCGGTTGTTTAGCAGCTAGCTTTTCCATCATGGTTTGCAGTTGCTGACAATAGACATCTGCCGTAATCGTCTGGCCAGATTTAAGAAAGCTGTAGTGAACGACACCAGCACTAGTCCACCAAACGCTCACAAGTAACTTTTTTGGAGTCAATTTTCGCTTGGGGCATGGTTTGGCTGGTTCGGCAGGGTTCAGCCATTGCGATGAGCGCTTCCGATTATCGTAAGGATCCACTTTTCATCACAGGTAATGATTCGATTTAAAATCCCTTCATTATTGTGCCGGTTGAGTAATGCAACGCAGCAGTCAACGCGCGTTTATTGATTTGCTTCACTCAATTCGTGAGGTACCCACCTTTCAAGCTTTTTCACCTTACCAATTTGCTTCAAGTGGATTAAAACAGTTTTATCACTAACACCGCAGCCTGCAGCTAACTCGGATGTGGTTTGCGATGGATCCGCTTCCACAATAGCCTTCAATTCTTCATTATCAACTTTGGTCTCCGGCCGTCCACGGGGCTTGTTCTGCAGGTCGAAATTTCCAGAACGAAAACGTTGGAACCAAAAACGCACTGTGTTTTCTTTTGCGGCACCGTCGCCATACACATCATTAATCCTTCGAGCCGTTTCTGCAGCCTGGTGCTACGGTGGAACTCGTACTCGTAAATAACGCGATATTTCAAGTTTTTCATTTTGTAAACTGAGTGACGCAAAGAAAAAAAAAATTGAGGAAAAAACAAATGAATTATAATTTTCAAAACACAAATACATGAGTAAATAGCTGTATAAATTTGGATTTGGAATTCCTAACCAAAGAGAAGATATTTGAGATCAAATTTGCCAGTACGGCAAAACGTGAATTTCATATGTAAGGACCTAATACATTAATTATTTGTGTTTCCAGCTTACTCATTTAAAAATTCTAAATTTAAAATACAAGACAGTTTATTTACTCACATTGCGTAACATAATTTAACGTAGAATTATCATGGGTTATAGATAAAATCAATCGATAAAACGAATTTGTCTAACTTTAATAATATCACGAACCTCGACCGACGAAAGCATGACGCAAAGGCGTGGCCGCAAGACGCAATGTGTTACCGTACGTAGGACTCGAACACGAAATGAATCACATCGTCAACGAGGGAGAGAGCGCTATTTTATTCGGACGGGTTCTCATCTCATGACCGAGTACGTGACGGGAAATAATGATCAGAAGATAACGCAAAGAGGACTATCTTGTATTCGTAAATCTTTGATTAAAATTCGCGGAACGGATACGTGGACCGGACCAAACGGTCTCCGAGTGCCCTCCGATTGCCGAAACAAGTCGGGGAACAAACACCACCCCCGCCGGGAGACCCTTAGCGGTCATTTCGAGATTTCCATCTCCCCCGCCCGTCTCCAGCAACCCTTTGGGGTTCCGGCGGAGTGTGACGGAGCGAGAACTTTGAACAACAATCTCCACCGCCCATTACGAACGAGGCGACAGGGCTCTTACCTATTTTTTGGTATTAATCCATCATTTTTTGGAAAACATTTTCAAAAAAATATTAAATAATTGGTTTATATACCTTTACTTTTTTGTTACACATTTTACAAGTTTTTGAAAGAACAATTTCCTCCACTTTTATGTAAATTTTCGGTTATGTTTTTTGGAAAAAATATGAATTATTTGACCGTTGTTAATGCGAACTCTCAAGTTTATATTGTGGTGAGACTGTGTACCTACATAATGCTGATAATAATATAATGGTGTCACGCAACGGCGAACAGTTATTCGCAACCGAATATTATGCACGCAATACAGAATCAGTGAGGCGTGACCGTATTCTCTTACTTGATGATTCTACGATACTCCATGACGCCTTAAAATGCTTAATGGAAAAGTCTAGAACTTTAAACTTTTCCATGAAGCATTTTAGGTTTTTTGTTACCTCTAGAACAAATCTTTTGGAAGAATTTAGCTATAAAAAGAGTCACGCAAAGCGGGCTCAAGCAACTCAGTTCAGTGCGACATCCGTAAAGTAGAACAATATGATCAGTGATTCGTGATATTACAACACTATTATGGAATAAAGGAAAAATACCGGGGCCAAAAGTATCTAAGTGCGAAACATTGAACCAGAAGTGATCAAAGCAAGAGACCGCGTTAATTAGTGCGAATTAAGGAACAGTTCAATAATAAAGTGTAAAATATTCGGGATACATTTAGCGACCACAAAATTACGAATGGCACTACAATTTAACTTGTGTTCAGTGATTTGCTTTGGTAAAAAATTAAACTAAAATAATTTCTGGTGTTTTCATTTGCCTCCCAATACCACATCCCGTGACGATGTATTTAAAGTTATATTATCTTATACTACAAGTTCACTATCATAATAAAATAAATTAGATAGTAAACAAAGCATACTATTGTTAACCACTCGCTTGCCCCGGTCCAAAATACTGGACTTCGGCAGATATCCCTTAAAACTGTCGTATCCAAACATGTGGACTTGCAATGGAGAGTAAAAAACTTTTTATGTGTTTAAAAGATTTCAAAAAAACTGATTTGGTCATATTGTAGATTTATTTATCTATCAAAAACAATTATTATCTTGGTAAACTTACAAATAAAATAATTTAATTACGGTAGATTATTGATTTTGTATCGCGGTCGGCCATTTGTTCCACGGCAATCCTGGCTCGGTTTGTTAAAATGCAGAGCAAGCGAGCGGATATAAGTATAAACGGTATAAACACGTAAAATTTTATTTATATGGACACTATATATGCATTAATTGACATCAAACTGAACAATTTATTTATAGGTGTGTTATATTTTATGTTAGTTTTGAAAAATATGTAACGATGTTTGGTTGATTCTTATAAGTTACGATGCGTTAGATTTGCGTTATTTTTTTTTTTAATATTGACTGCCTCATGGGTTATCTCCAAAATTTTGTTAAGAGTAATCAAAGCCTCATAGACAATTCTTCAAATCCTTTTAGGTAAAAATATATTTTTTTTAAGTAAATATACAAGATCATAAGCGAGCAATATCACTTATATAGTGACATGTGTTTAATATGTTTAAGATGAGAGATCCAAATAAATCCATTAAAAATATCATAAGGTTTTAAAATTTTGCGCTTATCACTAAATATTCATCGAACGTCTTATTTTCAAGATTAGAAATGATTTACTGTTTTTTACTCCCTTTATATTAACTCGTGGCGCCTGCTTGCTTGCCGTCAACAAAAATTTTGGATCGATTTTTGACCCTTTTCCCGTGATCCAATCGAGCTGAAACTTGGCAAGTAGACTCGTGGCGACGATCAAGAAAATTTATCAAATTTTCGTTAAAAAAAATTAATAATTATAGTAAAATTTCGGATTTTTAGAAATGTTATTAGTTTTTCAAATTGGAATCATTAGAAAAGTTTGATTACGGCGGCCCGATAACGTCGCGGAATATTTTCTAAATTTGAATTACTCCGTCGGTATGCATAATAGGTACTTCACCACGAATGTCGAAAATCTAAATTGATTGACAAATGTTTTTAGAATTTAATCTTAAAAGCATGAAGTGTCTTATCAAAGCTCAAAACATCTGACATTTTAGAAATATATCAAATTACTGTAAGTTTAGTGTTATGTTGTATGTTTCAATTCATCTTTAATTATTGTTATATTTTACAAAGAAAGGAAGTATAATAAAAACATGGTTTTTATGGGTTACTTTTTTAATGATTTCAAATTCAATTTCTTTGATGACTTTTCCGTGTCTGTATAGGATTTATGTGGATTGATGGGACGAGGTTAGGTAATGAGTGTGCCTTTGCGTTGTGCGGACTCTTAAGAGTAATGATGTTTGCAAAGTTCACATACGTCATTACTAATTAGCAGAAGGGGTGGGGTGATTTTTATCTTCTTCAGGATCCTAGAGCGCACAGGCGAGAGAAATTTTTTGAACGAATTGTACCCAATATAATACATTTTTAATGTTGTAATAGCGTAGCCACGGAGGTGGAGGACGATTTGCGCTAAATTTACAGCTTCTATGCAAATTTTGATTTAGATGGCCAAAGAGAATGAACAGGCAAACACGCATGCATAAATTTAATTTTAAATTCCGGGTAGCATTTGCATTTATTCCAGTGATTTTGTTTTTTTTTATTATCAACTTATTAATTTGAATCAAGTTTATTAAATGATCAATCAACAAATCAAACGTCCTTTGTTAAAACAATAATTAGTGTGATTTGCAATTTGTTGTTTTACGCAACTTTTTAAGAAATTTAAAGTATGT
Source organism: Agrypnia vestita (assembly GCA_016648135.1). NCBI lineage: Eukaryota > Metazoa > Arthropoda > Insecta > Trichoptera > Phryganeidae > Agrypnia > Agrypnia vestita. Next base: position 689,353 of record JADDOH010000027.1, read on the forward strand.
CAACAACAAAATCAACGCCTTAAACGTCAGCGTAAACAAAACAAATATTGGCCTTAGTTAGTAACTATAAGCACTTATAATCATTGCCGTCTTTTCCTTTATAGCGTCCAACAAGGATTGCTTCCAATATAATAATAATAAATACCTTATTTTACTATAATCGAGCACGTTTAGCTTCTAGAAATAATGTTTTGAATGAAAACCAAACATTTAATTATTATGACTAAGGATCAGTTGGTCCAGACATTTTATCGGTATACTTCATATTATTATTTGGTATACATAATATTTCTTTGATAATGAAAAAAATCTTGAAATATTTAAAATACTTAAAAAACACTTAGTAAAAGTAACCCATAAAAACCAACTTTTTATTATACTCCCTTTCCCATTTACTAGTTGAAACATTTTTTTTCGCTTAACTTACGCGTTGGGCTTCAGTCGGGCGACACTACGAAAGGGATTAATAAAAAATTTCCAAAAATCCAAAATTATACTATAATCAGGTTTCGCGTCTACCAGATGCGAAACCTGATTATAGTATAATTTTTAAACTTAATAAGTTGTATGAAAAAACCATTCAACATTTGAAAAATCCAATAATTTTTTATTTTTTTTAAACAAAAATTTGATAGATCTTCTTGATCATCGCCACGAATCTGCTTGCAAAGTTTCGGCTCGATTGGATTGAAGAGTTTAAAATGGAATGAAATGGTTTTTTCGTCAGACAAAACAAGAAGACAAGCAGACGCCACGAATTAATATAAAGGGAGTAAAAATTTTATCTTAACACTTACAATACAAATATAATATATTTTTCAAATATTAAAAAAATTCATAAATTCAGTTAAAGAAATAAAATACTTAGCGAAGAATAGAACATCCATCTCTCTCGTAACATGTTTAGATAGCGCCCTGCCGTCAGACATAAATGAATTGTGAAAATTGACATTTACAAATATCTTAAACTTTTTAATAATTTAGCTTGACAATGTTTGACAAAGCTGAAACAATTTTTTATATAAAATTTAATATCACTATTGAAATAAAATCATCAGTAGTAAAGTACGTGAAAATTAAAATCAAGGTATTAATTTAAATTATAACAAAAATAAATCAGCAGTATAAATGTAAGACAATTTGACACAGCAGTCTTTTGGAGGAATAGCGAAATGCTAAGAGATATTATGAACGAAATGCTAAGAGAGTATGTAAAAAGTAGTCTAATTAGTAAATGTCTAAAATCATTTTCATTTCAAAACGCTTTCGGGGGAATCTGACTTTGATCCTTGTACCGGTAAACGTAAAAATAAAATAGAGGGCAAAATAATACATAACATAGTGTATACCTATAACAAAAGAGGATATAAAAATGTTACGAAACTTTCTAACATGATCTTTCTATAATAGTTTTCGTAACAAATTTTACTGTGGTGTGCGAGTTAATATAAAGTATCGTAGTCTCAACAAATATTATTTACGGATCTTTTATAACACTATTTTCTTTCATACACGTTCCTTTATTTGAGAAAAATAATTCAACGATAGTCAGAGGCAGATAAGGACAGCCTTGTGACTTTCTCAAGTGTTTCATAAAAACAGTAATGTATGATAAGGAAAGCCCTTAGGCCCTCCGGCCTGGCGCTTTCTTCTTTATCTCTCCTACTTCTTCCTTATTTTTCAGATAAAAATCACTTCGTTACGTTTATTTACTGTTGGCAAACATAAACAGCATCAATGTCGACAAGCTATCGTTATAATACATCATTATTATTATAATAACTCGAAAACCTGCTTCATTATGGTAAGAAAATACCTTAACTGTTTTATATTACTTCGAAAATAATGAATATTATGCGTACATAAATATATTTGTGTGTGTGTACATATTATTACTTTTGAAATAAACACGAACCATTAAAGTGATATCATATTTATCATCCTCCGGATTTAAATTAAATGCGATTCAAGATTATCATTTAATTATAAGTAGTTGCAGCTCAATTTATTAAATTGAAATGAATTATATTTTGTAGTGTACGTTCAAAGGTTTAGTTGTTTATGAGGACACTGCTTATTTCCTATTTTATTTATCTTGCATACACATATACGCTGGCAAGAATTTTTGTTTTGAGTGCCAAAAACCATAATAAAAATTATAAAATTATAAATTATAAAAATTAACAATTTTTATTGGTTACATAATAATTCCTTTTTACTTTACTTACCATTCACATTTACATAATTTTTTTTGATAAAAAAATATTTTATTTTAATGTGTTAATGTGTGTTTTTTTTGTTTCTCTACTATAAAGTTAATGTTTTAACTTTACATTAAAATTGCTTTCAAGTCAGCATATATAGCCAAAAGTAGTCTAAACGCGGTGAAAAAAAAATGTAAGGAAAATATGTATAGTTGCGATGGAGTGAAAAAAGTAAAAATCAGAAATGAATGTGGATCTGCTTGTTGCATACTTAATAAATTATGACAGGATCATAGAAATGGTTAGTGAGTGCGAAAGACCTGACATGATTCAGGAAGTAAGATTTTAGAGGACGGTCCCGTTATAAGCCTTAAAATTGACAAATGTGAATGCGGTATTTTATTTTTATTTTATGTATTTTTGAAAATAAAATAGAATTATATCTTACATAATAACTTAATTGAACATTGAATAAACATTTGAAATTTGAAATTTGAAATTTGAAATTATTATAAGTTAAACAACGTTATGAAAATAACAAAATATTTTACTTTATAACATAAGTTACCATGGTTTAGATGGGATTAAAATTGTATGATAATAAAATTTGTTGTATTTTCTTTGCCTACCGATGGTATACCTTGTTAGTATTCATAATCATAAAATATTTAGATTGCAAAATTTTTATTTTAAATAATATTTTCGAGAATTCAGTGGAATTAAATGTCGGAGTTAAAAATAAATGTCTGCCTCTGCTGAGGTACGGTACTGCCATTAAGTTGTTAGGAACTCGCCATTTTTATATTTTCGAGAAAATAAAAATAAGTGTGTTCCCAGTTCCCACCCCTGGCCTGGCAGCTCCTTATCCAGCACAACAGTTTACCTTAACGATGAACGCTTAGACATTGAAATTTCCCTTGTTTGAAAAAACCCGAGAACAGACATTTCGCTTAAATTAGACCAATTAGAAGTTATCAGAATACTGGCGTAGCCAGGAGGTTGTTGGAAAAACTGTCGAGGGAAAATAATTTTCACAAAAATATTGTTTCTGTCTTGCGAATAAAGTGGATTTATATAATTGGAAATTTCATTTTCATCTTCATAAAAAGTGCAAAGACTAAATGTAAGACTTATTTTAATATTAATGAATGATTTAACGTATTAAATATTCAAAACGCTTAGGAATCTGATTCAAAGTAAGTTGCAATAAATTTAATTAAAGCCAATATATAACTACAATATATAATACACAGAGAATACAAGTCTACGTAAGTTATCTAAAATAAAAAAATGAGAGTTAAATATATAGATACGTAGATTAATGATAGGTACATCTGATATTCTGTTTTCAAAAAGCTTTTAATAAAAGATTTAAAAATCATTTTTCTAACAGTCATAATACCTACTGACTAAGATCAATTACAGTACATGCGTATGTTAAAAAAATCAAAATCTTAGGAAACTTTATTCTTGTTCACGGTAACAAAGTATGATACATTAAAAAAGGATCATGTATAAAGAATATTACAAATTAATGAACACCGACACTTGTAGGAAAATGTCAAAGACGCGAGAGCAAAGTTTCATCCGTGTACAGGCGGCCTTATAATACAAAATTTAATAAAATTTCATAAATATATTACATCATTACCAAACACGCCATTCCTTCCTGCGGAAAGCCTCAGATCGCAAATGATAAGCGGGATAATGCGGCATGTCAGACGATTACTAGTCCGCCACCAAACGGGACACCCGAGTGCACTCTGACTGAAAAATAGCTGGTAATCAATTATGAGAAATGTCAGCATACCCGCCCGCCCGGGGCTGTTGTTGTTCGCTGAATTATTAAAGACTCTCTCAGAAAGTCGGATAAAATCTCTTCATTGTACTCGCTCGGCGTACGTAGCGGGGGAGCCGGGTAGCTCGCCGAGGGCCGCGCCGCCTACAGCGGTATCGCAGCGACAATTAGTGGTGCGAAGGGCGGACAAATTAAAAGAATATCGAGGCCGATCGGCATCCCGCCCACCCTCATCATCGATAGCCGATTGTTAATTATTTTCCGCGCTATTTTCTCTCTCTCGCTCTCCCTACAGCCCCTGGCTCTAATTGCCGTAATGTGAGAGCTTGAGAAGAAAAATTATTTTACACAAATTAAAACGCTCGGATGGAGATTCAGGTTTCCGGTGGTTTAACAAGGTTAATTTTTAATGAGAAATTTATCGGGAGTAAGCATTTATTAATCCATTATTTACGAAAATCTGCTTAGATGTTTAAAATAATCAAAATTATTTAGTCACCATTCATCAGTCAATAAATTAGAAGTACCTACATAAATAGAATAGATAGACAGATATACAGAAAAAGTCTAGCTATCCGAAAAAACAGGAACTCGTTTATGAACCCAAAACTTTTCTAAAATTGGGTTCCGAAATTGAAACTTCCCAAAAAATAAATGTATTTTCATATAATTAATTAATTACTCATTTCCTAGTTAAAACAGGCTTAGCGCTTAGCCTACGCGTTGAGCTCGAGTCGGGCGACGCTACGAAAGAGAGTAATAAAAAAATTCGAAAAATCCAAAATTATACTATAATTATTAATTTTTTTAACTAAAATTTGAAAAATCATTTTAATTATCGCCACGAGTCTGCATGCAAAGTTTCAGCTCGATTCGATCACGGGAAAAATGTTAAAAATCGATTCAAAGTTTTTTCGTCAGATAAGCAAGCAAGCAAGCAGACGCTACGAGTTAAAAGAAAGGGAGTAAAAATAACCTTTGTATTCACCACTTTTGTATTACAAAATATCATCATGTTTCAGAGCCCGTGGTCCCTTGTCAGGATACAATTGTATACTAACAAATTAAAATTCAAAAATAGAAGTATAGAGAAAACCAAAATATAAAAATTATATGGGATTTTTATATTTTGATTATCTATACATCGTTTTTTGATTTTTAAATTGTGAGTATACAATTGTATGCTGACGAAGGGGTCATGGGCACTGAAACATGGTGATATTTATCAATATAAAAATGGTGAAAACAAAGTTCATTTATTCAATATTAGAGGACGTAGGACGATAAACGTAGAACATGTACAAGAAGAAATATGAATGTGGCCGAAGTAAAAGTGGTGTATGAAAAAACATGAATGAAGCATTCTATCCTCTTTGCCTACCCCTGCGAAGAAATGGCGTTATGGTTAGTCATTTACTACGATTCTCTCCTAAATCAAATTCAATATTTCATAATGTTGCTTCCTCTGCTATCTGAATTTCATTAAGTTCGAGGAGTTTGTGACGTAGCGACATGAAATGCAAACTTTTGAACAATTGCACTAGATACGGCGTATCTCTCCAAAATTATTCATAATGAGATTGACTGTCATGGTACTATTTTAAACATTCCCTTCAGTTCCCACCCCACACACGATGACAACTACAACACATTCCTCAAATTTGTGTGTATTATGAAATATATATATAGGAAATTATTGTTTTATTAATCGGAGGTAAAAATTATATTTTTATTACTTATTAATCATAACCTGTATACCTGTGCATATATTTTTACTGTATATCTAGTTTTTCTAGATTTTTATATAAATAAATGTATTCATATGTATATTAAGAAAAAAATATGTAAGTTTCTACTCAGGAATACACTAAAATATAATATGTTGAAACTATCTTCTTAATAGTCGTTAAAAATAATATAATACAACAATATCAAAATAAAAATTATATTATCATAATTTTTCATAGTTCATTGTAGCATTTTTAAAATATTTTTTTTGTCCCGTTGCAACATTTATTTTGTCCGGTAGTTTTATAGTTTTGGCAGTTTCCGTAAAAAAAATATTTCTAGTTTTTTATTCGTTGTTCGTCGTGTAGTAGTATATTTGGGTTGTAGTGGTGTTTTAATTCTGTTCTCCGCGTATCCTTTCATGTCAATATGTTTAAACTATGTATACATACTTTTTTACATTTATACCCTTTATTTTTCTTTTACATTTAATCGTTTGTTGTATTTTAATTATGTATAAACCTGTTGTAAAAGGCTATTAAGCCGTGTAATTAATAAAATAAATAAATAAATGTCAGTTGGTAATGAAGTTTTTTTGTATCGGTAAGATTTTAAACATTTTGAATAGGTTGTCGGGTTGGTCATTACATGCTCTTTTTTGTTTTTATTTGCGATAGTTTAAATAACTAAAAACTGATTAATTTGAAATTCTAATCCTTTTTGAGTCATAGTTGATAACGATGATTGATATTGAAACATTATTTATTATTTTTTGCTCTTTCGTGCTTAAAAAATATAAAGTCTCTCTTTCATATTTCTACATCTATAAATAATATCTCAAGTCAATGTTTAAAATATCTGGTTTATTATTCCTAGAAGTTAATACATACAGCGTTTTTATTGAGACGTTTCTTTACCTAATGGAATAGAGATGAGGCTTATAGAGTATTTTGTTCGAAAACATATATTTATATATGAACCTACTAGTTTACCGGCACTTACAATTATGTAACATATAAGATTTAGTTTATAATATCTCACTTATTATTACTACAAATTAATGTAAACAGTCTATAATGAAACGTGTTTACCTAGTAGAATAGAGATGAGATACTAAGAAGACTTAATGTATTTTGTTTAGAAAAAATCAAAAAATATATAATATGTACATCGATATCATAACAAAATGTACGTATAATAACATACATCATAACAAAACGTAAAAATGTGTAAATCAATACCAAATGCTTACGCGAATCATAAACAGCAGAAATACGAACTTTTTGAAATATGATGAAACGTAGGAACTTTTTGTATTTTGTTAATAGGTTTGATTTTTGGTGTTTTGAAAACCATCGTAACCTTCGATAAGTAAATTTAGCGTACTTCTTCGAAAGGTCCTATGCCAGGTGAGAAATATGCGCACGTTATTGCAGAAATGTTATTTCTATGGTGAATATAAATACAAATACCATCTGTCGTCTGTCATATCATAACATCATAATGATATCATAAAATGATTGATTTATTTTTGGGAAAAGAAACGCATATCTGAAATTAGTATTGTTCCCGATTTAATGATATATAAATCGTATTAGAAATATATTGAAATTTTTTGCCGTATTAGCTATACCTATATGAAATATTTATTTATTTAGGAAATATTGTTTTAAATGCTTTTTTCATAGTGCAGTTATTTTTGTGGATTGAAGCTACTCAAAATATTTCATTATATATAGTTAAAAAAATTTAAAAAATGAATATACCATTATAGGTATTTTCCTATATATATATATATACATTTTTTTTTTTTTTTTTTTTTAATATACCTAGGTATATAGTCGGTCACAGCATAACCTAAGTTTATACCCACTGCACGCCACTGTGACCAATACTCATGTAAGTATCTACCTATATTATATCCGTATAATATAAAAGTTACAATTTTATGAATGTTTCGGGTCTAAAAATGGTTTGCTGTGAATAAATTACTATAGATGATATATTAAAATTGTACTATTCTTGCGATATAAATGTGAAAAAAAAATGTTTAAAGTAAGTTAATAATTCTGTGAGCGACAAAAGTCATGATGAAGAATAATGGTATTATAAAGATGAAGAAGTAAGAATCATATTGTTGTTAGATGATGAATGTAGACGGCGCATTAAAATAAAAACTAAAAAGATTCTTGATTCCCGTTTCTTTTCATTTACCATTACTTCCCCGACATTTTGTTGCGGGGATTTTTTCCATTTTATTACAGTCATGCAGCGGGGGTGACTCGAGGTGAGAGTGATTTAGCGGCCATCCCCCTCGCTCCCCCGCCCGTGCGAGCGAGGGATACACATGTCGCGGGTGCGACGGGCACGACCGGTCCGCGGTCTCGCTCCAGCGACGGAAAGCGAAAATGATTCAGTGAGGACTTAGCGCCGCGACACTGAAGCTGAAATACTGCTAATATTAAGGGCATAAAGAAAATTTTTACGGATCTCATGTTGTAAATTTTCATATTGCTTTGAGCCGTATTTTTTAACGTTCCTGGTTTATCAAAAACGAAACGAAAATTCGCATTTTTTAGAAATATTTCATTTTTATAAATCAGCAAAAACACATTAAAACCTGGAACCATGAAGAGGTTTCGTTGAGCTTAAACGAAAATGAGCCTTATTTATTCTAACCAAACCAAAGTTCGTTTTACCTTTTAAAAATATGTCTGCCACCGCACGGGTTTTTGATGATTTGACCTTTTTTCCAAAGAAAATTGCTTCTAATAAATCAGAAATAGTAGTAAAAATTGATGTTTTTCCATTTTTATACATTAATATGAAAATTTGAGCGGTAGCTTAAAACTACTTTTTAATATATCATATAATAAACGACACTGAAATAATGTCGGATATTTTCTGTCTTCCTAAATTTTTTATTTAAAATATACTTTTCTATTAATATCGGAAGTTTTTATTATAGAATGTACGTGTATGAATCCAACAAATAATGCCAAACAAGAATGTTAATGTAAATGGAATTTTTCATTTTGATAATTACATTTATTGTATGTATGTAAATACAAACTTTTACCTCACTTCTTGGACATTTTATCTCACTTCCTGTATATTTTATCTTACTTCGTGGATATTTTATCTTACTTCCTGGATACATTATTACTGGATATTTGATATCTTTACAAAATGCCAGCACAATCCGATAATCTGATCACGAGCCCCATGGGCTTTTACAAAAAATGGGACTCATCTTTGTAAACGAAAATGTGCTACATTTTTTGTAACGCGTTAAACATTGAAATTTTAGATGATTTGTTGATGAAAATTATATGTTTGATGGAACATAATAATTAAAATTGACTTATAAAACATTTTTGTTTTCTCATTTGATAGACAAAATATAATTAGCCCATTTAAGTTATGAAACATACTTATTATAAAAAAAGACAAAATAATTGGCAACTGCATAACTTTAAAAAAATCAAGCGCATATTGTATTCTGTTGATTAAAATACTTTAAATTAAGTGGACAACAAAAACATATACCTAAATGGATATTAAGATACTAAGAATTCGAGATTTTATGGGAAAAATAGCCTCTAAATTTATAGGAAAAATGATTTTGATGACAGATACACAAAATTGGGAATTCACTAGGTACATTTTAAATTAGTACCCAATCATCGGTGTATTCGAAATATTATTTTTATTTTTTGGATATTGCTGCCTTTGCTTTTTTATATACCCCACATATTGTCTAACCTTTTTATGGAATATTCATTCATGCATTCCATGGAATATTAAAAAAAAACTTAACTTATATAAAAAATTGGAATTGCGTTTCATGAATTTGCATAATTGTGTAGAATCATAAAGATGAAGCAGATGCAACTAACTACCCTATACACTATACTCATAAAATAAAATGTTTTGTATATCTTTGAGTATACACTATACTCATAAAATAAAATGTTTTATTAGAAAATTTTATACAATATTACATACACATCAATCTTATAGTGTGGTATTTAATAAAACTTTTGATATTTTGATATGTAATCATTAAGAATGGACTCAAACAATGTAATGATATGATTATGCAATTTATTTTATTCGGTTATTAAAAATTCCATAAAATAAAATTCGATAAAAAATTAATAACTCAATCGAAAAACTGTCGTCACCATCAACAAAAAATAGAGGAATGATCAGTGTTCAAATATATAAATCTCTGCCACGAAGTGCCGCGATGTAATCAAGAGGAAAAAAGATTGATTATACAATCCTCAATGTGCTCATTTTCCTCGGCGCGTCTTCGAAAGGAAAAACGACGAAAAAAGAAAAGGTAGCCTCGTACAATACACCGGCCTGCGTACTCTATACCTTCGTCTGGATTGATGATAACTTCCACCTAACGGGCCAGACAAAAAATGTCTGACAAATTGACACGCCAACATGCCTCGCGTCGCTCTCGCCCAGCGCAGCTCCTCACAATGGCGAGCGCCGGCGGACAAGGGCTGGGGTAGTGCGAGAATTCAGGCATTTTTACACTGTTTCACAATATGTATTTCTACACTATTCGGTGATGCTTATAGCGTTAAATTTGTGGATGAACTTAATTATTGTATCGTCGTGTAATATATCACGGTACAATAATCACCGCCTTGGGAATAAGTTCTCGAAACACGATGACATTTTTCATTATAGTAGTATCTCCGAACAAAAGAATTACTTAGACCTGAATATTCCTGTAGAATTGAGTACAGTTTAATGGACTGAATTTTTTTCTCATAACGTTAGTGATGGGCCATTATTAAATAGAGAATTGTGATTTTTGCTTCTAATACCTCATTATTATATTATGTATTATATCTCATTAATATTTGAGGCATTTGGTAGTGTTACTGATGGAAATTGCTACATAGAGAATTCTACCATTTTTTCTAAGTTATTTTATACACCTCATCATGATTTGTGCCATATGATTGGGTGAGGGATATTGTTAAATAGAGAAATATATTTTGATTAATGATTAATACAAGTTACTGCGAAAATTCTGCAAAAATTTGTTTTAATTTTCATTTAACTGAAATATTGAAAAAAATCTAAATATTTAAAAAAATTAATTGAGAGTATTCTTTTTTAATTGATAAATATTTATGATTGTTAATATATCTTTTAAATATATTTTATTTTTATTGCAATTTTGGTTTAGTATTATTTAACATGTTTTTATCATTATTGTTTATTTGCCAACCCGATATGCAAATTAATTTCAAATTTATTTGCTATTTGAAATTTGGGGGTTATTTGAAAATTTAAATTGCGTCCTTTAAGTCCTCAAGATAAAATAAAAGTCTGGAGCATTGTAGACTTGTATTTATTGAGATTTCATCATTCTTATTTCGACAAGATTATTGATAAACTTCAAAAATATATTTTTAACATATTAGGTCCTTACATATGAAATTGACGTTTAGTATGGGAGGAACATAAAGTCGATTTTTTTTTATTATAATATATTTATTTAATCAAAGTATGTACCATTGCTATCTATGCACTTTTGCCATCTCATAGGTAGTTCATCGATCCCTTTACTAAAAAAACCATTCGGAAGGGAATCAATAAAATCTTTGAAGGCGGTTTGGACTGCCCCATCGGAGTTGAATTTTTTCCTTTGCAAGAAGTTATCCAAATTTCGAAAAAAATGGTAATCTGTTGGGGCAAGGTCCGGAGAGTACGGTGGATGTCTTAGACATTCCAATTGAAGCTCCTCTAATTTGGTAGCCGTCTGTTGTGCAGTGTGTGGTCTAGCGTTGTCATGAAGCAGCAGTGGCCTAGAGCGATTAACCAGCCTCGGTTGTTTAGCAGCTAGCTTTTCCATCATGGTTTGCAGTTGCTGACAATAGACATCTGCCGTAATCGTCTGGCCAGATTTAAGAAAGCTGTAGTGAACGACACCAGCACTAGTCCACCAAACGCTCACAAGTAACTCGCGTTTGTTGATTTGCTTCACTCAATTCGTGAGGTACCCACCTTTTAAGCTTTTTAACCTTACCAATTTGCTTCAAGTGGATTAAAACAGTTTTATCACTAACACCGCAGCCTGTAGCTAACTCGGATGTGGTTTGCGATGGATTCCGCTTCCACAATAGCCTTCAATTCTTCATTATCAACTTTGGTCTCCGGCCGTCCACGGGGCTTGTTCTGCAGGTCGAAATTTCCAGAACGAAAACGTTGGAACCAAAAACGCACTGTGTTTTCTTTTGCGGCACCGTCGCCATACACATCATTAATCCTTCGAGCCGTTTCTGCAGCACTGGTGCCACGGTGGAACTCGTACTCGTAAATAACGCGATATTTCAAGTTTTTCATTTTGTAAACTGAGTCTCGCAAAGAAAAAAACAATTGAGGAAAAAACAAATGAATTATAATTTTCAAAACACAAATACATGAGTAAATAGCTGTAAAAATTTGGATTTGGAATTCCTAACCAAAGAGAAGATATTTGAGATCAAATTTGCCAGTACGGTAAAACGTCAATTTCATATGTAAGGACCTAATATTTATATTAATTTGTTATATAATTATCGGAATTGGGAATAATCCATCAATGTCAGATTCATGAACGTGCCATAGGGCTAGCTGAGTGGTAGCATTAAAAAAATTAAAAATAATATGATGAAAGTAAAGAAAAAAAAAAATTTATTTTTAATAGTCTCTTTAGAGAAAGAAAACTGACGGATTGAAAAAATTTTTTAAAAATTAAAGATTTTTTAAAATAGAAATGCGAACACGGAATACGTGTGACGTCAATATTCTTACTATTTTCAAACTAAGCTAAACGCTTATGCTATGAAAATAGGACTAATTTGCTGGTCTGGAGTCAGGTTCGAACCCGTGAACTTCGGATCACGTGGCGAGAGTCCTTACCACAAGACCAACAAGCTACTCAAAGATAATTGTTTACTTTGTATTTTTTTGAAAAAAATATGTCACAAGTCTATACAGTTATGTAAAAAACTAAAGAAAATTGCCCACACAAAATAGGTAAATTTTTTCAGTTCCAAAACATCGTTGGTTTGGTAATTTATCATTTAATTTTGTCGTTTTGTCATAGAATAATATGTATTTAAAATATATGGAACCTGATTAATATTTTTTTTTGTCCATTGTCGGTAGGTACTTTCTTGATTTACTGTCGCTGGAATCACACACGTGCGCTGGTCACACTGTGAGTTGTCGCTTTGTCTGTGCGCTGTCACTAAAACGCGAAAACTGTCCCCTCGCAAAACTTACAATTATCCGTCGCGACACGAATATTCCAGAATAATGTAGTCAATTCTACATTCACGTAGAACGATCTAAAGACTGAAGAAAACTTGAATTAAAACAAATTTCAAGATGTTTGCCGGCTACTGTATATGTCTTGTGCATTGCAAAAAACTGCAAGTTTCATATTTTGAATTACGCGATGGAGAATATGGTAAAAGTTGCGATTTGCGACCTCGTTACTCGGCGCCGCCCGAGACCCGTGCCGGCCGCGGCACTTCATCAAAAACTACGTTCATTTCCGGGAGTGCATTTAAAGTTTATTTCATCTGAAAGGGGAACGGGAAAGTTGACGCTGGAGAGGGGCGTCCTCCGGGAAGAAATATATTCATTAGTGTGAGAATATTATACAGGGAACATTCGAGGGATGTAAGAGCAATTTCAGCGATATCCAAAAAATTAAAAAAATGTTTTGAATGCAACTTTTCAAGGACTCTAAAGTCTTAAAAATGTTATACCATGCTTTGTTCGAAAGTACCATTAACTATGGCATCATTGCGTGGGGCGGTGGCTACAAAACGCTATCAAACCAATATTAAACAAGCAAAAGAGAATATTTATAAAAAATAGGATTAGGGCAAAGTTTTGTATTAAATGTTAGACAACAGTTTTTACTAGACAGTTTGAAGTATTATTTCAATGAATGTACTCAAAAATTTGATAACTATGATGGTAGATTCAGACATAAATTAATAAAAAGGCCCAAAATTACTAAAACACAGTACTATAAAAGTCCCTTATATATAGCTACTAAATACTTCAATCTGTTATCCACCAAACTAAAAATTGTAACCGAAGTAAACAAGTCAACTAAAAACAAAATTTAAAAAATGTATAATCGAAAAACAAGAACATCTGACATTCTTATAAATGTATATTGTAATCATCATACAACTCTCATTCGAGTCACTATTTTGAAAGCTAGGTATTAATATTAATCACTGGTTACTAATTTATATAGTTTTTATTGAGTTTTAGTCTGTGTCAATCATTACACATGTCTAACTTCTCATCTCCCGAACCTATGTACAGGTATATGTGTATACCTTTATAGAATTTAATATACTCATAATGTATGTAATATATATTATATTTTGCATATTTTCTTTTGGGATTTAATAAATAAAATAAATAACCGAGGATTGGGTACTAATTTAGAATGTACTGAATTCTATATTTTATATATCTATTCCTCTCAAAATCATGTTACCTATAAATTTCCTACAATATCTCAAATTCTGTTCATTATAAATTAGTAATCCTCGATGACTGCATACAATTTTTTTGGATATTGCAGCCTTTACTTTTAGACCCCTCATATAATGTTGATTCGAGATTTTATAGGAAATATAGCTCCATCCCTTCCAAATCACTAATAAATGCAAATGCAGAAATATCCACATCAACCAATCAACCCCCAAGGATGTGTCACGTGACAAAATGGCCGCTTCATACTAAAGTGACAGTTGATGTCGATTTTAGACTGAAATACCATAGCAAAGACATCAATGTTCACTATTTATTATCAAACATAGCAATATTCAACAATATTTTAAAGCTGAATAAGAAAACTGATGTGGCAATTGCTATTAAAAACTTATTTCCAATTGCATACTTCAACTAAATAAAGGTTTTCACAGTGATAACGAAAGCTGACCCAGAGAGTGTCAAGTAGCAGAAATGTAACACTTGGTAAATCACATATCCCTATGATACATACCACAACTACTCAGCATCACTACACATTTAGAGGTGTGAAATGGTTCAACGAATTGCCTGTTGAAATGAGGACTGAAGAAAATTATGAGGCATTTAAAAAAAACGTGAAAAATACCTTCAGAAATAATAAAAAAAATATTTTATTATATATGTACCTATTACTTACATATTACTTTTTATTACTTACTTATTACTTTACTTATTGTTACATAATTGTCTATATATATATATATATATATATATACTTAGTACTTATTTGTCTATACAATTTATCATACAATTCTCTGTAAATGTAAAATGTAATGATACTCCTCTCCTACACTATAACTAGCTATGTAACTCATGCAGAAGAGAAATATCCATCATAAGTAACTGTCTCTATCTTGTAAAAAAAAATGTATAAGAAATAAATAAAAATAAAAAAGATGCAGGCTTCATAGATTCCAGAGAAATTTCCTTTGCTTTTATACACCTCACATGAAAATCTGAGTGTTGCTTAGCAGCGAAACTACACAGGATCGATAACTTTTAGTTTAGATATCGATCTCTCTGCATGCCCCTGTAGTGCCTCTCCGCTCTATTGTAAGTTGGCAAAATGTTCAGACTCGTTGCGAGATATTTTATTGTTTTACTGGGAGGGTGTCTTTTTGTTTTTCGCGTAAGGGATAAGTGCCAATCCATTTCCGGGACAATTGTTATGGAGAGTTCGCCATTTGCATACTAATTAGAAATTCTACATCGTACAAAGGACGCGAACTGGCTCGCTTCAAGGACTTACAAGGAAAAAAATATACTTATATATATTTATTTATATATATACGTATACCTACTGCAGTTTGTGATCATATTGATCGTTTCAATGTTATCTCAATAATAATAATATCGTTATCTGCCTGTCTGTCTGTAACTTCCTGTAACGTCTGAGACTTTTTTAAAAACTTTTTAATATTTTTATTTTTCCAATTTTTTAAAATAAATACTTATCCTTTAGGATCCGCTTAAATCACGCTTATTTTTACTCCCTTTATATTAACTCGTGGCGTCTGCTTGCTTGCCGTCAACAAAAACTTTCGATTTTTGACCCTTTTCCCGTGATCCAATCGAGCTGAAACTTGGCAAGTAGACTCGTGGCGACGATCAAGAAGATCTATCGAATTTTCGTTAAAAAAATTAATAATTATAGTATCATTTCGGGTTTTTAACATTTTTATATGTTTTTTCAAATTGGAATCATTAGAAAAGTTTGATTACGGCGGCCCGATAACGTCGCGGAATATTTTCTAAATTTGAATTACTCCGTCGGTATGCATAATAGGTACTTTACTACGAATGTCGAAAATCTAAATTGACTGACAAATGTTTTTAGAATTTAATCTTCAAAGCATGAAGTGTCTTATCAAACCTAAAAAACATCTGACATTTTAGAAATATATTAAATTACTGTAAGTTTAGTGTTATGTTATATGCTTTAATTCGTCTTTAATTGTTGTAATATTTTACAAAGAAAGAGAGTATAATAAAAACTTGGTTTTTATGGGTTACTTTTTTAAATGTACTAAAAAGTAAAAAATAAATTTTCAAACAAAAAAATTTGCTTCGCTCTCCAAATGAAGGATGGGCGCCTACGATGTGTACAGAATTCAAAAAATTTTTACTTTTTAATACATTTAATTATAAGCGTGTTTTTTTTTTAATAAGATAAAGCACAAAGTAATAGCTGACTACAGCAGTACAATTGTCATGTATCCACTAAACGCCAAAATGTCGCTGAAATTAAATGAAAAAAATAAAGTGCGTATCGGCTCACCTCCCGACGAAGTCCTCGGGGTAGGGGATGATGTACCCCTCGGGCGAGGGCCGCGGCGAGTTGCCGACCCAGAAGAAGGCGTCCGGGCCCGTGCCGTCGTACGCGAACCCCCTGATGAAGAGCGTGCTCTCGTCCACCGCGTACACCATGCCGCGGATGCCGTGCGCGAACTCCACCAGCGGCCCGATCATGCGCCCGTAGTACGGCGCCCGGCTGCGCGGCTTGCCCTGCCCGAACCCTGGCGACAAAAAACGGCCATTACAACAAGCTGCTGGGAATGTTTTGCACAATTCTTCACCTTTCTTCTTTTTTCGCAATTCACTAAATTTCACCTAAAATTGAATTGGATTAATGTCACCATGCGTAGTACAGTATATTAATGACTCAGACAACAAATTAAATAATTTATTTTTTTTACACAATTCTTCACCTTTCTTCTTTTTTCGCAATTCAGGCTACGTTTCACCTAAAATTGAATTGGATTAATGTCACCATGTGTAGTACAGTGTATTGATGACTCAGACGATGAATTAATTGGTCACTCTGTCGTCATGGATGGAGCGGTCGTTTTAAATTTGTTAAAAATGGTGTCAACCACATACCACCAAAATATACACGAACTTATTTAAATTTATTTTCCATTGTCTGGTGCTAATACTTTCGATTTATTTTAAAAAAATACTAAGATCTTGTAAATTTTGAAATAATTATGAAAAGGTCTAGCTTAATAGATTAATTAATTAATTATTTAGACTTTTCCTATTAAAAAAGTATAATGTCTTATTAAATAAGTCGCGTTCTATGACAAGAACACATATTTAATTAAGTGATTACACCGCCTTGAGACATCAACAAATATTATACATTCAAATTGTATTTATACTACGCATTAATTAGGTTACCTTGAATGTCCAAAAAAAATCTTTAAAATAAACCTACCTGCTTTTCTGGGTCCATAACTGTTCCATGAAAGACCTTATGAATACAAATGAATCAACATTAGATCATTGCAGACAAAATTAGAAATATCATTAAAACACAGAACTATAATAATATACCACTTAAAAATTTAACAATATCTCTTTCGTTTAAAAAAATCGGCTACATGGATCAAACACGCGTATTATTTCACTCCAGCATAAAATACTCTAGGCTCTCTGACCCCTTTTCAATAAAAAAAAAACAACATAAATCTTATTATTGATGGATTTGGCGTTTACGTTGCAGAGATTATTCATGATGATCATTAAATAATATAAAATTCGTTACCTCTACATGAGTCTAATTTTTTTTTTACTAGTTACATAAATTTCTAGAGAAATATTTACTATTTTAGCGTAATTATTTATATTTGAAAATAATCAGTGTAAAAATTCCATATTTAAAAGAAGTATTTAAAAGATACTTCACCTATCGATGAGAAATTCTGTTTCTCTCGAAACTTAAATTGTGAAAAATATATAAAACATTAAAAAATTCAAGAGGTTACAAGGTTTATTATATAATTTAATGTCAATATTAATTTTAGTGATTTTTTGCATTATATTCACATTTCTAACATTTTGATTTGATTCAACGATTCTATATGCAACATCTAATGTAACAATGAATGTTAGCACATCTTAACATATTTCCATAGGATGCCAGCCTTTAAAATAATTCTTTGTAAAAACTAACTAATAAACAGGGAAACATTCGATAATCCTAATTCTTTTTTTCAAAATGGTTTCGTAACTTTTATTGTTTATTTATCAGTGCAAATTAGTGATGGGCTAAACCCTTATTGTGTGTGTGATTGTGCGATTGATAATCCATTGTTACAATGATTGGTAACTAATATTTAACTGTCATCTAGTACACCTACTGATGGATGCCCGTCAAATTGCGAAAAATCAATTAGCAGTCATCGATAAATAAAATACAAATCTCAAATAACAGTTACATAATCATGTTTAAGTACTAACTTGAATCATCCTAAATCCAGCCTGACCTACACTTTTTTACGATATAGGCTGCTCGACAAACATTTGAAATAAATTTCTAAAAATCAATTGCGCATATATCAATTCAAATCCATTTTCATAATATCATTTTTATAGAAATCAATACAAATTATATTATTATAAGTAAACATCTATAATAACCTATGTAGAAAGACTTTAAACATTATATGTCTAAAGCAAAATCAAAATATGTCTAAATATTTATTTTTGTATCACTCATCTTTTACAATCATTTCCTTATTAACAAAAGTCAATAAAAACATTTTTAAAAGAATTAGCATCCCTTACAATGGAGACTCAATTAAGCGACATGTCGATGCACGCACGCATTTAAAAAATGAGTAGCTTGTTGGTCTTGTGGTTAGGACTCTCGCCTCGTGATCCAAAGGTCGCGGGTTCGAACCTCACTCCAGACCAGCAAGTTTGTCCTATTTTAATAGCACAAGCGTTTAGCTTAGTTTGAAAATAGTAAGAATATTGATGTGACACGTATTCCGTGTTCGCATTTCAATTTTTTTTAAAACTACCCACAAAGTTATTTGATCGTGGTTGACAATCCGGATAATCGCGAATCTGTATAATCGAGGTCCGTATAATCGAGTCTCTACTGTATTTTATAAATACAGGGCCTAATCGAGATCCTTGAGACACTCCATAACATCCTTGTTTTAAAATTAGATTCATATCAGATTTTCCAGATTTCTTCTTTGTTCTTTTGTGCCTTCTAAAATATCCAATGTCATTATTTGTGCCTTTGCCGTATTTCACAAACTTGAAGTACTTACTTAATTATTTATTAAATGTTTTCCCAATACTTTGGATGTTTTCCTGTGATTTTTTACGTACGGACGCGTTATGCAAACGGATTTCCCATTTCAGTTCTTTCCAACTTCCATAAGGCATTAACGAATGGAATTGAAATGAACAAAATAAAGCTGTTTGCTTCAATTTGGCAAAAATATATGAAAAACCGGAAAGCAATTAAAAGTTTGGCAAAAATTTGAAAATAAAAATACAAACCATTTCAAAATACAGTAAAGAGACGAATATATGAGTGTGTAAGTATACCGATTGAAGTATTTTAACTAGGGCGAATTTCAGGGTGTTTGAAAACTGTTAAACAAAAATGAAAAAGTTACACGATTTTTAATTTTTAATAACGGAAAATATATTTTTATATGTGTATTCTGTGAAGATAATTACTGGATTTTGTTTTAGAAGTCTCACAGAGTCGAGGTTATTTTTTTAAATAAAACATGTCAAGAAGTGTTTTAAGTATGGCCATAGGGCTTACGATATCCAGAACATCCTTAGGTGGAGTTGGTGAACATTGCATTGTGCAAAGTTATCATTTAAGCCAGCTAATACGGATCTCAAGTCCTGTAACTACCCTATAAAGACTTCCATATATGTGATCATATAAATAGATTCATTTGTGTGTGAAAAATTCTATAATTTATATTACTTAATGAAAATATATTTTTTTAAATCTCTTTACATACTAAGTGGATATTTTAACATTCCCGTTTTTCAAAAAATTGAAAAACATGATTATCTTCAAAGTGGGTGAAATATAACTATATTATTACTCTACTTGAGTTAAATAATACATATTACTACTTGAGTTTCGAGAGTGATAGAACCTCTCGTCGACAGATAAACTGAATACATTCCACATGTATTAAAGAAAACATATTACTATTGTGAAGATGCAATTTCAGAACAAAGTCCTGTGAATTATTAAACATATTTATTAATCAATTATAAAAGATATACAGAAAAATCAAATTTATATAGTCTCTTTCTGATTGATTAACACATATTTTATTCCATTTTAAAGCAATCCACTTAATTTGTGTATCTACGGCCAGAGGACGCCAGAATTAATTTTTTTTAATCATTTTACATTGAATACATTCCATATACAAAATTGACCTTGGTGGTGAGGTGTGTGAGGTATAAAAGGTATCATGTGAGGTATAAAAGCAAAGGCAGCAATATCCAAAACAATTTGAATCCAGTCATCGAGGATTATTAATTTATAATGAATGGAATTCAAGATTTTATAGAAAACAGCCTATAAATGTATCGGAAACAATATTAGAAGGGATAGATACATAAAACTAGAATTCAGTACAATTTAAATTAATAATACTCAGCGACTGCTTTGCTTTTATACCCCACATATTAAAAGACAAAACCTTTTTCTATTAAACTTTTTTTTTAATTATAAAAATAGAAACATTATTACAACCAGTTATAACGTTTTCCACCTGCTTCAAATGAACGTAGGGTTGGTGACGTCTGTCTGTGTGTGAGGGGTGAGCGCGTGTGTGCGCCCCGTGACCCCCGAGGGAAGACACCCCATCAAATATGATCCATTATGAATGTCGCTGGACCGCACTATAATTTTGATGAATGTGATTTCAAACGTCCCCGGAATATTCAATGCGTAAAAAGGTAGCATCACGGAGTTAATGTTTTATTATTACTAAATGTAAAATTCAAGGAATTCATTACATTACGTGGTATCAACGTTTATGAATATGTACTAGGCAAAGTTTATTATCACTATCACTAGTTAGGGATGTGGGGTGTCATACTAGATTGTAAGCTCACTTATAAGCCGGCGCCACACTCAGCGTATCTTACGCCGCGTCACGTCGTGTCAAATCTGCAACCAAATTTATCTGTCACATACAATATTCCGCGGCATATTCAGTCTGCAATAAGCACACGTGCGTATAGGTCTTTTCATATAAGCTTGCAAGTGAGTTCGTTGAAGTTACGTATCCGTAAACTTAACTCAACGAAACCCATACTAACTCAATTGCAATCTTATATGAAAACACCTATACGCAGTGATCCGTCGAATGTGGCGCGTTGCCTTTAAAACATGAGACGCGACGTCACCGATTTTACGTTGTCGTAAGTTCCGCGGGCGGAGAACCGAACAGACGCCGAAGCGAGCGTTCCGCCAGCGGATCGACCGATGATCCACCCAGTGTGTTGGATAAGGGCATTCGTATGGATAAAAATGTAGCGGCGTTTCGCGACGTTAAAGACGCGGCGAAAGATACACTCAGTGTGGCGCCGACTTTAGAGACAAAGCGTATTGTAACGAAATGGCAAAAGAAATTACGTAAAGACTCCCTCGTAACATATCAATGATGACAATAACATAGAAACCTCTAGAACCTTCCATTACATTCTAGAATACACTAGCACACTCAGGAATTAGCTACATCATTCGAGGAACACCTAGAAAAGCCTAGAAGCGACGAAAACCTTCTCCTAAACACTAAATCTAGGAGGTTCAATGATCCAGTTTTTGGATATGTATAGGCCGCCGCGGAGAATTATCGTGTTTGACAGGTCAATTCAGTGCGAAGAACGCGCGAGCCGCGATACGACGCCCAGTGTGGCCAGTCGTGGATTGCGAAGCGACAGATATTAAGCGAATAATCGATCGAAGTACCTAATTGGCCAAATAAATAAAAGCGATAAATACTACGAGCGAGAATTGAGAACGGAATGTTCTAGTGAATGTTAATTACGTCTTTGAAAGTGTTCATTTACGAGGGCTACACTGCGATAAAGTCTAATTTTAATATTAACGTTAAATTTAATTTAATTTAATTAGTTTTAAGTAACTTTATATATTGAACATTTAATGAATCATTCATTAATAAATCGCCAATTAATTTTCAGTGTTTTCATTCATTTCTCCCTAGCCACGACACGTGACAATATCATACTATTTAAATATGATTTAAAGAAGGTATGCTGAAGAATTGATACCCTTTGACCTTCGAACTGGTAAATGTGTACTTATATATAGTATCTATATATTATTTTTGTTATTTATCTACCTTAATATATTTATTAATTTTAATTAATTAAAACTTTGTATTGACCACTTGGAGTAACGTTACGATTACCGGTTTCGATACCCCTGTTTCTTCGTCAGAACACAAATCATCCATTACTTAAATAAGTAATTAATGTTTTCCAAAATTGGTAAACAGATTAATTTTAGTTTCAGTGCCGATAAATCGGCGTTTATTAGCTCAATAACTTTTATAACAGCTTGCATCAAAACATAATTAATGTTAAGAATATTTGCAGGGTTTATGAATAAGATAGCAACAAATACAATATACAATTTTTTTTATGCAGGCCTTAATCGTTACCTACCTCACTAGGTACATAAAAATACCCGTTCTGAGGTAAGTAGCCATTCCATTCATTGAGACTCCATTTAAATATTTAATTTCGTGGTTACGTAATTAGAAGAATAAAAGAAAATATTAGTAAAGTAATTTAAAGTAAAAAGTATATAAAGTAAATAAAAAATAAGAAATAAAGTAAATAAGAATAAAAATATAAGTAAAGTAAAGTAAATTAAGTAAAAAGTATATACATATATGACAAACAAAAGTGTAAATAAGTAAATTAATTCCAAGGTTGATAATATAAGAACAATGGAATGGTAATCTTATTTCTTCCTCTCTTCTTGTACAGTGGTCATGTTTATGTTGTTTTTTTTTATTTTTCTTTATAATTCTGTCCATTAACAATTTTATATTATATATAAATACAAGTACAATAAATTTAATTT
Organism: Agrypnia vestita; assembly: GCA_016648135.1. Lineage (NCBI taxonomy): Eukaryota > Metazoa > Arthropoda > Insecta > Trichoptera > Phryganeidae > Agrypnia > Agrypnia vestita. The sequence goes on from JADDOH010000027.1 coordinate 712,568, forward strand.
TTTTTCCAAGTGTCATTCTCTGTAAGCCTTCTAGTATCTTTCTTTCTTGTGTATCGATTTCTATTTAGTATCATTCTTAATGCTTAAGACTTCTATAATTTATTTAAATTCATAATGATGATTCAAATTATCGTTGTAATTTCAAGCTATATGGTAAAGAAAAAAGAAAACTTTTTTTTAAATGTCAAGGTGGTATATATAATTCCTTAAGACGTATAGCTTCGTAGCATATGCCTACATGTTTTTTTTTTGTGTAAAATTCCGGAATCAAATCAGTTTAAGTGATGTGATTTCGCGCACTCGGCCGACGCGGCGGGAGCAAGTTAACTGCACCCCTGACATGCGAGGAAAACATATTTATGACCGTTATACCAGCTCCGACCCTCCCCCACCCTCGCCGCCCTCCGTCGCCGCACCGCACCAATGGATATTCGATAAAGCGAAATCTAATCAGGGGTGGAGTCCGCTTGCTTCTAAAACAATTTCATAAACATTTTCATAAATCAACTAGTGTCAGAACGAAGGCAGAGTGCCTTTGGAAAAATAACCTCAAACACACACCGTAGTAAACTTTAAATATGTTTAAGAAAGTTCTAAGAAGAGATAATCGTAAATTAAGATAAATTATAAACGTCTCACAGAGACGAAGCCATGTATGCCGGAAAGTAGGTCTTTAAGAAATGAGGCACATAAATAACATGCATACAAGTTTTCGAATTTGGTAGACGTTGATTGATCTTGAGTGGAATCGGTGAACGTTACATTGTGTAAAGTAATCCCCAGCCAACCTTAAGATATTTATTTTTATTTATTAATCAACGCCATAGTGGGCTTTTACTGTACAAGAAAGTTACAATGATTAATATATATAAAACATATTTACGAGAAATGAATAGTATATATAAACAATAATTAGTACAAAAGCATGGAGAACAAAATATAAATAAAAATTTAGTCCATTAAACTGTAATTAGTTCTACTGGCATATTCAAAGGCTAAATAATTCTTTAATTGGAGTATGCCCATGCAGCGAAAAATGTCTAAAAATTTTGAGAATTTGTTTCCAAGGCGATGCATGCGTGTTAGCGTGCATCGCCTCGGGTATTCCTGTGGGTCCCTACAAAGAACACTTCGTGATGTCTCTTTTGTCTTGGTATATTATACGAGATCATCTGAATCAGACATGTTGTGAACCCTGTATTATTATATTTCATTAATGTACTGAATTCGAGGTTTTATAGGAAACATAGCCTATAAATTTATAGGGAACATGGTTGTGGAAAGAAAAAATACATAAAATCTTGAATTCAGTACATTTTTAATTAGTTATCCTCAATGACAGCATTCAAAACATTTTTTATTTTTTGTATATTTCTGCCTTTGCTTTTATACCCCACATTATATACAACCACCCACTTTACAGGGTGAGACACCCTGTAAAGACTTCCATACACGTTACCCATACTAATAGGTTCGTCTCTGTTAGACTTCTACGATTTATCTTAATAAATTTTTAAGACTAAAAATAAATTATTTTAACTGTCAAATAGTCAATAATAAGAACCTACCCAGCTTTCTAAGAAGTTGTTACTTTGTTGAAAGTATAGTGTATTTCAAAATTAAAAGCAATAGACCTCTTCGACATACTTGACAAATACTAATATATAGGATAAATTGTAAGTTTGTTATTACAAAATGCGCCATCCCTAATCCGCACGTTATATCTTTATCGCCATTATGATTTGTACAGAATGGATCTGATGGGGGAATTATTGACGAGAGAAGAAAGGGAGAAGAAGGGGGTGGTAGCCCGACAGTTGGGGGAGGAAACAAAGAGATTGAAACAGGGTTGGCGAGCAGTGAAAACGGGATAATTGTCATTATTTTTAATACATTTGACGAATATAATTATCTAAGCGCCACGTTTTGTTTAGAGCTAAAAAGAGCTTTTAAAAAGTGTATCATATGTTGTTTATAAACTTGTCAATCTGGAACTCATTCTTAAATTGTATTTATTGATTTGAGATAATCCTTACCTTGTTCTGAATATTAATTAGATTTTATTTTATCATGAAGACATTATTTATTATAAATTTATCATAAAAAGTGTACATATTTATTTATTTGTTTAGAAATATTAACACATATAAGAAAATGATATGTATGAGAGTGTAAATAGACAGTAATGAACTTATTAACTTATATCCTAGCATATTTCATATAGAAATAATTTTGAAGTAGTTCATAATAATAAAATGAGCATGTTTATTTATTTTTCATTTATTGGTTTTCTTACAGCCATATAATTAATAAATCTTGAAAAAAAAACAATTATTTATGTACAGAGCCTTGGGCCAATTACAAGAAAACACATAAATACAAGAATATTACACCAGGATCGATAAAAAAAAAAGAAAAAACAATATGTCAAATAGTGAGTTTGTGTGAGTATGTGTATTTGTGTGTTTTTATGTGTTCGTGTGTGTGCTCACATATGTGGGAAGAAAAATGTCAACACGCTTCAATGTTAAAATAAGTAACATAAATAGTAACAGTAGTAAATAGAACATAATAAACTAAATAACAATATTAAAATACACGTATTAAGATAAGTCTAACTTTATTTATAGCTTGCATCGCAGTATTGAATCAAAATTTAATAATCTATTTTGCAATTATTATGTCGTATTGAAAATGTTCATGAAATATTTATACTTTGTACCCTAATGCCATTCTAGGACAGTGGTTCCCAAAGTCGATAGAACCGTGACCCACCAAAAAATAATTTTAATTTTCGGGACCTACCTCACTCTGTATCACAATTTCTATGCTAACTATACGAAGGATTGTTCAATTAAGAAAAACAGAAAAACTTCCAAATTTGTAATTACGAAAAATATAAATATGTGATGTTTTAAGCAACGCTAACAGAAAAAATATAAAAATTAAAATGTACACAGCGGGCCATGGAAAGGCAGATGCTCGGCGTAAGCCTTCGAGATAAAATCAGAAATTAAGAAATAAGACGCCGAACAAAAGTTGCCGATATTATGGACCGTATTACAAAACTAAAATGGTAGTGGGCTGGACATATGGCTCGACAGGAGGATACTAGATGGGCACCCAGAATCCTACAGTGGAGGCCCTGGACAAAAAATAGAAGCGTCGGAAGACCTCCCAAAAGGTGGTCTGATGACATATAGTCCAGCAAGCAGGAAGAACCTGGATGCGAAGGGGGAGAAATAGAGACGAGTGGAAGAAAATGGAAGAGGCCTATATCCAGCACGTGAAGGGAAAAAGGCTAAGGAAGAAGAAGAAGAAGATGTTTTAAGGAAAGGTTGCGTTTGTTGAAATTTTTTGTCATAACAGCTTTAGCGTCGACTTTCAATCGAAGTGAATTCGATACGTACAATTTATTCCTGTATTTAGTATTAATAGAAACCGTGGCAGAAAATCCCACTTCACATGAGTATGAGGTAGTGAAGAGGAGGAGGACATTCAGGAGCTCTTCCTTGTTTTTATTGACATATCAGTTGGTATGTTGTCTTAAAATGGATTACAAATCAAGTACATCCAGTCCAACTTTCTCTTCTCTTCTTCGAAGTAGATGTTTTAGTTATTTTTCAACTCTGTTAATAAATGAGTGGAAATTGCAGACACTACATTGATGTCTAGTTGCACTTTGTTTTCTATAATAAAAGTTTCAAAACAATCATATTTGCCTTCCTCGACACATCAATTCCACAAAAAGGTTTTCATGAATGCTCGAATTTTATCGGGAACCGCAAAAATTTCGGACCCGTCTGATCCTTGCATGTATAAATTGATAGATAAATAAATTTATTAATATTTTTAATATTAAAAAGCATTAACTTTGTGGTTAGACATTATAACAGAGTGTTAGTTAAATTTATATAAACCACTACCAGATTTTAGATCTACCGGTTTCGAGACGTACCCGTCTCTTCGTGAGGACCAACACTACACTACTATGTTCACGACACTATACACCACAACCATAGTATTGTTAACTTTTCAACAATATTTATCACATTTCGTAGCACCCACTTTAGACCCCGCCCCTTCTCACTCTCTCTCCCTCGTAGATTCCTGATAGTTCTGTAGGTTAGTTAGTGCATGCTTGTCCTTGACAAGATTAACACGCATGTGATAAATAAATTACTTGTGTAAGACCACTTTTGAGTTCAATTTATACACGACTAGTGAGAGCCACAGATTATCTCATCTGCAAGTGAGAATATAAACTTAAAACTATTATCATGTCATTACACAAAGTAAATGCCAAATCAATAAAAAATGTATAAATTGAGTTCGTTTGACTTTAAGAAAATGTCCCCCAAGTAGCGACTGAGACCCACCGAATATCCACTCATGACTCACCAGTGGGTCACGACCCATAGTTTGGGAAATACTGCTCTAGGACCACCTATTAGGGTCAATAACGAACCGTTGAAGATCTGTTTGTTGAAAAATAAAATAAAATGAAAGCAAAACCTCAATAATGAGAAACTTTCATGGGCGGTTATGAAAATTGAAATAAATATGAGAGGGGTTGGCAGCCCTGCGCTCCCCAGGGGAGGGGGTGCAAACAAGAGCATCAATCAGTCGGAAAAGCCGGCAAATATAATAAGAAACCGCCCCAGCGACTCACCTCGTGACAGCCGGAAAAATCATCGCGACATTCGTCTCGGGGCAGCTTCCTGCAGCTCGCGCGACAGGCGCCCTTCCGCCCTGAGCAACCCTCAAGTCAAAATACTTCGCAAATTACGGATCATTAGCGGATCGAGATGTTCGAAAGAAAATTAGATTTGTTTATGTGTTAACTAAAACGGATATTTTATATGAACGCCCCCATGGTTCGTCTCACGTAAGTTAGGTGGTGTGAAGGATAGCACACCTCTTGAGTCTCCGGGTGTACACAGAGTTCCACGCGATTGTGGAGCATTCTATATAAAACAAACCAAACGCAATATCACCACATGTTTAAAGGAATATATCGGGGCAATTAAAAATAATGACTCTATTAAATCGGCAATCTGCGAACATGCATCCAAGGGGAATCCCAGTCATTTCATCAGATTTGACAAGAAAAAATCTTATCAACAGAACCGCGCCATACACCTAGATCAGTGAGATATACAAACATCCTAATTTCAAATTTATTGTTTCAGAGGTAAGTTTGTTGATCTCCATAATCACATATATGGAAATAAAAACAATGGTTTTTTAGTTCCACCTTTTTAATTTTCTGAGACGCGTTTTGCCTTATGAGGAGCATTATCAATCTAAATATTTTACATTCAACAACTTGCACTTATATTAAAAGTGTTAGAAAGATATGCTATATAATTTTAAGAATTAATTAAGGTTTTGGTATATTATTTTCTGTATATTCTGTATGATTCTTCAAAACAGAATTGTTTCTAAGAATCATATAGAAAATACAGAAAATCCAAAAACCTGAATTAATTCTTAAAATTATAAAGCATCTCTTTCTAATACTTTTAATATAAATACAAGTTGTTGAATGCACAAAGCCCTCATAAGGCGAAACGAATCTCAGAAAATTAAAAAGATAGAACGAAAAAACAATTGTTTTTATTTCGATATGTATCCTAATTTCTATAGAGACGACAGTCACTAACTATCAAGTATTTGGTGCCCTGTTTTCACGACTTTGATTCCACCTTTAGAGACGTCGCAGACAAGCCCGAAGATGTAATTAGTACATATTGCACACTGGCGATCTCTATCGTAGAAGAAGTGAACGCTCCACAACGAAGTGCATATAATTTACGACCTCGGAAGAAATAATCAGTTCGGCCTCCAACCTCGCGGTGATAGGACGCTCTGCTAATGACGCTGGATAAGACTTGAGAAACGTCGAGATTTGCTTCTTAGTGAAATATACGGTTCGTATAAAATATACGTTTCATTTAACACATACATATGTCCATAAGAGATAAGCGACATCAAGGTGTGCATATATTTCTGACATACAAAAGATAAGTATGTCAGAAATATTGAAAAAAAAATGCATTTTTCGGATGTTATATTTTCAATTTAAAAAAAACTTCGCGAAGCTTTTGCTACCAACTACGAGACGCATATCTGAAATCTATCGATATTAATGTGATTTACTTTTTTACACATAAATATGTCCAACGACTGTTTTAATAACCTTAACTCTTTAAATTAGATTTGGTTCACACGTACGGCCTAAATAACGATATTATAAAATGTTCAATCATAGTTATTTTATTCAATTTGTCCAAGAATAACAAACATGCGTCTTTTGTATGGATTCCTGCACATCAGGGAATCGGCCAAATTAGCCAAAGATGCCACAACTTCGGGCATTTTCCCACAGCGTTTCTACCACCCAATGAATGATAGGCTGATTAGTGTTAAAAAGCATACTCAAGCAAGTGATCTCAAAGGAAAGCGTTAAAAAGTATACAGACAAATATTACTAGCAAATCCTGGTTCAGTAATAAAAAGCTTTCCAAAAGAACTATCTCCGTAATCTCTGCAATGAGAATTGGCCAATGTCTAGTAGCTGCTCGTTTGTCCAGATTGAACACAGTGGACCGTCCGATGTGTGAGTGTGGTTCGGAGAAGGAGATTCTTCAGCACATATTTTTTGCCTGCCCATTGCGGAACTCCAATACCCTTTACAGTGAGCTGATCGAGACTAAATTTTAACTCCCAACCAATATTTGTCATCTTCTTGCGATGAACTCACCCAATTTGATAAGTATAATATCAAATTTGTTGTTAGAAAATGACGCATATATATGATTAATCATACTCTTTCTTAAAAACATCTCATGAATGTCTTTTAAAATGGCACAAATCGCTCTTTAAAGGCGGATTGCCTGATTTTAAGAAGAAGAAGACTCACATATAGATCAAAGTCAATCCAATGGAGTTAGTCAGAGTCCGTTCATTTTATTAAAGCTTCTTTCATTAATGTGTGTAACAGTGCGTTTACAAAAACTCGTAACATTATTTTTTTGAGTAAATGATAGACCCAAAAATAAATATAAATAGTACTTTATTTTCTAATTCTAAAATAAGCCTTTTCTAAACCAATAAAAAATCTCATTCTGCTTTCAAAATTTGGGTTTCAAAATGATTTCAAAATTGTTATTAAATAACATGAAAACATTGGCTATGCTTTTTTAATAAAATTCTCTAATTTTTTTTATATTTAGAATTTTATGTATTTCAGTCTATTGAAATTGGGTGGAAAGGTGAATGTCACATTGTGTAAAGTGATCACTTAAGCTAGTCGTACGATAGGTTGTAAGCCCAATGAACATCCAAAAAGACTATCATACCTACTTTCCCATATAAAATGTAGTTTCGTCCCCCTGGGGGACGAAATAAAATCCAGTATTGTGTTAAAAATGTTCTTCGGTTTTCACAGCCACTCAGAATCTTCAAGTTTGTGTTTACTGGGGTATTATGCCGTGTTGTTACGACCTTTCGGGCCGACGTTTCGGATCCCATTGCAGGGTCCATCATCAGGGCTGATGTCATCATGATGTCACATCAGCCCTGATGATGGACCCTGCAATGGGATCCGAAAGGTCGTAACAACGCGGCATAATACCCCAGTAAACACAGACTTGAAGAAACAGTATTGTGTTTGAACATACTAAAAATATTCTGAATGTAAATAAATAATATATTCCTTGCATTATCAAGAATGTAGTGAAATAAAGCACCAAGTAATTTAATAATGTATAAAATATTTTAATAATTTTATTAAACGATGAAAATATTTATTGAAATATTGAAAAAAAAATATTAAACAATGCAAATATTTAGGTTTAGGTTTTTTTTTGAAACTCAAGCTGATTTTTAACAAGCTCACTCCAGATTGTTACTCGTTAAAGTAGTTCATGGCGCTAGGTAGGTTTTGATTTTCAACTACTCCTATACATACATAACCTGGCGCCTGTGTATTTTCAAGAGTCCTGCATCCCAGACAACTTGAACTGTACACGCCAAATTCTCCGGTCAGCCACAACCTCAGAGGTAAGAAGGATTGTAGAATCGATCAGGCATTGTCAAGACTAAATTCAGCGAACGGGCATTTGCGGTGGCAGCCCAAAACTTACGTAATACGGAACAGAGCGACACAGATTATATTTTAATATTCAAAAAATTTATGAATAAATTCGAGAAAGAATTTTAAATCCCAGATATAATAATTTCTGTAACTGGATATTTTATACGAACCGCATGTTTTTCAGAGATAGAATTCTCGACGTTTCGTTGAATACTTATTCAACGTCATCAGGAGGACGAGCTTTACCCGCGGAGGTAGAGGGCGGACTGATTACTGCTTCCGAGGGCGTAAATTATATGCACTTTGTTGGGGAGTGTTCACTTCTTCTACGATAGAGGTCGCCAGTGTGCAATATGTGCTAGTTACGTCGGCGGACTTCACTGCGACGTCTCTCAAGGGTTGAATCAATGTTGTAAGAACAGGGCGCCAAATACTTGATAGTTTGTAACGTTCGTAACTTCTTTAAAGTAATGGGTTTTTGACAGGTTAAATCTAGTTTTAGTATGCGCATTGTAGCGGAAATGCGTGTAGCGAGAATACGCGACCCTGAAACGGGAGCGCATTCAATAAACTGTAAAAAAATTATTCACTTGAAATGAGTGTTCCAGTAATATAAATAACGTATTGTCGACCATCTTGAATCGAGTACCAATCATTAAGATGCCCAATTCAAAAGCTGACGAATGATTGGTTATTGAATTGAAAATTAGAACTGTTTATTGAAATACGATGTCATGTAATGTAAGTATTCGTTTATAAGACTGGTCACACCTGGCCGTTGTCTCGCGACTCACTCCGCACTGAACGATCTGTAAAAAAAACACTCGCGCCGCGGATTAGTCCCGGTATTTATACACAAACGCTGTTTTTTCGAACTCCCTAGAGGTAAAAGCTTCTAGGTTATTGTCGTTAATATTATCATTAGGACACGATTCAAATTTCCAATAGTATTAGACTCTGAACATCACACAACGGAATATCTTGCGAGTAGGTACGCTCACTCCCCAAAATGTTGCCATAGTGAAAAAATGACTAGATCACTATTTGCATCCCTTTGTGCGAGTGTCACCCTCGTTTATGGTACCCACCGTGACGGATGGCCGCCACCTACCGGAGGATCGCACACTTCCCTGTATTGAGGGGACAGTGTCTAATTTTGAAAATTTTGTCAGTTGGTTTTTCAAAGTCTAGAATATGCGCCAAAATAAAACAATTAGTTGTACTCACAGACCTTCAAAATATAGGGTGGCCCATCGGGTACGCCGGATTCAAATTTCCCTCCGTTTTTTTAACCTTAGTTGGCAACTCTAACGTTTGACATTTCTCATCTGCCAATATTGTAATGTGTTTAAACAACAACACTGCATTATTTTTTCGTCCAGCGAACCATTTTTAACAATCTTAATAACAGCAGATGAGAAATGTTAAACATAAGAGTTGCCAACTAAAAAAAAAATTAAATTGAGTGAAATTTAAATCCTGGCATACCCGAAGGGCTACCCTATAAATATACATGAATCAGCGTAAATTTCTTGGTACACTTGTTCCACGGCCGTCTGAAATACATTACAGGGACGGACAGACAGACAGATAACGAAATTATTATAGTTGGGATTACGATTATTAATTCAAAATGTAATATAAATACGATGGCCGCGCTGCGCGGAGTTAGTGAGTTAACTGATACTATGTTTTGTATCTACATACTATTGTAAACTATGCCTGTCTTAACACAAATATTTCTAGTGAGACAGGCACAGTCCAATCAAAAATTTGTTTATTCAACTTAAATAGAAATATTTAACTGTAACTGGTTTCGGATGTTTTATAAGAACCGTATGTTTTTACAGGGCGCCAAATGTTGACATTATGACAGTCAAAGTTGCCGGCAAACATCTTGAAATTCTTTGGCGTAGTGGGGAAATGCACAGAAGACAAAATTTGGGTCTCGTTGGTGGAATGGTACATTCGCAAACTTCCCCCCACTACGCCGTAAAATTTCAAAATGTTTACCGGCTACTGTACAAACTATCAAGTATTTGGCGCCCTATTCTTACGATATTGATTCAACCCTTGAGAGACGTCGCAGTAAAGTCCGCCGACGTACCTAGTACATATTGCACACTGGCGACCTCTATTATAGAAGAAGTGAATACTGCACAACAAAGAGCATATAATTTACACCCTCGAAAGTAGTAATCAGTCCGCCCTCTACTTTCGCGGGTAAAGGTCGTCCTCCTGATGACGTTGAATAAGAATTCAGCGAAATTTCGAGAATCGCTTCTCGGAAAAACATAGGCTAGTATAAAATATCCGCAACCAGTTACAGTTTAATATGTCTAACGACCGTAATAACAGCCTTAACTCTTTATTAAATAGAAATAAATGAATAAACATATTCGTCGATCCATAGAAACCGTGCGGCGTGTGTATTGCTTGCGCTCGTGTGTTCCAGCGACAGTTAATCAAGAAAGTACCTACCGACCGCGATTCCGTGACAATATAATAACTATCCCGGCTTCTTGTGTTTGAAACACGGGCACCCTACACTGCCCCACCCGACGACAGTTCCATACGATTGCAATATCAAATTCGCTGGATGTCTTCATTTGAATATATCCCAAGTGCTTAAATATCTCAAAGGGGAGGGTTGGATGCGAATGGGGTAGTCCATTAGTTTATGGGTGGGCAGGGGGGAGGGGGGCGGTTAGACGGGCATTGTTCGCCGTTTGGGTGTCAAGACAGATTTGGACATACTCCAAATTGGAATTGGGGACCGCTTCAATTATTGACGAAATAATTACTCACTTGTTAATTTTTGTCCACTTTTTTAAACATTAAACAGCTTTTCTTTGACACATCTTTTATTACGTGTACTTTTTTTATTTATTAGAGACACTAACAGGATAATAGGTACATGATACTCTGATAATAAACATTATAGTGAAGACTATGCCCATTATCCCAATTACAAGTGTCTTCGGCACGCTCTAGTAACATGTATATTTGCATTTAAGTATATTTTACATGTACATTTATGTGTATTGTATATTTAGTGTTTAAATGTAGTGCGATTAGTATTTAATAAATAATTGATTTAATGGATCTATAGGTTCAGGTCATCGTTTAGAAAATTGATGTTGGTATGAGTGAGTTTTTGAACGATGATAAGGTATCTGCAAGAATATCAGCATCAATGTTAGGGTCAGCACAATACAAATTATATGTGCGACACAACCATGTGATGGGAGAAAAGTAACCGAAATTATTAGTGTGCTGGCTTCTTATACGGGGTTTCTACGTTTATTACGTATACTTTATTTTACGCATACTTTCATTACGTATACTTTGTTTTACGTATATTTTTATTGCGTATGCTTTGTTTTACGTAAACTTTTAAAGTATACTTTGTTTATGCATATTTTAAAGGCAATGCTACACCCATTTGTCTTGACGGAGTCTTATAATCGATATTTCACACGCTTCCCAATGTCCAATCGATCTGATTTTTATCACACAGACATATTCTCGATGACAAGAAGTGAATCAGTTTCACTTATTAATCAATGAATCCATTATAATTTATTAATCAAACTTTCATATGGGAAATCAGTAAATGAGCTCACCAAAAGATGGCGCTAGTTTCTTACGGAATTGATTTTATACGCTGGGTAATATTAAGATCAAAAATTATATAGAAAATTATATTAAATGTAAAAATATATTTTTTAAATAAATACGCTTATACCTACCTAGTAAAAAGAAAAAATGGCCGGCGTAAAAAATTCTCTCCAAATAAAAGCATGGGCTCTTTCCCTCCATCAACGACAGAATTCTATGATCTATCAATATTGTCAGCTATTATGACGCATATCCAAAATAGCACATAGTTCAAACGCGCCCTGATGCCGACCCTAAAGGCCGAATGCTTGGTTTTAAGTAATCGTACGATTAAGCACTAATTTTTGCTTTTTCCGCCAAACAAACAGTCCGTTTTCGTCAAAATCTATGCTTTAAACGAACTATTATTAAGTTTTTAATAAATAGTAACCCATAAAAAACAAGTTTTTATTATACTCGCTTTCTTTGTAAAATATAACAACAATTAAAGACGAATTAAAACGTATAACATAACACTAAACTTACAGGAATTTAATATATTTCTAAAATGTCAGATGTTTTGAGCTTTGATAAGACACTTCATGCTTTGAAGATTAAATTCTAAAAACATTTGTCAGTCAATTTAGATTTTCGACATTCGCAGTGAAGTACCTATTATGCATACCGACGGAGTAATTCAAATTTAGAAAATATTCCGCGACGTTAGCGGGCCGCCGTAGTAATCAAACTTTTGTAATGATTCCAATTTTGAAAAACTATTAAAAATTTGAAAAATCCAAAATTATACTATAATTATTATTAGTTTTTAACGAAAATTTGATAGATCTTCTTGATCGTCGCCACGAGTCTGCTTGCAAAGTTTCAGCTCGATTGGATCACGGGAAAATGGTCAAAAATCGATCCAAAGTTTTTTCGACGGCAAGACGGCAAGCAAGCAAGCAGACGCCACGAGTTAATATAAAGGGAGTTAAAATACTTGTACATTTTCAAAAAAAGTCCAAGTGCCTACATGTTTTATCAATTTTCAGCCTAAAACGGTTCTGTATTCAAAATTTTCGAAACTATACAACTTTGACAGCCGCATTGAATGTCGATTGCATATACGTAATACTCCTATATTGCTAATGCCCATAAGTGGAGGTGTCACGGACTAAGCGGGGCAGAAAATGCCACTTTTATCTCATTGTTGTCACTTGACCTGTTGTGCGCAAGCGTCGTGACCCATGTGGCGGCGCTGATTGGATGTCAAATGTCAAAGCTTTTTGACAGCTCTCCTTTTATATAGACCATAGTTTTGCTTTGTTCTGTGGATTTAGGAATGGTTGTTCGTTATGGTGGTTAAAATTTCGAGGAGTTCAAAAATGAATTGTGGGATAAGAATGCCAGAATAGCTGGGAAAAAAGTAGACAATAGAAAGGTAAGCTATATAAAAAAATGACAGAAAAAATAATTAAAATCAGTTCGTTAATTTGTAATAAACAAATTAACGTGACGCACTGACCATGCACTGACAGATATCACACACGTGACACGCTCAACCAATCAGCGCGCTCAATTCTCGGACATGCGCATAAGACTCAAAATGACACCGGTGAGACAAACATATATTTCTGCACTGTAATGATTTTGCCTATTTCTAGACCCTGCTAGCAATACAGGAGTATTACATATATGGTCGAATAATTAAATGTGTTTTTTGTTTTGAAAACGAATATCTGAGAATCACGTCGTTTTTGCAAAAACATCGATAGTTCTAAATTTAAATTCAGTAATCAATCATTCGTCAGTTTTTGGGTTTTTTATTTTGAACTTTATGATTGGTACTCGATTCAAGATGGTCGCCAATACATTATTTGTGTTATTGGAGCAATAATTTCGAGTGAATACATTTTTGACAGTTTAATGGATGCCCGCGCATTTCGTGGTCTCGCATTGCCGCTACACGCATTTCCGCTACAACGCGCACACTGCGCGTGCGCAGCTTCCGTTACAATAAAAAAATACTCTAATTACTCACAAAAAATCATGCGTGTATTGCAACGCTCAATATGGTGTCAATTCACACAATTTTCAAGGACATTTATTGTTTTTCGAGAAGACAAAACGACAACTCACAGATTTAGCGCGTTTATCAGCAATCACCATTGACGTCATCTGGCCATTATATCTGGTTAGAAAGCCATTAGTTTCCGGCTAGATTTCCACCCTCGTTTTCATTCCTTCCGTTCGGGTAGCGACCCCTGCACCGGCCGCCAGGACGGGATGGGGCCCACCAATACTTGGCGGGATTACTGACAACTGGACTCCACCCTGTCTTGACGCTTGTCATTTCCTCCATCGTGGCAGTACTGACATATAGTGTCCTCGATCAGATGTGACACTGCTCCTTATTCTCCTCGCTTAAGTTCCCTTCAGACCAACAACATCGGATATCCACATTACAAAGATTTTTTTTCATTAATGGGTATGTCGACTTCAAACTTCTGACTCAGGGTACAGGGTCTCTTAGCTGGTAGCCAAAACTTCGGGAGAGTCTTCTTCATTTAATGTTGAATATAAAATATTCTTTACACTTTGGATGAAACGCCTATATTACGGAGATAAGCGATATCATAGTTTTCAATATTTATATATATATTTTTGGAATATTTAAAATTCACTCGCTTCGATAAAAGTCAATTTTATTTGTCTTAATTAAATCGAATGAATTTTTAAATTACTACTTTGATGATAGTTCAATGTTTAACAGGAGATAAGCCAGAAATATTGAAGAAAAGAATGCAGATTTTGGTGTCGCTTGCGTCCATAATTATTTAAAATAGGACATTTTTGCTTGATTATTTTTGACTCGTAATTTAGTGAGAAAGCTACCTGCAAAGTATTGTGGACTTACTCTGTTACAGCCTGTTTGTATCTGTACCCGAAAGCCAACATCATTAGATCCATTTTGACTTAAATAACCTTTATACATTTTTTGTTCAAACAACACCATATTCATTCGTTCCTGAAATTCTTGCACTTATATTTCTTATGTTCTTATGTATATACAATTGGGGTACAGAAATAACCATTACCCTAATTGTATATTCGAACCAAAACAATTTGAATGCATATAAGACTTTACGGCTCAGCATTTCTAACACAATTTGACTTTGAGAATACGCTTCTTACCTAATCAATTAATTCTTTGTATTCATTTATATGTGTATTTTTATTTAGTTTGAATATAAAAATTTTGTTTGGACTGTGCCTGTCTCACTAGAAATATCTGTGTTGAGACAGGCATAGTTCACAATAGTATATAGATACAAAACATGGTATGAAGATATATAGTAAAAATAATTATTTGTATTTTATGAAGCATTGTATATTAAAGTAAATTATAAAAAATATATCATATATGAGGTTATGTTGTGTGTTAGTGTGTTTGGGTAAGTGTGCCTATTTGTCTATTTCCACCTAAACCTCGTAATATTTTTATATTTGAAAGTAATCAGTTTAAAATTCCACCTGTCGATGAGAGATTCTGATACTCTCGAAACTTGAGTAATAAAATGTAAAATTATAATTAAACTCACGTAGAGATAACATAGTTTGTTTATTACAAAATTAAATGATCATTCGTATTTCTATTTGAAAAACAGACCTGTAGAATGATTCGTTAAATCAAATTCCTACTTCAAAAGAAAAGTCTTCATTCTCATTGCTATAATCCAGTTTCCAGTTTCAGTGCCGATAAATCGGCGTTTATTAGCTCAATAACTTTTATAACAGCTTGCATCAAAACATAATTAATGTTAAGAATATTTACAGAGTTTATGAATAAGATAGCAACAAATTCAATATACATTTTTTTTTTTATGCAGGCCTTTATCGTTACCTACCTCGCTAGGTACATAAAAATACCTGTTCTGAGGTAAGTAGCTATTCCATTCATTGAGACTCCATTTAAATATTTAATTTCGTGGTTACGTAATTAGAATAATAAAATAAAAATAAAGTAAAGTAATTTAGAGTAAAAAGTATATAAAGTAAATAAGAATAAAAATATAAGTAAAGTAAATTAAATTAAGTAAAAAGTATGTACATATAATCATCATCGTGTTTTCCGCCTTCAACCCAAAATTCTAGATTTTTTTATTTAACTACCCCTAAATTCAAAATCCAGATCCGGCTCTGAACCCAGTGTATTCTTGGGGGTGTCGAACCCCCGTCACTCGGACGGGGTGTGAGCCGCGAGGGTGAAATTGACTGGTGGAAATTAGCGTGCGTTCAACGCCGGGCACGCAATAAAAGTCATTATTTAATAAACACATTTATCATTTCGCTGTATTCGGTTACCGTGATCACACCGGGGGATGACGCCGAATCTAAATTAGAATTTAAATGAAAATTCAACCGCCCCCTCAATTTAAATAATTTGTACATCACTGAGAGATAGCGATGTAAACGGTTTATTAATATTTTATGACGCACTTGGATCCCTAATAACAAGTAACAATAATACTACAAAGAGATTCGAACAGATCACTGGAGGGGGCCTATATCCAGCATTGGAAAGACATGCATGCCACTCTAGTTGCCAGAAATTTCGGTAGAAATTATGTGATTTTTTACAAGTAGGTTTAATTATTTTTTATTTATTTATTTATTTATCTTCATCTTGTTACATGACATAAGAGATGGAGCCGCTCATCTCACTAGGAAGAACCTGTGCCGAGATGAGCAGCTGAACAATATAGTGAGAACAAAAAAGAATAAAGATATACAACAAAATACTATATAACTATAAGATTAATTAATTAATTAATTGAGTATATAAATATAAAATGTGGATAATATGAACAGTACATATTGTATAATACAAAAGCAATAAAGAAAGTAAAGTAAAGTAATATATATAAAAATCATATGCATTAGGTATGTGATTAATTATTCTTACGAGCACTTTTTTTTATTTACTTAATTGATAATACATATAATTTCTTTTATAACAATGATTGCTAGCAATTAAAACAATTCTTTTTTTTTATATGTTATACCTCTCCAAAATATTATTAAATATTATTATAAAATATAAATTAAATTAATATATATTATATTAAAATATTATTATAACTTTTATTTTATATATAAGTTGCCAAGATGCTCCTCTGCCGTGACTGAGAAGCAACTTTCTACGGTGCGTGACTATCTCAGACAGAAAAGAAGACCATGTACTTATGTATGAATGAAATATCTTAAATATAGCTTATCCGATTTGAAAAAAAAAACAGTTTTTTGTAAGATTGGGAGCAAGTTTTCTTAATTGCTTTTAAAAATGACTTATCATATTAAAAACCCGTATATATTTCATTTCTAAATAAGAACGTGATATTTATTGTCTCGGATAAATGCGCACTGGAAAAAATTGCATCTCAGGCCTGAACATAGATTCATTACTTAATGATATAAAGGTTTAAGATACGCTTTCAAAGCGTAATTTGTAGTATAAATTAATACTTTTAAGGCGTACTTTAATCTTTAAATCATTTAAATATTGACTGTGTATTCGGGCCCCAGTTACAGCGGTGGAGCTCTACGGGAATGGACGTGACCCGCCCATTTTATTTAATTTTCCAAAAATTTTCCAATAAAATAACAATGAGACAGGGTGGGACAAAAAGGTTTTCAGACAAGTGATCTCGAATGTCTGGGGACCTGACAAGAAAAAATAAGAAGGGGACTAAGCTAAAAACTAGTAAGAATTATCTCCATTAAACAAATTACTGAGTAAATAAAAAAAACATGGATTTAGCAATTTCTATCATTCAAATAAATATTTTTTTATTTAATATAAGGTACAAATATAAATCTTACATATTAAATTGACATTTTTTTAGACTTTGTTAGTTATGTAGACCTCACCAGTGAAGAGAAGCTCTTGAGTCTGATGAGGGAGCCTCAGTTCTTATTTTGTATATAGGTACATATGTGAATCATTTAATAATTGGGTGGTAAAAGAAGATAATTAGATAATGAATTATATAAAAGTATTTTGAAAAAAGGTGTAAATTTAAACGATTTATGGATTTAAGTTGAATTTTAAGAAGATCTCATTTTTTTAAATGTGTTCTGAAAGGTTATTGATGCGGCGTATCTCGGTAGGAAGATTATTGTAGTAGTTAATAGCTTTATAAATATATTTTCTAGTTTTATGATATATTTTATAGGTTCTGCATTTGGGTTGTTTTAAGTTTAGGCTTTAAGTTTTAAGTTATGATTTGGTTTCCATTTCTCACAAGTTTAAAGAATTCCTGGTTTTTTGATTTTTGAAGATTTTTCTCTTAACATATTTTCAATATGGAAACTCGCTTGAAAATATCATCTACGTTTGGTACAGATAACAATTTGAAAAGATCTTTTGTTGAAAAGGTGGATTCTTTTTCAGTATTACTTTCATAATGATCCTTTGTGATATTTTACCAGAATTTAGTTTTTTTTTACTAGAACCTCCCCATCCGATAATGCCGTATATGAGCATAGAGTGAACAAGGTCGTAGTATACAATATTAATTATTAGTATTATTATTAGTAGTAGTAGTATTTATTTATTTATTCCGCTCAGTCAATAGATTTGGAATTAATACAGATAAAAAAGTTATTTTATTACTATTTGAGGTATTTTTATATAGTTTAAGCCTTTAATCTGCAAATTAGTTTCATGTTACATACCCCAGATGGATATACTGCAAATTAACAAATGCTTATATTTTAATAAGGCTTTTAATAAGGGGAGGAGCTTATCATAATACAAAAAATAATAATTAAAACAATTCTCAAAAAATCTTATGACTATCCTAATGTAAATATATTTCAAAAATTTAATGTACCATCACTCACAAAAAAATATAAAACAAACTCCCTATGCCAAATTTACAAAGATTATTTTATAAATAAATCTCACCCCTTAGACTGTATAAGTAATAGCCATAGAACAAAGGGACAAATAAAGATACCAACTTTAAGAACCACCATGGCACAACATCATTATACATACTTCGGAGTTAAATGGTACAATACATTATTGTCGCAAAACAAATTACAAGAAAAGAACATTCCAAAATACGAACAGTTTAAGAAAGAAGTCAAATCCTTGATTTTGGACAACGATGTATAGTAACATTGCCCACATGTCTCAAATGGTTTCTGTATAATAAAAAAATTCCTACTTCTAAATGGTTTCTGCTTTTATACTTTAATTTGGCTTGTAAATACTCCTCCCATAAGCTCGAGCTTTAGCTCATATTATGGGGAGTAGAGTGTCTTTAAAATGTTATCATATAGAATCAATTTATTATAAAAAATATTATGTATGTACTATATAAATAAATATAATAAATAAATATAGTAAAATATGACCTCAAGTATCCAAAACAAAAAAAAATCATCTTTCAAAAAGTATGGATTTATTGCCTTTTGGCTTAGTGGGGTAGTATACTATGCAACCCTTGGACTACGTTCAACATTAATTAAAAGTTATTTTGTGACATTTTTCCTTTCGCGCTTTGGTGCCATTTTGAATATACCTCTTAACAAAGTACATGAGCAGTTTAAATGGAGATTAATTAGCGGAGTTTTCACCCTTAATTTCCGGACAGTCTATTTATTCTTATCTTTGTTAACTTTTATTTCCAAAAGCGTTTCTAATGAGAAAAGTAATGTTTAATTTATAACGCACCAACTTTACTAGGTGCCCGATTTATGTGCCTACAGGGTGTCTCACAGCTAGTAGTGAAAACTACGGGGGAGTCTTTTTCGTGCAATTTTAAATAGAAAATATTCTTTGGATGAAGTTACGCAGATAAGCGACATCAAAGTTTTTTTTTTCGGAATATTTTTGACTAACTTTCAGTAAAAAATTAGACTATCACTACAATAACTTAAATGGAATATTAAACAAAATAATATAATTAAACGAATTAACTTAGTTTATCACCACTTAATTTTTGGTAAAAACCAACCAGTTTCGGAAACAACGTTCCTTCGTCGGGATATACTTAATACTAAATAAACTTTACAAATTATGAACAATCATACCTCGGTGTCGAGTGTGAGGGTAAATAGTGGTGGGTGCGAAAGAAACAGGTGATAGGGTGAAAGGGAACATATTCAAGAAAGGACTGTAAGTTTGATTTTTTTGGTTATTCATTATACATTCATTATCATTAATGGATTTCTTAATTTCTAGGGCTTCTAAATTATTTAAACGTCCACTTTTACTATCAATGTGAAGAATATTGACGAAGCAAAAGTGTTGTGCCAAGATAGAACGTATGTCTAATTTCTTATAGTTTAAAATATACCACGAAAGAGATATTGTAGTAGCACTAATATTTTTATTAATTAAAAAAACTTTCTATAAAACCACTATTTACTAAATCAAAAATTTTCGGGGTCGATTGTCCATTAATCACGATACAATTTATACTAAAAAAACTAAAATTGGAAGCAAAGCATCAACAAAAAACAAATATTTTAAAAATATATATTAAGAACTAATGTGGCGTCCGCGAAAAACTTGGCATGATCAAATACTACAAACATTGGAAGATGGCCCTGTTAAAGGCCTCAACAACAGTAGATCATGCATGAGAAGATGTATAAATGTAGCCGAAGCAAAAGTGGTGTGCCAAGATAGAAGAATGTGGCGTTATATTCTCTCTGCCTACCCCTGCAGTGAAGCGGCGTGATGGTTAGTTAGTTAGTTAGTTTGTTTATTGTTGGTTGACTAAAAGGTTCCACTTCCGTAGCAAGATTTCGTTTCATTATATTATAGTCTATAGTCTATCCACCCTGTAGAACATTTTCCTTAAAATTTTCGATTACCTTTGACGATTAACATCAATTCAAATGAACCGATTCGGTTTATAATACTTCCCTTCGTGGAAATGGGGAGAGAATGTGGTTGGATTCCATCAAAATAATATTAAATCGCTTTAATTGATTATTATTCTAATTATATAAGCTTATTGATTCAGCGGCAGCTCTTTGTGTGGGGGCATTTAACTTTTGTATGATATTACGAATCCGCTCGCAATCTTGGCGAGGGTAGCTATTAAGGGAACCCTATCTCGTTGACCTTTCAACTGAAGGATATTTTTGGAAAATCCTGAGTCCGACGCCCACGTTAAGTCCTACACGTGCTTCGATATTGTTACATCTGAAAAACACAAGCCGAACCGGCGTACAAAAGAAGAATATATAATATTTCTTATTTCATTTATTGATTTGGTATTAACTTTGTAGAATGGCATAACTGATTTATATATATAAATAAAACACTTGTATAAGACCACTTTTGAGTTATATACTACTAGTTTCGAGGGCTACTACAGATGTTAGATCATCTACGTGAGAATATAAACTAATAAGCATTGTAATAAAATAAAATATCCTATATAATATTAAACAACACATTCTAATTATGAAGTTGTAATTTCAGAACCAAGTTCTGTGACTTTTTAAAAACCAAATTGCTTAAAGTGGACATCATATGTTAATCAATTAATAAAAAGAGACTTACAGATAAGGTCGATATATTGACGGAAATGGAAGACGGAGGAAGCCTGGAAGATAGTCATCTCCTACAAAAAGATCTGGACGAACTATCAAATTGGTGTAAAGTAAATAATATGTCACTTAATGCTGAGAAATGTTCATGTATTAGTTTCACTAAAAATATTTAAAAAATAGAATTTGTTTATAAACTGGATGACGTTCCACTCGCTAAAGTCGATTCAATAAGGGATCTGGGCGTCATGCTAGATTCTAAACTCACTTTTAGAAACCACTTTGATAATATCACAAACAAGGCATATACTATGTTGGGATTTATCACCAGAATTACTCAAGACTTTAAAAATCCTCAAAGTCTAAAAATTCTCTATACATCACTAGTACGAAGTATATTGGAATATTCGTCAGTTATTTGGTCACCTTATTACACAACACATATTACGAGAATCGAGAGAGTGCAGAAAAAGTTTCTACGTATTTTGTCATACAAAGCTGGTCAACACAACAACCTTCACAGCTACGAAGATCGACTTGCCTTTTTCAAGATGCACAAACTTGAGTCCCGACGGAAAATATCCGATCTCGTTGTGCTACACAAGATTCTCAGCGGAGCTATTGATTCTCTCTCTCTATCTGCCATAAATTTGCATGTTAAACCCCGTATAAGAAACCCGGAGTTCTTCAGAATAAGTCAGCACACTAATAATGTCGGTTACTTTTCTCCCATTACAAGGTTGTGTCGCACATATAATTTGTATTGTGCTGACCCTAACATTGATGTTGATATTCTTGCAGACACCTTATCTTCGTTCAAAAACTCGCTAATACACAACATCCATTTTCTACACGATGACATGAACCTATAGATCCATTAAATCAATCATTCATTAAATACTAATCGCACTACACTCAAACACAAAATATATAATATACATAAATGTACATGTAAAATATAATTAATTGCAAAAATTACATGTTACTAGAGCGTGCCGAAGACACTTGTAATTGGGATAGTGGGCATAGTCTTCAATATAATGTTTAATATCTGAGTATCATGTACCTATTATCCTGTTAGTGTCTCTAATAAATAAAAAAATAAAAAAATAAAATGTAGGAGGCTGATGTAGCGTAATGGTAACGCATAATTAATCAGTAATTAATTATCCGCTAATTAATTTCCAGTGTTTTCACTCATTCCTCTGTAGCCACAACACGTGACAATACGTACAAACGAAAATCGCTTTTTTCCATCAGAGACGTTGAATGTTGATGTACCTAACTACATTAGGCTCAACATCGAGTTCATAAACTTCGAAATAAAAAATTTCAGGTTACTTGCCACCAGGGGCGTGCAGTGGGAACATCGCAACATGACTTTTACGTAACCAATTATTTGGAAAAAAATTCGGAATACAACATATATTTCGTAATATTTCTATCACAATTGTTATCATACTATTGATATTTTGATATATCATAAAAATCTGTAGCATAAATATTTGATTTCTATTTATTTGCCCTTACATACGTTTACAAAAAAGTCATGCTTTTAATGTTCCCATTGCACGCGCCTGCTTGCCACTAGTAATGCGAATTTACATTTTCCCATAATTTACGTCGAAACTTTCCCATAATTTACGTCGAAACTTTCCCATAATTTACGTTAAACTTACGAAATCCTAAGTTTCATACAATTCAGTACTAAAATTACCCTCAATATGCGACAAAGATTTCCCGCATTTTACGTACTTAGAGGATAAAATATTATCCTGTAAGAAGTAAAATTACACAAGCAATTTTATACTATTCTTCAATTAAGTTATCTATTGAGTTAGTACAGTACATGAAATTAAACAAGTTTCAGCAATGTCCATGTACAATAATCGTCTTATGCGTTTTTTTAATAGCACAAACAATTTTGTTTGCACTGTTTAAAAAGCCTCATACTAGAATTATACCATTTTGTAATACAACCCAACTTCTATTTACATCAAAAATAACCATATCGCTATACCGACTCACAAGTACGATATAAAGGATGAACTTTAGTAAAAATATAATACCCACTCAAATTTCAAAACTTATTTACGGAAATCGCTTGGATTTCTAAGAATATTTTGTTAAGTAATGTACTATGTCGAAGAAATTTGTATAATCATATTATAGTACACGTTTATAAAGGCTCTATTTCTACGTGTTTTAAGGGCTGAAATCGTATAATTATATTCTTCCCCTACATCATTTCGCTCTTGTCAGAGCAGTCACTCAGTAACCTCTAGAGCAGATATTAATGACTTTTCTCAAATAGCGATAATCGTTTGAGGTAAATAATTTTTACCGCAAACGTAAATTACTATTTATAATTTTGAACGTTTCAGAAAGAACGATCAAATTTTTAAGAAATTCGTTATGGCAATAAGGTATAACATAATAAAATTGAAAAAATACAATGCAATAAAAAGAAAATGTCATAAAATACTATTTTTATACAAGTTGTTTTAATAATTTTTAAAATTAAAAAAAAATAATATCCTAAATATTAATCAATTTTTTTTTAAAAGTTGCTTTACTACAAAGTCACAAAATGTACTTTAATAATATATTTTTTAAATTTATTAAGAAGCCAAATTTACATTTTATTTTTTTTAACTTGAATACAATTTTATATATTTTTTAGAATTGCCACTCAACTAGCCCTTCGGCACGTTCCTGAGTGTCGGTGTAGTTTTGTAGCCGTGTAATAATAGATAACATGAAATAAATAATAGCAAATAAAAAAACATTAATAGATAATAAAAATAAGTAAACACAATGAAAAAAATCTATCTGCAATATTATTAATACAAATGTTTTAGCAGGAATTTTGAAATAATATAGTATATAAAGGTATAGAAGCAATAAATAAGATAGCAAAATGAAAATCGTTTTCTTGTAGATTCGACATAAGGACCGTCGACATCACGCGACACATTCCACAAACACCGGAATTTTCACTACCAAATAAATGATCCTCAATCTACAACTTTACCAAACCAATTTTTTACAATTTTCCTCTCTCGACGATTGCTGATTTTTATCATTTTTATCAGATAATAAAAAAAAAATAGCCCGTTCAACAGATAGACGAATAAACTACCGACAATTGTACGAAAATCCACCCCGGCGGAGACAGGGGGAGGGGTTCACGCCTCGGTGTTGCCACTTTGTTCCGCAAATCCCCCGATTAAGAGAAACAAAATAAATCCCGGTAATGGAATTATTTATCTTGCCGGCAACATTGTGCGGGATTAGCGAGGAGTGGGGGACGATGGATACTCCACGTGTAATGCTACCGCCGGAAGTAGCGACCTTCCCGCCGGAACGTGGCAAAAGCATTAAGAGTTTTGACGACCGATGAAAGAACTTCAAGAAATTTTGAAATTAGAATCAAAGAGTGTTATTTGAAATGTCTTAGTAATAGTTATAATTATTCGTAATCTTTGAATCACCTAATAGAATCTTTTGATAGGAGTAGCGGTTTCAAACTGGGAGTTTTCAATTGGATAACCTGACAGTATTAGAAATTAAGTAAAGTACACATTTACAAAAAGCTCATGAGGAACATTGTAACATAATTTAAAAAGACTAGAAGGTAAAAGACCTGCGGACGGCTATTATGGCCGCTTCGTGGCCAATTTGTTTTCTTAGATAATAAAATATAAAACATAAAAATATGAAACATTAATGTTCAAAACCAAAATTGTAATTAAAATTTCAACAAACAAAATATTCTCGACCATAAAAAAACTGCCATGATTCGAACCTGGAATCCTCTGATCCGTAGTCAGACGCGTTATCCGTTGCGCCACGGCACCCGATGGGCAACGCGGCAAAATTATTGTATACAAATAGATTTTTTGACGGAGGAGGAGGAAGCGACGTTTGTAGCGTAATTAAAATATAGATACAAATGTTTCTTAAACATCCGATATGTATTTTTAAATTGTTAGACAAAATCATGTTCTCAATCAAGTATAATATATAAAAAAATTCTCATTTCTAAAATACAACTTTATTATAATTTTTGAAATTCGCTGTAGGGCTATCTTTTAATATTAGATGGAAGTTTGCTAGAAAATATTATACCTAAATCGACTTTCCGTACGTAACTAGACCAGGATAAATACAAAAAAAAATTACAGGAGAGCTGTTTGAAGTCTGGCTTACCAAACAAAATGAACATATTTGTCCGCTTTTGTGCCAATTTTTTTATGTGAAAAAAGTAGAAAGTTTTTTTTTATTTTGTTTTCAATGCATTCAAATGGCACACAAAAGTCAAAAATTATTTTTTGGTAGACCGTTGAAATAATAAAAAAAAAATGTAAATAGGCCTCTCTGAAACTATTTCAATTGAAATTACGGTGTACCTACTTAAATTTTATCCGCAACATATCTATTGAATTTTTACAATAAAAAATAAGTGTGATTAAAAGAATAATTTTACTCTCTACAAGATGCCACAAAGTGAGTTTGAAAATTTTGACAAGTGATATTATTTAAATGCGAGTAAAAAAAATTTTCGATATGATCGTATGAATCGATTTCTTCTTTTGTGGAATAATTTTTTTTTACTGTTGGGATTGGGTCTCCTATACATGAGAATGGAAGCCCACCGCTATGAAGTCTCATAGAAACGAAGCTTTTTTGAGTATTTTTGGATGTCCATAGGGCTTGCGACCTATTGCACGGCTGGCTCAAGTTACATTACACAATTCGAGCAATGATAGACTAACACACCTATCAAATTTTTGGAAGCTGTATATATTTTAAACTAGCACAACTTGCTGTATTTTTACTATCGCCACCTGTGGTCGAAAATTTTTCATTTCCATAAAACACATATTGCTTTAAAAACTTCAATAAAAATATAGATATTGGTGAACGTTACATTATTTATTTGAATTGAAGCTTACAATGCATGAAGATGTTTTACAAAGAAAAAGATTAAAGCGTTTGAATAATATCTGCTCCATACATCGATTACTCGCTTACAATAATATCTATAAAATTACTTACTTAAAAGTTGTGTGTGTGTGTGTGTGTGTGTGTATGTGTGTGTGTGTGTGTGTAAGTGTGTGTGTATGTGTGTGTGTTGTACGTTGGTTTGAAGCCTATGAAATCATTATTTTCAGTTTTTGCTTAAGAATACACTTTGTGTCTATTATATATATATATATATGTGTGTGTGTCTATTATATATATAAATTAAATTAGTATATATAAATAAGGGAATTCTCGTATTTCAAGAATAAGAATAATTAAGCCAGTCGTACGATAGGTCGTCAGCCCTATGTGAACACCCAAAAAGACTTGAAAATTTGAATATTTATTTTGATTCATAGCGTAGTAATATTTTACGTAATTTAAATTCTAATAATATATATGTACACACCTTCTCAAAGGGTACATTCAACACGACTGGGATATTCTTCTTGTAGAAGCTGTGGATTACGAGTACGAACTAGTGCTTGGCATTTAATACGAATCCAGTTTAACAAAAACTGTTGGTTACGACGTTTTGGCAAGGGGGTTGTTTAAGGGAGGATTAATTCTGGGATTAAGGGGACTCCATGGATAACGAAGCTCTTTGCGTGAAGATAATTAAAAAAAGAAGAAAAACAAATGTTTGTAAATAAGATCAAACTAATCGCACCCGTGCGAAGAAATCTATTTATACAACGCTACAATTTATTAATATTATACGTCTTTATGTTAGCAATCCATTTCCCGGAATGGTCGCATAGTCAATCAGCGAAAGAAACATCAAGAATCAAGATGTGTATTTAGATTTCTCACACAAACGAAGCTATTTATATGGGAAAGTATGTTGGTATTTATACAGGGTGTACCAGAGCTAGCAGCAGAAACTTTTCCGGTAGATTCCTGCCTATGTAATAAATCTAAAATGTTCAAGCAACCATGGCCTAATATCAATAGTTATGGAGATATGCAATATCAAAGTTTGCTTTTTTTTTCAATATTTCTGACTTATTTTTTGCAAAAAGTTGAACTATCATTACACTAACGTATATCGATAACGAAAAATTGATTCGCTTTTATACAAGTCGAATAAAATGATAAAAACCTTGCAAAAATTGAAAAATGTTATTTTTACAAGGTTTTTACCATTTTATTTAAGTAGTATTGAAGAAAATTAATTTTTCATAATCGATACAAGTTACTGTAATGATAGTTCAACTTTTAAAAAATATATAATTTTGATATTGCGTATCTCCATAACTATTGATATTAGGTCATGGTTGCTTGAACATTTTAGACTCATAACATAGTCAGGAATCGCCCCGTCAAGTTTCTGCTACTAGCTCTGGTACACCCTGTATATGTATATTTATTTATTTATATGACTTACGACTGGCTGTATGATATGGCTTAAGTGATCACTTTACACAATGTTCACCGATTCTACTCAAAATCGCCCATACATCTATCAATTTTTATCCGAGCCAGCCTGAAGACAAGTCGTCAGCCCTGTAACGTCCGAAAAAGACTTCCACACATATTTTCTTATATAGGGAGTCTCATAGCTAGTAGAAAAAACTTTACAGGTGGATTCCTGCCTTGATAATGAGTCAAAAATGTTTAAACAATCATGACCAAATAGAAATATTTATAGAGACATTCAATATCAAAGTTTGCATTTTTTTCAGTATGTCTGACCCAATTTTTACAAAAAGTCGAACTATCTATCATATATCGCAATACAACTCAAATAAAATGATAAAACCTTGTAAAAAAAACTATTTTCAATTTTTGCAAGGTTTTTTATCATTTTATTCGACTTGTATTAAAGCGAATCGATTTTACATAATCTATTTTAGTTACTCTAATATTAGTTCATTATTTTTTGCAAAAGATAAGGCAGAAATATTTTTTAAAAAAATGCAAAATTTGATATTGCACATCTAAAACAACTGATATTGTTGGTCATGGTTGTTTGAACATTTTCGACTCATTATCAAGGCAGAATTTCACCTGTTATGCTACTAGCTATGAGATACAGCGTGACGTCTATAATTTATCTTAATAAATTTAGATACATTTACTGGTAATGCATGTCATAGTAATAACCCACTATGGTTTGCCTAGACAAGGAAAATAACGGTATTCGCAGTGCCCGCTTTAATGGGGTCGTATTTAAGGCTTTAACGCGATGGCCCCGACCTCTGCGCTTTCCACCCTTGCCTCCCCTGACCATCCCTTAGCCGTGCATGCGCTCCACAGCGTCCATTTCTCCGCGTTATCTCTGCAGCTCATCTCCTTCTCGGAGAACTGCAAGAACTTGCATCCCGCGCGAAGATGCGATCTAGAACAATCTGGATAAGTGTATTAAATTGCAGGGACGTCCCGTGGACACAGGCAAATAGGGCGGAGTTTAAGGGCGGCAAACAGAAGGGAAGAAAATAAAAGAACAAAAATTACACTTCTTTACACAAAATAAACAGCGCGTCACTTTTAACTGCACAGCCACCAAAGTACAACGAAATGTTTTTTTTTATTAAATAGAGATGTGATCACGGAATGCGTGTCACATCAATATTCTTACCATTTTCAAAACAAGCTAAATGCTTGTGGTATGAAAATAAAACTAAAATTGGTGTCCTGGAATGAGGCTTCAACCACCGACCACCAGATCACCTCGCGAGCATCATAATCACTACACCAACAATCTACTCATGTGGGGTTTGATTGTGGGGAAGCGCGAAACGAACCGGCCGCAACAACTGACAACTAAAGAGATATCCGCGGATTTGTATTTGAAACTGCATGGTGTGAATTAAATAACTGTATGGGTAACACAATTTTAGATTACAAATTCATGTACCAAAACCATGCACCACACAATGTCGAAGAATATTTAAAATCTTAAGATAATTAAAAAATTGGTATAAACATGGCATATCTTAAAATGTATTAAAAAAAACACATAATTATTGTGAAGTTTCAATTTAACATCGTCTCTGTGAATTATTAAACAAATTTTCATAAATCAATTAGAAAAGACATACATATCAAATTAACGAAAAAATATTTTAACTACTACCGGGATTCGAACCAACGGACTTCTGTGATCATCATCCCCGGATAGAATGGAGGTCCGAAGGTTCGAATCCCGGTAGCAATTTTTTCGTTAATTTGATTTTTCTGCATGTCTTTTCTAATTGATTAATAAAAATTTGATATCTTAAAATACATTATTTACAGACCATGTGGGTAGTGTGTGTGTTTATGAATCTGAAAAAATATTGCTCTATATTCCACATTAAAAATATAGAGGTAACATTACCAGCGGCCAAATCTATCTAAGGACCATAGATGTTACTAGCATGGTCTCTTAAAATATTTAAAAGAATAGAACATAATATATTAGGTCCTTACATATGAAATTGGCGTTTAGTATGGGAGGAACATAAAGCCGATTTTTTTTTATTATAATATATTTATTTAATCAAAGTATGTACCATTGCTATCTATGCATTTTTGCCATCTCATAGGTAGTTCATCGATCCCTTTACTAAAAAAAACATTCGGACGGGAATCAATAAAATCTTTGAAGGCGGTTTGGACTGCCCCATCGGAGTTGAATTTTTTCCTTTGCAAGAAGTTATCCAAATTTCGAAAAAAATGGTAATCTGTTGGGGCAAGGTCCGGAGAGTACGGTGGATGTCTTAGACATTCCAATTGAAGCTCCTCTAATTTGGTAGCCGTCTGTTGTGCAGTGTGTGGTCTAGCGTTATCATGAAGCAGCAGTGGCCTAGAGCAATTAACCAGCCTCGGTTGTTTAGCAGCTAGCTTTTCCATCATGGTTTGCAGTTGCTGACAATAGACATCTGCCGTAATCGTTTGGCCAGATTTAAGAAAGCTGTAGTGAACGACACCAGCACTAGTCCACCAAACGCTCACAAGTAACTTTTTGGAATCAATTTTCGCTTGGGGCATGGTTTGGCTGGTTCGGCAGGGTTCAGCCATTGCGATGAGCGCTTCCGATTATCGTACAGGATCCACTTTTCATCACAGGTAATGATTCGATTTAAAATCCCTTCATTATTGTGCCGGTTGAGTAATGCAACGCAGCAGTCAACGCGCGTTTGTTGATTTGCTTCACTCAATTCGTGAGGTACCCACCTTTCAAGCTTTTTCACCTTACCAATTTGCTTCAAGTGGATTAAAAACAGTTTTATCACTAACACCGCAGCCTGCAGCTAACTCGGATGTGGTTTGCGATGGATCCGCTTCCACAATAGCCTTCAATTCTTCATTATCAACTTTGGTCTCCGGCCGTCCACGGGGCTTGTTCTACAGGTCGAAATTTCAAGAACGAAAACGTTGGAACCAAAAACGCACTGTGTTTTCTTTTGCGGCACCGTCGCCATACACATCATTAATCCTTCGAGCCGTTTCTGCAGCACTGGTGCCACGGTGGAACTCGTACTCGTAAATAACGCGATATTTCAAGTTTTTCATTTTGTAAACTGAGTGACGCAAAGAAAAAAACAATTGAGGAAAAAACAAATGAATTATAATTTTCAAAACACAAATACATGAGTAAATAGCTGTATAAATTTGGATTTGGAATTCCTAACCAAAGAGAAGATATTTGAGATCAAATTTGCCAGTACGGCAAAACGCCAATTTCATATAAATATCATATAAATCATAAGGACCTAATATACAACTTTCAAAAAATTAGATAACGGCGAAATTGGTGAACCAGGCCATACAGTTCACAAGCCCTGTGGCTACCTTATAAAGACCTTCATTCACGTTTCCCATATAGCTTCTACAATTATATTAGACTTTTACAATTCATCTCGACTAATGCTCATATCTGTTTGCTAGTCTAGGAACCCTTTGCGGTGGAGAACAGAAAAAGTAGCATTTCGCAGATGGCACAGATTAATTATTCATTTCTAGACAGGATGCTATTTAAATGTTGAGATTTTTTTACTCGCAGCCACGAAATTCAACAGCCAACTAGAAATTCGTAGATCGCTTAGTACGTTCGGCGACTGTGAACGGTGTCGAAATATGGCTACAGTAAATGGCGAGATGTTATCGTTGCCTCCCTCGCGCGCGCGGATCCCCGTATCACACCAGAGAGGGAAAGAAAATAGAAGGGATGAAAATTTTAAACTTAAATAATATGTATTGGGAAAATGTCTTCGGATTTTTCAGGAGACTTTTGGAGGAGATCACCTCCCTCTTGGCGAAATTTTCTTTATTCTCTTTATTCCCCGAAACCGACCCCCTATTCTCCTGGCCCGTACCAACCCTTTTCTCCCTCATTTTCCTTTAACACGTGTAGCATTAATAGTTTTCGATAAAAAAAAATCAAATTATGAAGGATATCGATATATGTGTCTGTACAGATCAGAAGGATGATTGATATATGTGGAATGATAGATAAACCGCTTCCAAAATTGGCTTGTAATTCGTGTACGAATATTTCCGTATTCACCTTGGCTAACTCGGTAGAGATACAAACATTTTCAAAAAGCGGCCTGATCAAAAGAATTTAAACAAAATTACTGAATTTAAATCGTACTTATATGGGAAGCGTTGACATTATTTTTACTCCCTTTCTTTTAACGCATAGCATCTGCTTGTCTGCCAAAAAAACTTTGGATCAATTTTTAACCCTTTTCCCATGATCCAAACGAGCTGAAACTTTGGAGGCAGACTCGTGGCGACGATAAAAATGACTTTAATATAATATTGGATTTTTCGAAATTTTAACAAATTGGAAACCATACAAATGAGAAAGGAGCCCGACGCGTGGAGAAGGCGCGAAACCTGTTTTAACTAGTCTGACTCGAGCCACGGGTCCGATCAGACGGTTTCGCCGACGCCGTGCCCCCCTATACCAATTATTACGTTTTCAATATTCTATAAGTTTTAAGGATAATAATGTACATGGAATAGATTTTCCAAATGAACTTAAAGCAAGAGGAATATTTTGATAAAATATCAAATTGGAAACAATACTTGGTTAGTTTTTTATTATAATTATGCGGTATATGAAATGGAATGCAAAGGCTAAATTTTTTAAAAGACTTTCTGGTGTAATAATATAGGTATATAATGTAATAATATATCTTATATACGAAACTGAAAGAACTTATGCTGGAGAGGAGATAGCCCGTAAGTCATGTTTGTTCAAGAATTTGATTTATAATTTAAAATTGTTGAGTGTTAAATTTATTGTGCACTAGCTGCAACCCATCAAAAATGACGGAACATTGGTTCGCGTCTTTGTTTTTGCCACCTGGAGACTTGCCATTTTTCTGATTTTTATATAAATTTATTAAATTTATATAAAATTATTTATTATAAATTTAGATAAAAAAATATTTAAAAACAACTGCTGTTGGTCATTTCAGGTGCTAAAAAAATGACTCGTGACAAGTGACTCGGCCAGTTCTCTGCCACTTTGACTACTTCCCCATTAGACTGTGGTGTCAAATTGATGTATATTGCACAATGTTTGTGTTACAATTTAAAGCATTGATGTTTTGTATACAATCGTAATCATAAAAATCTAGGACTACCATTTTATAAATATTTAAATTTTCAATTACTGTGGCGAAACACGTCATTAATACATTTAAAGACTTGAGGCTAAGACAGGTCGCAAGCCCTATGAACATCCAAAAAGATTAAAAGACCATATAAAAATAATTTCGTCTCTATGAGTCATATTATAATATATCATGATGTCCCCCTGGGGATAAAATCTAGTGTTGTGTTCTTAAATAATTTTAAAATACTTAAAATATTTTATATATTTTATAAATAGCTTATCATTGCGGGGTGGTATGGTATTTTGGTTCAACGAGAAGAGAAATGTTACGAAATAAGATCCAAAAGCATCCTTTATGTTCCGTCGGCGTAATGACTCAAATATACTTTGAAGAAAAATATAGGAAAGAAAATTTCTGCGAAGGCATTTCTGAAGCAAAAAGGTTTTTGAATGAAGCTAATGAGCTTTGACTAAACTTTTCCTTAAGCTCTCGACTTTTTCGTATTCGTGTATTTATATACAGAAGTAAACCCACGTGTATGCGAAACATTCGTACATATACATATATAATCGCGAAATTAATATACAGGCTGTAACAGAGCTAGTCCATAATACCATACAGGTAAATTCCCGCATTGATTATGAGTCGAAAATATTCAAGCAACCATGACGTGGCATTTAATTTTTAGGTTAGAATGTACCTATGGTGGGAAATGTGTCAAACTCGAACGCATATGTGGCGATGTATCATCTATATTACGATTGCTTCAAAAACGCAGTAGGCAGTGCATGGTTTTGCCATTATCCTTTTTAATAAAATAACCAAATCTTATGAAAAGCAGCAGGCAATGGGCAATAGCTATACGCAGACCCTAATGCGGCTCAGCAAAAATTTGCGGCCGCGCAGTGACCAGTATAGCCGCCCGCAGGGCCTAGCAGCAAGCGACAGGCGACAGCCGATTGCTTAGTTTCATTTCACTGTCGAGGAAGTTAATTATACATTTAGACGAATAATTTTGCTTACAAGTTACATACAATTTAAGCATAAATTTAAGTTTTAACACAAATTATAATATAAATCAAATTACCATTCCTGTTAATCAAAATGATCTATGATCTCTAATCCAAAATTATACTAAATTTTCTTGAGATTTTCACAAAATGTCACTTATTTTATTATTTATTTAACATTCACAACAAATAAAATTATAGCGAAATTGTAATATGTTTATGTTAAACAGGACCATCTGGTAGCGTTAGTTTCGTTGTGAGAAGATTTATTAAGTTTAACAATATCAAAGTTGGCATTTTTTTCTTTCAATATTCCAGATTTATTTTTTGTAAAATGTTGAACTATCATTACAGTAACCTAAATCGACTATGAAAAATTTGTTTGTTTTAATACAAGTTAAATAAAATAATATAAAATAATAAAAATCCCGCAGAAATTCCGATTGGAATATTTTCCAATGGAATTCGAAGATTTTTATCATTACTCCATTTATATTAACTCGTGGCGTCTGCTTGCTTGCTTGCTTGACGAAAAAACTTTGGATCGATTTTTAACCTTTTTCCCGTGATCCAATCGAGCTGAAACTTTGCAAGTAGACTCGTGGCGACGATCAAGAAGATCTGTAAAATTTTCGTTAAAAAAATAATAATTATAGTATAATTTTGGATTTTTCAAATTTTTAATAGTTTTTTCATACAAATCAGTAAGTTGTATGGAGATTCCGAGGCAGATGGTAGACACGAAACCCGAAAATGAGAAAGGGAGTATTGTAAAAACTTGTTTTTTAACTGAAAAAAAAGCAATATTAATTAGGTCATAGTTGTTGGAACATTTTTGATTCATAATCAAAGCAGGAGTCTACCAGGTAAAATATATACATAGAGACAAAGAACGACAAAATCAATATTTGTATTCCAACCTTGAAGTTATCTTCAAGGTTCAAAAAAGATAAACGAACCATTCAAAAGAATATAAAAATAAGAGACAGCGAAAATTTGATTTCATTTTGAAGTGAAGTCGCGTAATTTGATTCCCTTATTTTTATTTTATTTTTCATTAAGTCAGACTAAATTAAATTTCTGTTATTTTCACCCCCCATTCAGACAGTCAGGTTACACTACGCTAGACCATCCCCCAACCCCCATCCCCCACCCTGTTGTCATTCATCGCTTCGTATAACAGTTCTCGGAATTTTTTAATTCGTTTGATATTAAGTAACTTCCCACGTGTTACTATAGATGTAGACGGTTAGAATTTCGCTAGCCTTAAGGTTCGTTGAGCTCAAGCACCAGATGAACGCATCGACATATACTTAGACATGTGTTAAAATTAGAAAACTTATTAAAATTGTTTTAAAAAAAGTATTACCCAGCGATAATAGAGAACTCATAGTCGAGTGATGAATTACGAAATAGTGTGAATTCAAGACTGGTGTTTCATTCATATTGTTTTAAGTGACTTTGTCGATTGATTTAAATAATTAATAACTAATTAATAAATCATATATCACATTCTTATTGTGAAGAAACAATCTTTTCAGAACAAAATTATGTGAAATTTAAAAACAAATTAATTAGGTAATCAATTAGAAAGACATACAGAAAAATCAAATCCACGAAAAAATATTTGGCTGTTACCGAGATTCGAACCACGGATCTCCTCCTATCCGTGGCTAAAATGAATTAAAACGGTTAATTCTAGCGTCTCCTAGCGGCAGTTACACAAAGTAATTTGAGCCTACCGTAGCAGAAAAAGAAATTGCTCTAAAAATGTATAATATATGTTAATCAATTAGTAAATGAGACTTACAAATATGGTTGCTATATTCACAGAAATCTATGAGGCCGCAATAGCGTAATTGGATGGATAACGCGCCTGATAGGAAGAGATTCGTGGTTCCAATCCCGGTAGCAGCCAAATATTTTTTCGTGGATTTTATTTTTCTGTGTCTTTCTAATTGATTAATTAATTTGGTTTTAATTAATAAATCGTTATACTTAATATGCATCTCAATTGCAGAACCCGCAAAAAATTACATACATTGCGAGATTTGAACAGATACAAAAAAAATTTCTTCGCCACCTCAACACTACATTTAACTTATCTTTTGACGCTTATCACGAAGCACTACATTTCCACAACTTAAAAACTCTAACACTATTATTTAAACTACTGAGAGGATATCTCGACTGTACCAATCAACTGGACTTAATCTCTTTTCATATTCCCTGCAGATAGAGCATCACATACATAAAATACATTTTTATATCGCGCATGCAAAGCTTTCAATAATAATTGTACCGATATTGACGTCTTCAACATTGGTCTTACTGAATTTAAAAAATGCTTTAGATTACATGTACTAAATCGACTATGACCATTCACTCACTATACCTAATCTTCTCCTCCTCCACCCCTATCCTGACTCATCCCATCCTTTTTCTCCCATTATTTAACTCATTTCTTGATATACTTTTTCTTTTTTCACATTCAATTACTTACCATTATTCATTCTTATCTTAAAAATATCTTATCTCACTTTATTCTTAACATCTGTGAATCTTTTTAATTGGTCTACAAAATGAACACTATGCTTTTACATTATATGTTTAAAAAAAAAGTTGATTCTTTTATAAATAAATTAATTAATTAATTTTCATTTATCTCCCAAAGCCGTGACTTATTCATCCCTTGTACCACTGTACAGAAATGATACCTTGCACCAGAAACTTGTCACCATGACAGATATCGATTCCACTCCCGGACAGTAGAATTCGCCACAGCAACAGCGGCACGCAGCATCAGCTCGTAATAGCTGACGGGACGAACCATTTAATTTTCCAAAAAGGTTTTCATCCCCCTCCCCCGTACCGCCGCGCCGCCCCCAACGGGGTGAATAGCGCTTCGGTTGCATTATTTTCGTTACGGTGCGTTTGCCACCCCTGGTCGGCCGCGTAACATGTGGTTTCACGGCGCGGGCAAGGGTGCCGACATTTCCCCGGGGATAGGCAGAGAGTGACAATCAACCCTTACTTACTGACTGCCGCATACCTTAATGCAAAGTACTTTACAGTAGAGAAAACATCAGTAGAAGAAGGGAAACTGCGTATATTAATATTTTGGAATTGGCGAAAAAGGAATAAAAGTAATGCACTAAGGCGCTTGTGTGGAAAATCTTTGGTCGATAGAGTGAGGAATGAACAAATATTTGAAATGAATTTAATGCTGGCTGTAGTGTGGTAGTTTGAATAGTTGCTGGCTGTAGTGTTTTTTATATAATAGGTGATTCAAAATGTAATAAAACAAATTATAGAATAATGAATACAACAATAAATATTAATTTAATTAAGACAATAAAGAGTAAAAAGATTTTTAGAAATAATAATTATAATAAAAGGCGAGTTAACCAATAAATATACATTTATGCTCGTGTATGTTATATTCTTGCGTTAACCCTGCTATAAACAAAAATGCTAGTTAGGATCTCTTTGTAACTGTGCAAGGTAGCATCATCATTATCACAATCCAATCACGCCAAAGATATATAACTTCTACAGCGCGTACAAGAGTACAACGCTCCTCCAATTTTTTTATTTGCTTCATTGAAGAGAACATTTACCTGAGAATTGAATCGATTACAATATTCTTAGATCTTTAAGCAGTCTTGATAAACTAGAGACAAGAAGAATAGTGACGGACTTTCTCTTTTTACACAAACTACCAAATGGTATTATCGACTGTCCTCAACTACTAGAACGTATCTGCTTGCGTGTTCCGTCTCGCATAACTAGAAGTCATGCAGGTTTTGCCGTGGAAAGTGCAGTCATTAACTATATCTTTAATTCCCCACTGCAAAGGCTTCCTAGACTAGCAAACAGATACGAGCAACTGGACGTCTTTGCCAATAATTGTATATTATTCAAACATATATATTAAAAGGTGTATTGAAAGATTACTAGTATTTGTCGAATTGGACTTAAATAATTGATTTGTGTTTGTATGTATATTTTTTATTATAATATTACTTTCAATGCTTGTGCTATATCTTTTCACTCCACATTAATACTTTTTTTGTTTTTAAATTTATATTATATCATTTTTTTCTTATGTTTCTGCTTTTTATATACATACTTGCTTTTTACTTTATATTATATTTATCTTTATACATTTGTGTCTATATTTTAAGTATTTTCTTTTCTCTTTATGTCATTATTATTTATTTATTTATTTGTTTACGCCCATTAGGTATAGGCTTTTACATAAAGAATATAATATAAATTTCAAAAAGCACATACATTAAACAATATCTGTATAGCACCAAAACATAAAGTAGAGAGCAGCAATGTGTATAGGCTTTTACATACAAAATCTAACATAAAATTAAAATGAATATACATTAAACAATATCAGTGATAAGTAGCAAAATATAAAAGTATCAGGAATTGCACCAAAACATGAGTATAAAAATTAAAAATATAAAGTAAAGAGCAGCAATGCGTATAGGCCTTTACCTAAAAAATATAACATAAAATTAAAAATAACATACATTAAACAATATTAGATTATGTTTACATGTTATCGTTTTTATCTCTTTAAACTATCTATATATTCTGTTAATGTACACGCTACCTATCTATTGTAAAAGCCCTATAGGGCGTTAATTAATAAATAAATAAAATTTCTAAACAAAAATATCTGAACGCGTTTGCAAAAATCCGCGGTCTGCCGACCCAAGGCCTAAAAGCGCGAGTTGTTTAAATCTATACTAATATTATAAAGAGGAAAGATTTGATTGTGTGTTTGAATTGAATAGGCTCCGAAACTACTGGACCGATTTGAAAAATTCTTTCACATTCAGAATCATACATTATCCCTGATGACCATAGGCTATAGAATATTTTCAAAAATGTTAGGGATCCGCATGAAAACTTCGATAATGTAACCCAACGTGTGAAAAAATTACGAAAAAAAAAACCTTATATTGCGTACGCTGCGGAAATTATTGCCAATAGAGCAAAGTAATGTACTACAGTTTTATAGAGGACATTAATATCTACAAAAAAGTCTGCGATACCATATATCTAAGTATTACAGTTATGTTACAATAACTTATGTTAACATTGTTTTTTAGAGAACAGCGGACCCTTTGTTTTCCCTCACAAACTTATTTTTTACTTAATCCTTAACCCGTGCAACGCCGGGTACGACCAGCTAGTACAAAATAATCAAATAACGCCAAACTAGAGATAAAACGAAAACGGTTCGATCTCGCTGCACAAAAACGTAATAAAAATCAGACATAAACGATGACGATGAGATGAATCTCCCGCCAGGGATCAAATACCTCTCGAGTGGCCGACGCGGAAAGAGCGTGACGTCACAACTGCGGGGTGGGGGCCGGGTCAGGTCGCCTGTCTCGCCCGTCAAATTCGTTAAAGATGTCAAGTGTCAGCGGGGGTCGCTTTTTTCGCTCCGAGAGGAAACCCGAACGGCGAAAACTAATTCGCTACAATAATAGAGTGAATTTTTTCGCGTTTTCCGAGCCGCCCGCCCGCCGCTATTCGCCGGATCTGATTGATGTGTGAAATGACACTTTGATGGCTTAAAAATATAAAAAACTGTGTATAAAAATGTGTTTTTGAGATTAATACTGCGGATTTATTCAGAATAAACTGATATAACCGGCAAAAAAGTACGTAAAGCATGCAATCAAAAAACATGTAATTGAAAAAAATGGCTTCTAAATATTTGAACCTACAAAAACATGAAACGTCGATATTTAAGGCTGGACATTCGGCTTTCGTTTACGAAAATGTGGGTTTTTGTTATTTATTTATATCGGAATGTATATTTTAGACTGCAGTTTTTTTAAGGCAATAACTTAGACAAAATCTTTGTTCTTATATAAAAGTAATAAACCGAACATTATTTACAATAATTAAGAAAATAAAAGAATTAATTGGCCGCGGCCAAAAAATCTTTTTAATGTCTTTGGACAAACTTTTAATGAATATTTATATGTACGCATAATAGGTTTTTAATATGTATAAAGTTTACTTCAATATCTTGAATCTGTACTAAAATATTTAAGAAATGTTCAATATTAATAAAGTTATAATATTTTAAATTTGTATTTATAATTTTTACGTTTTTTGTTGATTTTAAAACGCTTTTATTATTTTTTTTATTTGTGGGCTTTTACAAAATATACAAAATATAAAATAAAATAAAATAACATAAGACAGATAAACAGTTAAAAGATTCAAGTACATATAACATGTATAACATACAGGGTGTCCCGTATCTAGACGTCAAGCCGAAACCGGGTGATAGGCCAAGTCATAATGGTTTTCAGAAAAATATTTAAAAAAATAAAAATAAAAACAGTCAGTTAAAACTAGGCAAAGTATTGATTTTGAATACTTGGTTT
This sequence comes from Agrypnia vestita, assembly GCA_016648135.1. Lineage (NCBI taxonomy): Eukaryota > Metazoa > Arthropoda > Insecta > Trichoptera > Phryganeidae > Agrypnia > Agrypnia vestita. The sequence goes on from JADDOH010000027.1 coordinate 752,868, forward strand.
GGTCAAAAAGTAACATTTTCTTCCAAGCTGGAGCAGTTGGCTTTGAATTTTGGACAAAAGTTTACAGAAGCATTATTCAGGATTACATAATAATAAAAAAATGAAGAAGAATAAAGATTTGTAACAACAGGAGTGAAAAGACTGTCACAGGGTGAAGATATTTTTGATTTTTTTTAAATGCTTACAATTTTTAAAACACACACCTTTTTTTAAAAATATTTTTCTGATAACTATTATGACTTGGCCTATCAACCGATTTCAGCATGACGGGACACCTGCATAATAGAGAATGCTCAAAGCTAATAATCAAACACACGTGCTTATTACTGGCATGCTCTTTTCATAGAATAGAGACGCTCTTGTTCAAAATGGAAATTTTGCAAACTGAAATAGGAAATTCAAGTGAACCAATAAATCAAAACAGTTCCCTAGTTTCCATACGCACATTTTTGATTTTAGTTTTTATAATTTTTATTGTAAGATTTGAATCATTCATGTCTTTGAATAAAGTTTTATAAGCATTATTTCTTGCTATATTATTTTTATACAGCGATGATCGAGTATTCCACAGACATTCGTGATTCCTATAATAAATCAGGAAAATTAATGTGTTGTCATCTAACCAACGCGCCATATTTCTTTCATCTGTCGTAGACTAAGAAGATCCCAAATGCAAATCGATACTAGCCGCGAATGACATTAGCATGCTCATATAAGCAACCCTGTGCACACATGCTAAAAACATACTCCTTCCACCCGCAAATCAGATGAGCATGCTCAATACTAGCAACGTGCGTACACGCAAGCAATAGCTCAAGAAGCTCAATACTGCGCCAATGAGCATGTGTATCAGTACCTTAAGACGCAGGATTGGCGCACACATCATATGTCTCTTATTGGGTAACATGATGTATTAGAAAGAAATAGAAGAATCTAGAATACACAAGATAATGCCAAAACACTCGCGAAATCGTTTGGCATAATTAAACAATAACCATAATCGAACCTTCTGAGAGTAAGTAATCCACAGTATAGTTGAAAGATCTGATTTCAAAATAAAATAGAATTGATGAACAGAATATGTTTCCTATAAACTTATAGGCCATGTTTCCTTTGAAATCTCGAATTCAGTACATAACAAATTAATAATCCTAATTTTATTTTGATATTGCTGTCTTTGCTTTTATAATCAACACTTAAAAAATTTTTAAATTTCACCACATATTTTGACGCATATATTGTACTTGTTCCCGTAAAATAAGGATTCTTGTGACTGGTCAAAGACGACAATGTATACAAATATCAACGGCGCGGCGGCAAGAAAACGTATTAACGAAAAATATAATAAAAAATAATATAGCGTTTACATTTGTTAAACAAAACATTATATCTATAAAAAAAAAGATTTAAAAAAAATTCATTTTTTTATTTTTTAACTCTTCAACAGACCAAAAGGACCAATCACAGAAGCGTATAAAACATCACAAAACAGCCACGTTTGAGCAAAATCACATTGATTAATTGTGACCTCACCGTGAATCGAACCCGTAAGAACCCTCGGTGTGAGAAGCCAGTGTCATATCCACAGGGCTACGAGGGCCGCCAGTTACACTAAATATAAAAAAATTTAAAATATAAAATAGAGATGCGAACACGGAATACGTGTCACATCAATATTCTTACTATTTTCAAACTAAGCTAAACGCTTGTGCTATGAAAATAGGACTAACTTGCTAGTCTGGAGTGAGGTTCGAACCCCCGACCTTTGGATCACGAAGCGAGTGTCCTAACCACAAGACCAACAAGCTACATTTCAAATCTATTTCCAACCTTTTCCATTCACAGGCAAATCAAAAATTGTAAAAAATATTCTAAACCCGGCAGAGATCCGTTTCATCCCTCAGGCAGGGGGAGGACTCCGGATGCGAATCAGAGTTAATGAATATTTCCCCGCGAGGGTGTTCGGCTGTGACGGAAGCAACCATCCCCTCCGCCGAATTTCACGGCGTTTGCACCCCGAGGCAAAACACATGACTTATTCATTGCAATAAAACTACCCTCGAGCCACTGCCTGCCCGCCAGGCCCGCCATCCCTTCATCGGGGGTAACAGTTAATTAAGAGCCTGCTAAGTGGCTCATTATATTCAATGGTCGTGATTAATCGATCGATGATTATACAAATAAAATAAAATCTGAGCATTTCGTGAGGAAGATGACGTCACTTTTCAATTATCCTCTGCAAAGGTTTCTTAGACTAGCAAACAGATGCTAGACGTTTTTGGCGCTAATTAAATTCAATTTCAACATATTGTGTAGACCAGTCGCGTAACTAGCCGCACGCATCGGGCCGGAATCCACCAATCGGAGGCCCGATGCGGCTAACTAGGCCCTGGCGCCATCAAGTACAAACACTCTTTCGCCGACCGCCGTAGCCATTATATGCAATATAATCTCTACTCAACGCCACCTCTATAAATTTTTGTCATTATCATGTTAATCGTGAGTGTAAATTGTACTCCTTATTCATAATATTTAAAACACATTTATACGGCAGATACTTTTCATTATACTACTAATTTCTTTCGAAACTGAGCCTCTTTAAGTAAATACGTATATTTGTGATAAGGCGCGACTTTTTAACAAGACATTATACTTTTAAAAGAGAATTTATTTTGACCTTTCACAATTATTTTTAAATTAATAAGCTTGAAATTATTTTTCAAACAAGCTACCAAAAAATTAACTTTCACTTTTAATGTTTAATTCTCGTGTATTAATCGTTGAAAGATAGGAATCAATTGACACTTTTGAGATGTTCTTGTATTGTGTTGGCTATGCTCGGTATGGGCACCATATCTGGTAGGTCGTACAAACTTGAAGCGAATTGTTAAAAAAATGTTAATTTTTTAAATAAATTACTACCCTCATTTGGCAGTCTCAGCAGGAAAGAGCTGACATCTGTGCGCCATTGTTTCAAATCGTCGCGAATTAAACAAAAAAAAAAAATATAGTTGTCGCTGCTGTCGGGTTCCACCTCGGCAGACAAGTCTCGGCTGCAAAGCGAAGCGTGGCGCTGGAATAGCGGAGTGAATGGGCGCATTGTCGAGCGCTCTCCGCCCAACCCTCGAGGTTAGAATCGCAGACGCAGATTTGTAAAGCCTCCCCCAGCCGGGCGAGCATTGTGATCCTCGCGCGGAGCACTCGACCACGACGCGGCCACACTGGATGAGTGACGTCATCTAGGGTACGCCTGGCCACAATAACTTGGAGGAAATAAATAATCCTGAATGCGCGGCTAACGCCGGCCGCACACTGGATGCGTTTTCGTACGAATTTGAGTAGTACGTATACGTACGAATACGCAAGTACATTCCTAAACCTCGAAGTAGTATTGAACATCGCACACTGTACACGATTCAGTAGTGCGTGTACGCACTAGAGCCTCCAATCCGAAAATTCAAATATTCGAAACTCGAATATATTCGCCTGTTTTTAAGCATTCGTTATTCCAATACTTTAAAAAGTATTCGCTCTTATTTATATTATAAGATTTTTGATATTTTACTAAACGAAACAAAGGTTTACGGACCCTGGAAGTCGGTATGCAAGCATACATTCATTCACTCAGGTATACGAATTCGGACATCAAAGATGTAAAGGCCTTTGTCGGACATCTTCTGCTTATCTTTATGGCTTTGTGACAAGTTTTATTACATTGTTTTGTCAACTTGTATTTAGTTTTCATAAATACTTAAGCCGACAAACAAGAAGTTATATACAAAATAATGAGAAAATAATACTTGCACGTGGGGTGTGAGATAAACGAATCAATTCAATGTTATTTTTCAATATATTTTTTGTTGTTTTTTATAACATTTATTTTTAAATAATTAAATTCTCTACAATTTTTGTGTTTTTATTTTACATATATAGAATGTATTTATTTATCTGTATTTATCATCCAAAGTAAATTATTTCTTTCTTAAAAATATTACGAATACATTCGAATATTCGGATATATTACCATTAACTATTCGATATTCGAATAGTTAGAATCACGAATATTTGGAGGCACGTATAGATGCGACGTCCGACACGATCCGGATTTGTTCGGAAATTTTTGCGATTTCGTACGATGGATATTGAAAAATTTGTCAATTTGATATATGACCACAAATGTTTGCGGGGCCAAAGTGATTCCACTTATCTCCTGCGTAACCATCAGCGCAGATCATGGCGGAGAATCTCCGGAGAAATAAAAATACCTGCAAGTTAAATAATTTGGTTTAATGAAGGTGAGGTATAATTATGTACATCGAACAAAAAACTTTTAAATATTTCTCCGATGTTATGAGCTCTCGTTGCACTTAGATTCTCCCCAGCATTTGTGAATCTATTAAGTAGATAGATAGTCATGAAATTTGTCATTATTTAAGTCTGCCGGAAGAAATGACCCGTAAAAAGCGTCTGCAATGATTAATATGAGTGTACAGTACTGTCCCTTAAACATATTACAAAATAAGGTTTGTTATTTACTCATTTAGAAGGGACCGTAACTGTCACTGTACCTTAGTGCCTTAAATGTTTTCTTTATTGCAATAATTGGTTTCACTTTTTTTGTTTTTAGAAATCTTTATTAATTTAAGTTCATTGGCTTTTGGAAAATGTTGTGGAAACATATAGGTGAATGATAGTTCATTTATATTTTAAATTTTTATTTATGTCTAACAGAATCTTTATTATTGTGTTATCTATCGCCAATTTGTGTTTCAAAAATAAAACTCAATCTTACACATTAATAATCGTAAGCATCCAAGGGTTGCATTTTACAACCCTAATAAAAATATAGCCATTCCCCACCACCCTCCCGGATATCTCACCCAACTGCTGCCTGGATTAAATGGAAACATTGTTATTTTTTAGAGGCTTTGCGAAAAAAGGCACCTTCTACCTCAAACTTCTTTTTAATTGAATCTGTAAACCGGGCAACGCCGGGAACGGACCGCCAGCATTTAATAAACTTAATACGTATTTTCCAGATTTACTCAAAATATAAGAAATAGGCAGATGCAACTTACGATTCTCGCTATTCTTTTTTTATTTTTTTTTATTTATTTCAAAAAATCCTTGTTTACAAATAAAGGTACTTAATACTAATTTAACAATAAAATATAAGATAAATTACACTTTTTTTTACACATTATGCCACTCTACTAGGCTACGCCTGTCCCAGAGTGGAGTTATAGAACACAATTATAATATTTTTTTGAATTCGTCAGGAATATTTATTTTCATAAGGTAGTAATTATGTATCTACAAAGTATCAAGTGCAATGTTAGTGAAAGTTGAGTGAGTCATAAGTCCAAGTGTAATGTAAAAAGGGTTAAAGTTTTGTTTAAGATTATTTTTTATTTTCCTTAATTTATTTATTTATTTATATAGGTATATATTTTCATTTGTATACATTATTATGCAATTACAGTAAGTAAATTTTCAGTTGCTGTTCTACCTTTGGAGATAAGCCAGTTGTTTGCTAAAGCTTTTATTTTATTAATTGAGTATATTCTGATTTCCGGGAAGTCTGTTTTAAATATGTTAAATATTTTAGGCCCTATGTATGAGTAATTTTTCTGTCCATTCTTTTTGATTTATCTAATTTGTTTTATTTTGTATTATTTTCTTTAAATACGTTATGGTTTGTACTGTTGATGACGAGTTGAGGTGGTAGATAAATGCCATGTTTTTTGAGCGGGTTGTTTAGGGTGGAGAGGGTTATTTCAAAGGTTGCAGACTACCCTCTGCGGAAGGCTCTCCCGCACCCCACAGGCTGCGCGCAGTCGCCTCCATTCACTCGGTGAACCGCGGTAGTTTAGTCGGCTCCTCCACTTCCACGTCGCATTCCTACCCTTCTGTGTTTCTTTCCATCCCTTCGTCCCTCACGGCCTGTTTTGTCGTCGGGAGTGGCGGTTGTCGGCCGAACGACTCGAAGCCTTATTTTACAAAATTTTAAACCAATACGAGTATTATTATTAAGAAATGTAATCCATCAATTATCACGCGAAATAAATACATTATTTAAATAATTCATTAAAATAAAACTAATCCATAAAAATCAAGTTTTTATTATACTACCTTTCTCATTTACGAGTTGAAACAGGTTCGGCGCTTAGCCCATGCATAGGGTTCGAGTCGGGCGACGCTACGAAAGGGAGTAATAAAAAATTTCGGGAAATCCACAATAATTATATAATTATTAAATTTTTAAACAAAAATTTTTTAGATCATTTTTATCGTCGCCACGAGTCTGCCTGTAAAGTTTCAGCTCGATTGGATCACGGAAAAAGGGTTAAAAATCGATCCAAATTTTTTTTCGAGAGACAAGCAATCAAGCAGACGCTACGAGTTAAAAGAAAGGGAGTAAAAATAACTCGTCAGCATTTTATTACCATCCGGAATGAGTTTATCTACCAAATTTCAGAGTGATTGTTGGTACAAGAATCATTAAATGATTTGGTGGTCATTTTAATTTTTTATTTGGCAACATTTTACTTTAAAATATATTTTTTATTTAAACTTTGTACTACACATACAATATTTTAGTTTTTTATTTTTTTATTTAATAGATAATACCTACATATAGGTAATTTAGTGTGTAACAATAATAACTAGCAAATATTAACAATCAAATTATTATTATATGTTATACCTCACCAAAAAGAATTAAGATTCTTGTTTATGGTGAGAGATAATCACTTACAATCATATTGGTAGTGTAATCTAATTTAACGAACAATGAGAATTAGGTAATATACTATTTATCTAATATATCGAAAAATTTTGAATAAGTATTCAAAAAGAGACTAAATTCAATCACAAAAGTCAATTCTACAATAAATGAAAATCCATTCGGGTTCACCGGGGGAATGCGCACACAAGACGCAACCGCAAAACATCAAATTAAATTGAACAAATCAAGTAATTGTACAGGTATCTTCATCGATTGTAAGGAAGTACTCGACAGTATCTCCCACGAACAACTCGTACCAGAATCAAAAGAAAACGGGATTTATCACTACTTTTTCGAGAAGAGCAGTCCCTCTCATTATCAGGTATCCATCCATCCATCATCAGCGTTACAACCCTCGGTGGGTCCTAGCTGCCCCAAGAAACTCCTCCATGCTGCTCTGTCGCTGGCTGTCATTTCCCAGTTTTGCTGCCCCAGGGCCCGACAGTCCGCAACGACACCATCTAAACCACCGCAGTTTTGGTCTTCCGATACTTCTTCTACCCATTGGGTCATTAAACAACACCCTTTTTGGGGGCTTCAGATCACCCATACCCAGCGAAGTCTGTTAATCTTGATGAACTTGACTACGCTGACGTCCTGGTAAAGATCATAGAGCTCGGTGTTGTATCTTTTTTTCCGCCATGTTTGACTGTCATTAATAGGTCCGTATATAATTTTTCTTTCAAATGTGTCTAGTCTGTTTTCGTCTTGCTTAGTTAATGTCCAGGTCTCCGAGGCGTGTGTTAAGACTGGTCTAATTAATGTCTTATAGAGCGTGATTTTGGTTTTCTGGACCGTAGGGGTGACCTCAATACCAATGGTCCAATGAGACCAAAGTAACTCCGGTTTGCTGCAAAGATTATTTTCCCAATCTCTACACTAGTGTCGTTATCGTTAGTAACGATGGAACCAAGGTATGTGAATTGTTCCACTGTTTCAGATATGTAGTTACTGATGGTTACTGAGGACTGGCTGATTCCGGCTATCATTGAAACTGGCATACCTATACTTTGCTTTTGCTTCATTGATTCGAAGTCCTAAACTTCTGGATAAAGATTCCAACGCCGAAAATACTTCTCGAAGGGTGATTCAGATCTTGCGATAATGTCGATATCATCAGCATTATCACGTATAATCATCAGTTATTAATTATACCTGATTGTTTTGTTGTTTAGTACAAAGTTTAAATAAAAATTACATTAATTAAGAAATACTCGTATAATAGATGTCTCTCATAGAATACAGGGAGTCTCATATCCAGTAGCAAAAATTTTACAGGTAGATTTCTGCCTTGATAATGAGTCGAAAATGTCCAAGCAATCACGGCCTAACGTCAATAGTTATCAGTGGCGTGCAGTGGGTATAAACTTAGGTTATGCTGTGACCGACTATATACCTATATTAAAAATATATATATACGCATATACCTATATATACATTTAAAAAAAAAATAACTATATATAATGAACTATTTTGAGTAGCTTCAGTCCACAAAAATAACTGCACTATAAAAGAAGTATTGTAAACAATATTTCCTAAATAAATAAATATTTTATATAGGTATAGCTAATACGGCGAAAAATTTCAATATATTTCGAAGACGATTTATATATAATTAAATCGGTAACAATACTAATTTCAGATATACGTTTCTTTTCACAAAAATAAATCAAACATTTTATGATATCATTATGATATGACAGATAACACATGTTGTTTGTCGTATTCGTATTTACATTTACCATAGAAAAGACATAAAATTTACCTTTATATAGGACCTTTCGAAGAAGGACGCTATTGCACAAAACTCGCAGCATTAAAAATACACGGTTTTTTCTCGACTTGTCTATATCTGTGGAACAAATTGGTTGGCGAAATAAATGAAGAATTGACATGAAGTTAAGCACAGAAAAGTCGGAAATAAAATTTCTAGCCGCAAGCTTACGGCTAGAATTTTAAATCGAAAAAAAACAGATACGTCACGTTAAATGGAAACGTCAGAAATAAAACTTCTAGCCGTAAGACGAATTACGGCTAGAATTTTAAATCAACTTTTTCTTAAGATAAGAATTATTTAATTAATATTTGTTTCTCAGAATCTTTACTAATGCACAGCTGTTTTGCTTGTATGCACTGCACGCCACTGATAGTTATAGAGATATGAAATATCAAAATTTGCATATTTTTTCAATACATATTTCTGAATTATTTTTTGCAATCATTACAGTTACTTATCGTTTATGAAAAATTCATTCGCTTTAATACAAGTCGAATAAAATGATAAAAACCTTGTAAAAATTGAAAATATTTTTTTTTGTCTATGTTAGTTATTTTTTGACAGATGTAAGCAATAATTTTTAAGTTAATTTTGAGAAAAGGAGTTTCAGTCTATGACGCTGCGCCCGCCCGGAGTTTTGATAGCGCACAAAGGCGGCAACCACGTCCCGTGCATCCGTACACCGGCAGGCGGCGTGTCAACCACTCAGCGGTGCATTCAGCCAGAGATCCTCATTCGAGGATGCAAGCCCAATTTCCACCTTATGAAGACGACAAATTATCTCAATTTTTTCTTCTTCTTATTTAGCGTTCTTAAGGGATAAATGTCAGCAACTAAAAGCCAGAATTTTGCTGATTGCTTGCAATTAAAAGTAGGTATTTTTCAGCGACGTATCTTTCTATAAACCTTGAAAGTTCTGCCAAAAACATGGGTCTCATCTTAGAGGATTGTATATACTCTAAGGGTCTCATAGTAAACCAGCAGAAGATCAAATACATGGCCGTAGGATGCACCCAACAAATCCCAACTCTCTCGTGTGGAAGTCAAAATTTTGAAACGGTACCAAGATTAACATACCTAGGATCCCTGATAACAAGCAACAATAATACTACAGAGGAGATCCAGAAGCGCATAGTGAGCGCAAATCGCTATTTTTTCCGCCTACAAAAGCAGATAAAATCAAAACTGCTGTCCAGAAACACCAAGATATTAGTGTACAAAACGCTTATTAGGCCAGTACGTACGCAACACGTACGCAGCTGAGACGTGGGTACTAACTAAGAGGAATGAGCGAGCACTGGACGTTTTTGAAAGGAAAATTTTGTGGCGTATCTTCGGACCGGTTCTAGAAAATGGACTTTGGCGCAGACGTTACAACAATGAGCTCTATACTCTATTTAAGGAGCCAAACGTCACAAAATTTATAAAACTGGGAAGACTTCGGTGGCTGGGTCATGTGGAGAGAATGTCCGAGCATCAAGCACCAAAGTCCCTGCTGAACTCAAGGCCAATAGGGCGAAGGAGCTTAGGAAGGCCGAAACTAAGATGGAGTGACAACGTCCTCAAAGATATCTCTGCCTTAGAGCTTCGAAACTGGAGAGAGAGCTAGACCGAAATGAGTGGAGGAAAATTATTGAGGAGGCCAAGACCCACCAAGGGTTGTATTGCCAAGAATGATGATGATGATGAAGTAGCTACTATTGATATTAGGACATTTTCGACTCATAATTTGGACGGAAATCTACCTATAAAGTATTATCACGGAATGGCAAGCAAAAGGAATTGCGCGCTGCCAGAATTCCGTGTAATATGTCACAACAATATTGAAGGATCGACAACGGCCTATAGCAATCTACGGTAATCTACAACGCTGGGAATCACCTGGAACAGCCGAGAAGCGACGAGCAGCTTCTCCTAAACACTAAACTAATGTAGATAGTACTAAAATATAAGCAATTAGCATTAGGGCATAAATATGAGTTCAATTCAGTGCGAAGTAGGCCGCGAGACGACGCCCAGGGTGGCCGGTCGTGAATCGCAAAGCGACATAATCGAGCGAAATAATCGAGCGAAGTACCTTATTGGCGAAATAAATAAATGCGATAAATAATACTTGCAACATTTGGATGGAATGTTCTAGTGATTGTGAAATACGTGTTGCCCAGCGACAGTAAAACGTTTATTTACAAGTGATATATTGCGAAATAGTGTAATTAAAAGAATAGCGTTATGTTTAATTCGTTTTAAGTGGATTTATACATTGAATAGATAATTAATAAATCGACACGTGACAGTATTGTAGGCAAGCCCTGTTACAACTTGTTATATTATTAGTTATATAAATTTAGTTCACAAAGTACATGAGGCATAGTAAGTGATTCGTATGATGAATACGATAGGAAAGTTCATATCATATTCATCATCACATCGCTTCAACACTTTCACAAAAAAAAACTTAAATATCCCTGTCCGATCAATGAGATCTCCAACCCCATTTCCCACTTAATTAAAAATATATATATATATATTTCTCTCTCTCAGAATGCTCCATTACTACAACGAAATCTAATTTATTTACATTACTAATTTGGATATATTATTTACGACACAGGATACGTTTATAAGCGAAATTATATTGTACGTGTTTAATGGCAACTTCCAGAATATTCGCAGGTCTGTGGTCGCACTTATTCACTGTTGAAGGATATTCAGTCGGTAGGCAACTTCGCAATGTATTTCGCTGGCCACTATGCTAGAGACATCTGAGTCACCGCTGGTCACTTGTTTTTTGTGGATTTGCCTGTCACAATAAAGCCGCACTCGCCGCGCGTTTTTATACTCTCGATTTTCTAGAAGTTTCCGATATATTCCCGTGTATTACACACACTACCAGTATTTTCCAATTCACTATGAATTGTCCAGCTGGGAAATCCTCGACTGTGTGCAATTATTTCTGTTTCTACAGTCTCGTAACACAATATACATAAGAGAATATATAAATAATAAAATACAATTTGCGTTCAAAAATAAAATAATACGCAATATTTAATTAATTACTCTATATATGTTGGAAAATGTATTTTTAATTAATAAAAAATGTATTAATATGCGTACCCACACCATCTGGCGAGCAAATTATAACTCTCATATGACAATTGTATTAAAAATAAATATCTCATAAACATTTTTCGGGAAATTTGGATAAAAAAATTTCATTATTGAGAAATCAAACGTCATTTACGTAATTAATTATATTTTGGATAATTAATTTTCGGCGAAGGTAATTTTATTTTCAGGAGGTGAAAAAAATATGGATAGCTTTCAGTAATTATTGTTTTCAGGCAAAGGTATTATTATGTTTTATTTTTCAGATATCTATAGTAAAACCTGCCACAGAAAACAGCGTTAGAAATCGCACGTCATCTCGCATTTTATTTATACACTAGCTGTAACACGTCAAAAGTGACGGAACATTGGTTCGCATCCTAGTATATATTTCTAATATTTTTTGGCGGTCCACGGAGAGCCGCCCTTAGTAACATGCGTAGAGCGACCGGTTCGGGTTTTGGTGCCCCGAAGTTAGAGCCCCATATCCGGCCGTTTAATTTGCTTTTAGCCGTGAATTCGTACGAAATTACGGACATTACACAAAGTTACGGACGGAAAGACAGAAGGGCAAACGTAGAGACAACAAAATTAATATGTTCGATACGTAGCGGGCGCACGATAAAATTCCGAAAGGAAAAATAAATTCTAAACGTCGAATTGTAATATCAACCCTTACTTAATTTTCTGTAAGAACAGAAGTTACCCCTGGTAAACTTAGTAACAAGCCAGATAATAAAGAGCTTAATATACTATATTTGAGAGATATTAAAGAAAAGGCAAAAAACATCCAAACAACATTGAATGTTGTCACATATACACGGCAGAATATCCCAGAAAAATATACACAGAAGATTCTAAACGGCCGTAAAAACCTGCGAACATGTTCTAAATCAGTTTCTTTCAAATATTCGAATGGATTATGCTAGAGTCTTCTATAGCTTTCCCATAACACACTAAACATACATTTCGCAGCTAGTAATGATACCTCTTATTTTTAAAGTGGAATACTAAGCAATTTTCTTTTTAATGTATATATTATATTCTTCAGAATTAATTGAACATATACATATCCTACATGACGCCTGTAGTTTAGTGTATGCGTATGCCCATAAGCCCTGGGCCACCCTATAAAGGCTTCCATACACGTTTACAATATAAAAAAATTAGTCTCTCTGAGGCTTCTTTGATTTATCTTAATTAATAATTAGCCCTTTGTGGACAAAATCAAGTAATTATATTTCCAAAACATACCTACATATAAAAATATTTTTAAATATTTTTGTTAAGAATGTTGGCTTGTCGGGCAATCGACTGTCAGACAATCATCTATCAGGCAGTTGGCTCTCAGCTAATCGTCCAGAACCCATGTTATATGTATCTTTTTACATGTGATTTATCACCAAAAATCTTGTACGGAAGCAAAGTCCAAAATCTTTGTTTAAATTATCTAATATTTTCTTACTTTTTATAAATTATTTTTGTCACTTGTCTCCTTCAATAAAAAATATCCGCTTCAGGGACTGGTACGATTTAGGGGCTGGAGGGTTACACGGGACAAGGGTGAGAAATCTCCAAAATCCCTTTTATTTCTCGGCGGATATTTGCCAGAGCTGCGGGCTTTGCGCGGGACTGGTCCGATGGGGATGGAATCCCGCAAAGCCCTTAAACACTCCAAGGGTGCAACTGCCGTTGTGTTGTGAGGGCGAAAACAGTTATTTCGGAGATTTGAATATATCGCTTTAATGTACGTTGCTTTTTATCGGTGTTAGTCGCCCTCAGAACATTCCAGACTCTGGCCTGAATTCAGAGTCAATACTTAGATGATTTAAAGGTTAAATTACGCCTTAAAAGTGTTTTTTTTTAAATTATTTATTAGAGGCACTAACAGGATAATAGGTACATGATACTCTGATAATAAAACATTATAGTGAAGACTATGCCCATTATCCCAATTACAAGTGTCTTCGGCACGCTCTAGCAACATGTGTATTTGCATTTAAGTATACTTTACATGTACATTTATGTGTATTAGTGGAGATGAGGTCCCTTAGACATATGTGTGGTAAATTCGTGTATGATAGAGTAAAGATATTAGAAATGAATGTAAAGCTGATCGTAGCATAATACATAGAAACAGGGCCGCTCAGGTGGTTTGGGCATGTTGAGCGAATGAATGAGGAAAGAATGGTAAGAAAGATATATGATGCAAGTGTTGACGGCGCCAGAAAGAGAGGGCGACCACGGAAGACGTGGCATGACCAGATTAACCAGATGCTGGAAGATGGTCCTGTTAGAAGCCTGAACAACCGTCGAGCTTGCGTGCGAAGATGTATGAATGTAGACGAAGCGAAGTTGTATGTCAGGACAGAAGAGTATGGCGCTCTATCCTCTCTGCTTACCCCCACGGGGAAACGGCGTGATGGTAAGTTAGTTAGTTAGTTAGTTAGTTAGTATATTTAGTGTTTGAATGTAGTGCGATTAGTATTTAATGAATAATTGATTTAACCCTAGAAGCCTAATCTATCTTGGAGGTACATAAAGCCTTAACATACGTCTCAGAGGCGTACATATATAAATGACAACCTGTAGGCTAAAATATATCTATTTATGTCATATTTTTCGAAGGAAGTTTGAGGTTGGGATATCAACTAATAATTAAACACAGATTTATCAATGAAAACTATAATCACAGTTATTTTTACAACAAAATAAAAAAATACGCTTATATTCACACTAAAAAAGTCAACTTCTCAGAAATCAACTGAAACATATATTTTTTTAAAACAATCTAATATATTTTTAGCATTAATTACTTATTCTTAGGACATACATTAAAAGTAATCAGATTTTTAATGACTAGCTATAATTGAAGCGCAATCCACATAGACATCAATTTTGTGTTCGCAACATACTGACTTTTTGCACTTAAAGCACACTAATTTTGATATTTTCTTTTTTTTGTAAGAGCAAAAAGCGCGTTATTTACGTTTTTTGGGCTCAGGTTCTCCTGCCTGAAGTTGATTACACATTCAGCATTCTTGTAAAGGGAAAACCTCTTCAGTAACATAATTATTTTCATCTTCGCTTTCAACGTCGTCCACAAACTGGTAGTCCTCGTCTTCAGAACCTGATTCTCCTAGAGAAAGATTGCCGAAATATCGTCACTGTGTAATCTATTAAACCGCGATATATTTATATCTGAAACAATACCGAGATAAACATAAAATGTACAAAAAACTAACGAAAGTAAAATCACACAACCTTAGTCCAAAGTTACACAAAGCCTAAACATACGTCTCGCAGGCGTGTTGTACGTCAATAAGTCAAAAATGGCGGAACTTACCTTACCGACACAGGCACCACCGGCAAGCTCCTGTGGGCTAATGAGTTGGTTAAACAGCATGAGGCGCTAACTTCACCCGTTAAAAAGAGATAGAAAATTTTCGATTTCGTGTACGCCTCGCAGGCGTAGATTAGGCTTCTAGGGTTAACGGATCTATAGGTTCATGTCGTCGTTTAGAAAATGGATGTTGTGTATGAGTGAGTTTTTGAAGGAAGATAAGGTGTCAGTACAATACATATTATATGTGCGACACAACCTTGTGATGGGAGAAAAGTAACCGACATTCATCCGTATTCTGAAAATAACAATGTCTGGATCTTTAAGATCTTTATCCCAACACTTAATAAACGATAATAAAAATTAAAAATGTCCAGAGCGGATTTTGTAATTCTACGGCTCAAATACACTGTATTAAAAGATGATGTAAGAAAGATTGTTTCTTACAATCGTATTAATTTCTTCATCCGCAGCGTCCTGTGAACGTGAAATCTGTGAACGTTGCATTATATAAAGTGATCACTTAAGCCAGCCAAGAGAGTTCGTAAACTCTATAAAAGACATTCATACATGCTTTGTGTTATGCTCATAAATAGCTTCGCCTCTGTGAGACATTTATAATTTATCTTAATCAGAAAAATAAGTAGTAATAATATGTTGATATTTTCAATACAAAAGTGGTGAAAACTAAGTTTATTTTTCAATTTATGGTTAAACCCAATTTATAACCAGCCCCCTTCACTCTCTCTCTCTCGTAGATTACTCATTGTTCTGTAAGCAAGTTAGTGCACGCTTGTCACTGATAAGATTAACACGCATGTGATAAATATTGGTGAAAGCGTAACAATACTATGGTTGTGGTGTATAGTGTTGTGAAGATAGTACCTAGTGTAGTGTTTGTCCTGACGAAGAGACGGGTACGTCTCGAAACCGGTAGACCTTAAATCTGATAGTGGTTTTTACTAAGTTAACTAACACTCTGTTAATAATAATGTCATCACAAAATTATTTTGCTATTCTTGAAGAAGAAGAAAAACAACTTTTACGTGTATTACAATCTCTGTATATTTTATGAAAATTATTCGATTTTTTTTTTCGATAAAAAAGAAGTAACCTTTTTTCTGGACAACCCTTGTACGTATTTTTTCTTGTTGAAACTCACTCAACTATTCCTGGGGCAATGTGATTGTGTTTACTGTAATGCATGCACTAATAAATAAATAAATAAAATAATTCAATCCAGGAATACACTGACGCCGCACAACGCTATCTCACTCCGACACCCATCCACCGGCCGCCGCCGAGTGAAATAATATTCTTCATAAACATGTCGGCTGGCTATCGAATTTCCGAAGGCGTCCGCAATAACACGTACGGTTATAAATGCGCGTTCGCACCGAGTGAATTCAACCATTATTGCCATTACGCGCGGGGGCGGCGGGTTGAATGGACGGGCTCTTTATCCGGGCGCGTTCAGTGAATCGGGCCAATACGGGGAGGGATGGAAACGGACGAATACATTTATGAACGCGCAATAAACGCGGCGGCGGGGGGCGCAGTCGATAGGGATGTACTTTTTTCGGAACGCGCGAAGCCCCTTGGAACTCGATAATTCGTTGGAAGTTAATCGCTTCGGGAAAAGATCGATGACAATTTCCGACTGACTAATCACTATGGCGCGGTATATACGGCTAAGTGATAAAAATGAGGGCCCTTATCATTGACGTATTATAATATAGACACGTTATTCCCATACTAGCTACGTAGAAAATATTGCATTGAAAGAGACAACAAATCATGACACACTTATTTCACAAACGCTGTGTGTGTAGACAGAAAAATCAGGTAATTTGAAGTAACGGTGACTAAAATAACATACTCATTCTTACAATAGTGCACCATACTTACAATAGTGCAACATAAATCATTAATTAATTATATATACTAATGAGTACCTATAGTCGAATATTGTGTTTTAAAATTAAATATATAACTTGCCCTAAAACAGGCCAGCCTAGTTGGGTAGTTACATATTTTATTATATGATTGTATGATAAATAATTATTGTATAATTATATTTGTAATGTAATGTTATGTTAAATAAATAAAAATAAATAAATACTCTGTTCCTTTTTCTCGGGGACTTTTTTCGGCATAGCGTCGCGCCCGATCACAAAGAAGGTCCATTCGATAACGAAAGCAAGTAAGGCAATTACATTACTTTTGAGTTGCTACAGTTTATTAGATCATTGACCCTAATGATATACAGTGGATTCCGTTTATTGTGATCACCATGAGACCTGTAACTATTGGTTGAAATAATATTAAGTAGAAGACAAAAAATCATTATTAAAACATATATAACTAGACATACACACTAATGAAATAATCAATATGCACTAAACCTATTGACACTACACGCATTCTATGTGTAGTCCGTTTAACAATAATACTTCAGATAAGAATCCGCGTACTTATTGTAAATATTATCGGATAATTCATTGCTTTAAGAAATTTTCAAAGAAACGTTTCTGTTTGTAAGAATTTCCTTAGACTTCAAATCATTTGTGTCAATGCGAAATAACCAAAATTTATTACTACAGCCGAAGATCAATTATAACGGGCAGATTATTTAAAAAAAATTGTACCAAGTTTTTGGGACCGACTGATTTTAAAATTGGTAACGCAATGCAAATAATAATGCAATGTTAGTTAACTTAGTAAAAACCACTACCAGATTTAAGATCTACCGGTTTCGAGACGTACCCGTCTCTTCGTCAGGACCAACACTAGTATTGTTAAATTTTCACCAATATTCACCAAATTTTCATACGCGTGTTAATCTTGTCCAGGACAAGCATGCACTAACTAGCCTACAGAACTATCAGGAATCTACGAGGGAGAGAGAGAGTGAGAAAATATAATTTATTTACAATATTTCTAAATTCTCAATCACAAAAAATCCATTCTGTAATATGTTGTTCGCTGACATGAGGGGACAATATCCTATGAGGGTGATTAACAACCTGCGGATAATATGTTCGCTTCAAAAAATCTTTTATCGAATTATCGATGAATAAATTTATTTTTCATTGAATATAATTAAACAAATTAACCTATTTTATCACCACTTGTGGTAAAAACCAACCGGTTTCGGAAACAACGTTCCTTCATCAGGGTATACTTAATACCGGTTGGTTTTTACCAAAAATAAAGTGGTGATAAACTAAGTAAATTTGTTTAATTATATTCATAATGAATAACAACAAAGTAATAGCAAAACACAATGGTATATTACTTTTCATTAATTATAAAAAAATGTAACATAACTATATTACCACTTTATTATCCTACAGCACTTCAATTTGTGAGCCTGACCTAAACTAGCCTAGATCCAGCCTGATTTAATAAACCAAATAACTATCAAAATACATCATTCTTCATGCGCTTCTTCATAACAGATTGGATTGAAAGTTCACGCTTTCGTAGGAGCTTGAGTGTCACGGATATAAACAGTAAGCTGGAAAAATGACAGCTTACTATGACAACATAAAACGAAGATCACCAGACCATACGGTAAAGCAGGCAATCTTTCATCCATTCATCCAGTAAAATGGAGACCACCAGACCTCATGGTGAAGCAGGCAATGTCTGTGGAGCTTGATCGACAGTCATCCAGGGGAAGACCAAAGAACCCCTGGATGATTCAATGATCCAAATTCCTGCAGAAAAGCGGCCTAGATGAAAGCGATACCCAAAACCGAAGATAGTACAGCCGGAGAAGGAAAGGTGCCGACCCCAATAGCCTACCTAGGCAGCGTGTTGGGACAGCTCCACGAAGAAGAAGAAGAAGATAATTATTCATGTTACACTAAAAAATAATGTCTCTCACTGATGCCACCAGATTTTTCAAATAATTAATGATGAGGTATAAAAATCATAAAAATTTATGATTCTCTATGTTAATGTCCGCTACAAAATGGCGCAAATAATAAGCTAAAAAACAAATAATGGGGTATATAAAACAAGATTTAAGATTTATTGTGAATTTCTATTTGTTGCTAATTTCTATTTCACTAAGACGCTTGTGTGGAAAATCTTTGGTCGATAGAATAAGGAATGAACAAATTAGTCGTGAATGCAATTCTGGCTGTGGTGTGGTAGATAGAATAAAGAAAGGAGTGCAGAGATGGTTTGGTCATGTGGAACGTATGAACGAGGAAAGGATGGTTAAGAAAATATCGGCGTCCGCGAAAGACCTGGCACGATCAGATACAACAAGTGTTTGAGGATAGTCCCGTTAAAAGCCGCAACAACCGTAGAACTTGTACGAGAGGATATATGAATGTGGCCGAAGCAAAAATGGTGTACCAGGATAGAAGAGTGTGGCGTTCAATCCTCTCTGCCTACCCAGGGGAAACGGCGTGATGGTTAGTTAGTTAGTTAGTCTATTTGCTGCTTTTTTCTCGTATACAACAAGGAAACTCGAACTCATATACAACTAGGAGCAATAAATACTAAATGTAATTAAACTAAATTTGTGATATTTTCTTTCATATATGATAAATACATACAAGATACGATACACACAAGATAATCCGAATCACAGCGAAGCCGGATAATAAAACTAGTAAATTTACTAGCTATATATAACCCATCAAATATGACGGTACTTTTACATGTCGGTTCCTAAAAAAAAGAAAGAAGAAGAAGAAAGTAAAGAAAAAAAGTTTTTTATAAAAGAAGTTCCGACGGACGGACGGACACACTGACCGACAACGAAATTATTATAATTGAGATGCAAAAAATAAAACGGAAGCGGCGGTCCGATAACTTAAGCCGAGCGTTATATAGTGCGTGTGGTAAAAATGAGCAAATTGACGGCGATATAACATTTTATGCACCCTTAAATCGCCATTTCATCCCCGGAATGTGACGCGCGCGGGGGAGGGGAGGGGAGGGAGGAAAGGGTGGCCGCCCCCGTACGGCGGAGTGTATTACCGCCGGTCCTGGAAGGGATGGAGGGTAGCGCCGTGTCGAGATTGTAAAACAAATTTACAAGGTGTAAGAAACGACGTTATTTTTTAAGGACACTATTTTAGCGACTGATCGCTCTGCTCGAACGTATACAGGGTTATTTGGAAAACATAAATAAACTCGCAATACTACATTCCTGCCTTGATTATGAATCGAAAATGTACAAGCAACCATGACCTAATATCGATACTTATAAAGATATGCGACATCAAAATTTGCAATTTTTTTTCAATATTTCTGACTTATTTTTTGTAAAACATTGGACCATCATTACAGTAACTTATATCGAATACGAAAAATTCACTCCCTTTAGTACAAGTCAAATAAAATAATAAAAATTTCCAATTCCAATTGGAATTTCTGCAGGGTTTTATCATTTTATTTAACTTGTATTGTAACGAATGAACTTAGCACGACAAAAAAGGTAATTTCACATTTTTTTTAATAGAAAAATCTTAATTTTGGTTTAGAAAATACGTTTATGAAAATGACTTTTTTAAGTATGTAGCTATATTAATTAACAATAAAAAACGATTTTGAAAATCATGGTTTTGAACTCCCGCCAAAATGCTTATTTTCGCAAGTGACTTTAGGCATGAATTTTTATGTCATCTGACGTTTAACACATAATAGCACATTAGCGTATTTAGACGTTAATTCGTTTTTTAACAAAACAAGTCGACTTTTTTGCAGAGTGCGTCCATAATCAGCGTCAGGGAAAAAGTTTTGTAGATATTGTATAGTACCCAAGCGTAGAAATTCATTCCTGAAAACTGAAAAATGAATCCAACATTAAAGCATCAATTTTCGGTAAGTTATCGGATATCCGTTGTGAAAAGCCGTCCTCCGTTATTTTAAACGTGTTCTTAGATAGTTATTTTATTTAAATAGGCTACAAACACGGCAAAATCTACGTAAAAACATGCAAATACCAATAAAAACAAAGCGAAGGCGAACTGTGACCATAGAAAATAAACAAATTATAGTGACAAACACCATAGATCACATATAGTTTACCTATAATTCTTGCTAAACAACGTTACGACCATTCATATCGCGTTTTAATGGAATCGTATTTTTTAAGATTTTTATTACAAAAATTATGAATAAAAACATTATCCCACACTATCTATACTGTGTTACAAAATATAATTTATTTTTTTAATCTATTTCATACATATATTTTCATAGATGTAAAATGTGAAATAACCCTATTAAATTAGAAGTGAATGCGATGCTGGCTGCAGTGTGGTAGATAGAATAAAGAAAGGAGTGCTGAGATAGTTTGGTCATGTGGAACGTATGAACGAGGAAAGGATGGTTAAGAAAATATATGAGACGAGCGTTGAAGACAACAGGAATAGAGGACATCCGCGAAAGATCTGGCACGATCAGGTACCACAATTATTTGAGGATGGCCCTGTTAAAAGCCGCAACAACCGTAGAATTGTATGAGAAGATGCATGAATGTGGCCGAAGAAAGGGTGTGCCAGGATAGAAGAGTGTGACGTTCAATCCTCTCTGCCTACCCCTGTGGGGAAACGGCGTGGTGGTTAGTTATTTGTTAAAATAGTAACCCATAAAAACCAAGTTTTTATTATACCCCCTTTCTCATTTACTAGTGGAAACTGGTTTGGCGCTTAACCTACGCGTTGGGCTTCGGTCGGGTGACGCTACGAAAGGGAGTAATGAAAAATTTCCGAAAATCCAAAATTAAACTATAATCAGGTTTAGTGTCTACCAGACGCATTGAAATATTTTCATACAACTTAGTAAGTTGTGTGAAAAAACCATTAAAATTTTGAAAAATCCAAAAATTTATTATTTTTTTAACGGAAATTTGATAGATCTTTTTGATCGTCGCCACGAGTCTGCTTGCAAAGTTTCAGCTCGATTGGATCATGGAAAAAGGGCTAAAAATCGATCCAAAGTTTTTTCGTCAAGGAAACAAGCAAGCAGACGCCACGAGTTAAAAGGAAGTAAAAAAATATTTTTTACATTTTAGTACATTTAAATATAAACGTGGTTTAAAAAAAATCACATCTAGATTAACATATGTTTTTACTTTAACCTACGTTGAGATGTGTGGCGAGGTGTAGCCATGTATGTACAAAGTTACGAGTATGATTCCTATTAATGTGATGTCCCGGAATATCGACCCCGGCACGGCACGCGACGACAAGCAATCAGCTAATAGGAGCATTTTGGCTTCGCGTAATCGCGCAATTAGGGTCTCACGACAATTTCCAAACTTTGTTGAGAATATTTTATTTTATTAAATTTGCAAAATTATCTACGATTTAACTATATTAAACACATTTTTCGTATGATTTAAGACCAAGGTAACTAGGCTATAGTTAGTAATACAAACGAAACACAAATATCTTTTTTTTTCCTGGTGTACCTACCTAATAAAGGGTACTGATTACATACATGATGTCAAATTTTGGCGCAAGCCAGTTTAAAAGCAGTTATTTTAAGTTTAAAAATGATACATTTTTGACACTTCAGATGCCCATATAAAATATATGTTTTTACTATATTATTCATAAAAATTAACAAATCACTTCAGAATATTTTTTGAGTTTGTTCAAATCTTTCAGAACAGTGCTGGATTTATGTCACAGAGACATTATTAATCAATTAATGTATATTATAGATATCTCACAGAGATGAAACTGTATTTCTTACGGGAAAGTAGGTATAGAAGTATACCTACTTTCGGTAATAGAAGATTTAGGGGAATGAAAATGGCTTTGTACAGGCCGCATGGAAAGGCAGTTACAACTCATATGTGAAAGCTTTCCACGCAATTTGAACATATATACAACTTCCAAAAAATGAATAAGCATGGTATATTCTATCATGGGTGGAAATGGCGAATGTTACATTGTGTAAAGTGATCACTTAAGCCAACCATAAGATAGGTCATAAGTCCTATGTACATCCAAATGACTTCTATACCTACTTTCCCATAAGAAATACAGTTTCATCTCTGTGAGATATCTATATTATACATTAATTAACAAATCACGTTTATCATAAGTGGGCCCATACATTATCTTTCATATCAAATACACGATCCTGCATTACGCCGGCGCGACGCGGCGGCTTGCTATGCAATATAAGGAATCATTGTGAATTTGAGTTTGGAGATTATTCTGTGTAAAGTTTTCTGGGATATTCTGCCGTGTATATGTAACCTCTCTGGCAACGTTGATCCCACATCAACCCTGATGATGGACCCTGCAATGGGATCCGAAAAGTTGGCCAGAGAGGTCACATATACACGGCAGAGTATCCCAGAAAACTATACTCAGAAGATTCTGAACGGCCGTAAAAACCTAAGGACATTTTTGTTCCCAATATCTCCGTTTTTAACACAAAATTGGCCTTTTCACCACCGGATACGATAAGGAAGGATAATTTTCTAAGGTTTCTTGTGTCAAAAATGTTTCGTTTTAAACTTAAAATAACTGCTTTTTAACTTGCTTGCTCCAAAATTTGACATCGTTTAAGTAATCAGGACCTTTTATTACGTCAGAGAATTTTTTTATGAAATCTGTGTTTAGTTTGCATTACTAACTTATTCCGGAAACTATATCTACAAGCGCTTATCGATACTTGTATATCCAACACTTTTTTTACACGATAGATACGTTCCAACGAAATCTAGTAAAAAAACGTGCAAAGATATATGCATAATATATAGAAAAATCAGCTTGCGTATGTTGTTGCATTCAAACACGTGCACTTTTTTGTATAATTTTATATCATTCCAGCCCCGGGAAAAGAGACTGATCAATGTCTACACGACTCCTTCTCTTCTTCTCTTCCTTCTTCTCTCTCTCTCTCTTCCCGGATCCTGGCTGGAACCACCGGCAAATCGAAAATAAAATACGACGATCTTAAACTCCACCTTTGCCGATGAATTTAATAGACTGATTCTTTTATCGTTCGAAATGAGGATCAGTAAAACACGCAATGGAATTATAAATTGAGCGACCAAAGAAAAATTTGAAAAGCAGTACCAAACTCATGGTGGTGATAAGTACCAACAATTATAACCCACGCCATGAAATTTGTAGATAAAATTAGTTTATTTTTCTGATTGATTTTCTGGTGGTTTTCAGCTTAAAAATAATAAAATAAAAAATGGAACTTATTTGGCGCCGAACCCCTAAAAATTTGAAAAGCAGTCCCAAATACGTAAAAAAATAATTACCAAAATAAAAATACCAATGAGTACAGAAAAATAATTTATTTTGTCAAAATGACTGGCAATTAACTTTGTACAGTGAACGGCAACATTTTATGAGCCGCTCAGCTTAGAGGTAATTGGCCAATCAATGCACATCATTAAAAAAAATATTTTGCACGTGAGAAATTAACCAACGAAGTACATTTTAATTGCTGTAGTGTCCCTAAAGCAATTAACTATTTTTTTTAATAATAAAAGTGTATTATTTATAAATTTCAATAAAATACGTTTTCATTTTTTAAATGGTGTTTCTGATACACTATTGTTGATGGAAATTTTAAAAATATAATCAAAAAACGTAAAACGAAGAGGAAATATTATACAATTGTCTTAATAATTTATGCTTTTATTAATTGTAAAAATTAAAAACTTATAAAGTGCTCCCGTAAAAATATATAATTTTATATTTCACCATTTTTCTCTATGTAATCTATGTATTGTAACAAAATGGCAAAAGAGATTACGTACAGAATCGCTAGTAATATTTCAATGACGAAAATAACATGGAAACCTCTAGGACCTTCCACTACATTCTGGAACACACTACCGAACTCACGAATTAGTTACAACATTCGAAGAACGTCTAGAAAAGTCAGGAAGCGTCCTGAACAAACTACAAACGTCTGGAATGTTGGGAAATTCAACATGTAGCGGCCATAGTTTAATTGAGTCTTGTTTTGGCGGCTCGTTCTGTGCGAAGTGAGTCGCGGGCGACGGCCAAATGTGCCCAGTCGCGAACTAATGAGCGATAGATATCGAGCGAAATAATCGAGTGCTTACCTAAGTGCCGAAATAAATAAATGCTATAAACACTGCGTGCGAGAATTAATGTTCTAAGAGCGATATATAATGTGTTACCCAGCGATAATAAAATGTTCATATACAAGTGATATTTTACGAAATAGTGCGATTTAAAGAATAGCGTTTAGTTTAACACGTGAATAATTAATTAATCATTAAATAATAAATCGCGAATTAATTTTAATTTTCGATCACGTGACAGAAAGAATGCTAAATACATAGTTTTTTAACGAAGGCTGGTTTCGAGATCTCCTTGTCATGATTGAAAAAACAATATTGAAATTTTCGGCAAGTTGCGTCACTTTGCAATTGGTAGTATTTTATGTTTTTAAGTACTACATTCTCTACATTCAAATGAGTTTCTTATTAGTGTCGTAAAAGTTTAGGAACAGTCGAAAGAGGTTATTTTAAAAGTGAAATTTACGGCGAATACTAATTACCGTAACGGCGTCCTACGATGACAGAATCATTCATTAAATTAGCTTAATGGAAAATCAAACGGCTGGGTGACAAACGACGTGCGGTGATCGGCACGGGTGTCAGCCGCGACCGACCAGCCGACCTACCGACCGGCCGACCAGCCAACGCGAATTGTGAATTACAAAGCCTATAAATGCAACAGAAATAATTATAATAAATTTTATTACAAAAAAAAACGAGCGAGCCTTACAGTAGCCGCTTATAATGCGTAACATTTAACATTTCACAATTAAAAATGTCAGTTGAGCAGTGAATGAAATTAACATCAAAGTTTAAAAAATTTAATACCTATATATTTATTAATTAGTAAATACAAGTAAAGAAAATGTGTGTGCATTTATTTATTATTGAATTTCGCCGCACTAGGTAGGTACCGTATATCTACATACGTATTTTGTTTAGAAATGTGTTAGGTCAATTGTTTTTATTTATTTTCATAGACGGCAGTAGTGTGCCGCCGTACATATTGTACGAAAACATTGAATAAATATTTAAAAATAATCACATAAATTACATAAAATTTGAGAATGTAAATCTTTAAGGGTGGTTAGTTATTTTTACATTAATGTAAAAAAATTAAGTATTTATCGGATAGTTTCGAAGATATAAGTAAAATATATCAAAGTTACAACATCCACATGCTTGACACCAGCCTCGCAACATATATACAAAATTAGAAGCTTTAGCTTTTGGAAGTATGCATCTTCGCTGTGTTGACACTTGCTGGAGATTGATTTGTTTATAAACGATGATTTTTTTCCATCGCGCGCGCTCTTTGGTTAAATGAAATTGCACGCGTCTTATTTCCTGTTATGCATTTCCGTCCTTTTTACGAAATTACTAACACAGATTGCAGGAAAGCGAGAAAAAAGATGTTACACATCAAAAAACAATGCTATCACATGAAAATTGCATCTAAAAATACATATTTTTAATTAATTTTATCATTGTACCTCTCCAAAAAGAGATTAACTCTTGTTGCTCAGAGGGATGTAAATATTTTGTATATTCAAGTAAAACTAGTTTTTTTATTGTATCGTGCAGGTATGTGTGTAAGGCTTAGAATTGCCCACCCTCAAAGCGGTGACAAGGCATAAAACCGTCACGGGGTTATTGGGTGCTCGAGGGTGGGGGCAAAGGGTGCAGTGGCGTTTGTCTCTTTCTCTCGGTGACGACCTGCAAAAAATACGGAAACCTCACCGACATTAGACGGCGCCGCGAAATGAAATCCGTAACGCGAACCGGCAGTTCTCAAGATAACTTGTTGAATTTGACCAAATGTTGCAGCTACTTACAATATTTTTAAGTTTGTTGAAATTTTTTGACGACACAATACCGGATTTTTCTCCCCAGAAGGATCGTCATTATTTGTGTCACGAGATGTAGAAACCAAAAGAAATCGAAAACGCGCTGTCCAGTGGTCCAGTCCTCTCGAAATGTATCACTCGGTTATACTAACAACGCTATGGAACCATCTGGAACGCTCCAAAAGTCTCCCATAAAATCTCAAAAGATCGAGAAAGACATTTATTTACCTATAAAAGCAGAGCATGTCAATCGTGACGTTTAACTAACAAGATATAGAAGTTTGCGGTCTTTTTTTCTTTCGGAATGGTAATCTTATTTCACCTTTTCTTCTTGTACTGTGGTCATTTTCATGTTGTTTTTTTTTATTTTTTTTTAATAATTCAAAGGTATTGTTGTATCCATTAATAATTTTATATATGAATAAAAGTACATTAAATTTAATTACCTATCTAAATGTCATTATCTGTAAGCTTTCTAACATCACTTTGATTCTTGTGTATCGATTTCTTTTTAGTATAATTCTTAATGCTTTATTTTGGAGTATTGTTAACTTTTTCAATTCTTCTTTATTAGCAAGAAATAGTATACTGCTGCAGTAGTTGATGTGGGGGACTCTTATTGCGTTATATATATATATTTTTGTACGATTCTGTGTAAATTATGTAAAGTAATCACTTAAGCCAGCACTATGGTAGGTCGTAAGTCCTATTTAAACATCCAAAGACTACCTTCCATACCTACACAGCTGAGTCTCTACGAGACATCTATAATATATATTGATTTGTAGATACTCTTAAGGATAAAGGATAAAACTAAGACAATATGTAAAATACCAATGACTGATGAATGTTTGAGATTAGTTAATATTGCGTATGTTTTTTAACAGAAAGTCTTTGGGGAAAATGTTGTTGGGAGCAAATAAAGTTAACGGCGTTTTGAATACATCATAATAAATAATTTAAATAAATAAATAAATAATGAGAGCTAAAAAAACTAGCAGTACACAATGGATTCCAGGTACCATTACTGGTGTTTCGGAAAAACCTTTCCATTATCAGGGTATTTTATAAATGTCAAAATATCAAAATGAATGATGTCTTTTGTTTTTCGTTTTTTTTTAATTTATTTGAAAAATTATTTTTAAATATTATTGCTGAAGTTCTTTTTAGAATTGGACTGGTAGTTAAATTTATGGTTATAAATAATATTTTGTTTACTTTTATATGCCTTAATAATTTCTAATGATTCTAAATTTAGTCAGAAGCCTCAACAACCGTCGAGCTTGCATGCGCTCTATCCTCTCTGCCTTCCTCCACGGGGAAACGGCGTGATGGTAAGTTAGTTAGTTAGATAAATTATTCAATTTCAGACCAAAATTTTTACGTGCAAAATAGAAAGTCATAAATTCTTAACCGTGATCAATTTCTAGTAAATGATTTGCAAATTCAGAAAAACTATCATTATTCAGGCATCTTAAATGCTATTTTACTCTTGCACTTAAAAAAACTCGCTCGTTCATTTTCTGCCAGCTCCCATACGTCAGAGAGGATACATTGTATCGCAGTGCTCTAAATATTGAATATCGAATCGGATACTTTGCGGATATTATCATTATTGGGGGCTCGCCGCTGGGGGAGGACAACAAAGGCGCGTGCATAAGGACTTCATCAAATCCCGTCTATCGAGGTCCTGGTGCGTCCACGTGGACAGGGAGGGAACGGGGAGGGGATGACAGGCACGGACCAGAATTTATATACAGGGTTATTTGTAAAACATTAATAACCTCGCAGGACTGTATTGCTGCCTTGATTACGAGTCGAAAATGTTCAAGCTATTATGACCTTACATCAATAGTTAAGGAGATATGCGACATCAAAGTTTGCATTTTTTTTTCAATATTTCTGACTTATTTTTTTGGAAAACGTTGGACTATCATTACAGTAACTTATATCAAATATGAAAAATTAATTCCCTTTAATACAAGTCAAATAAAATGATGATATAATTCCAATTGGAATTCGAAAGTTTTTATTTTATTATTTGACTTGTATTAAAGGGAATGAATTTTTCAGACTCGATATGAGTTACTGTAATGATAGTCCAATGTTTTACAAAAAATAAGTCAGAAATATTGAAAAAAAAAATGCAAACTTTGATGTCGCATATCTCCGTAACTATTGATATTAGGTCACGAATGCTTGAACGTTTTCGACTCATAATCAAGGCAGGAATATGGCTCTGCGAAGTTATTAATGTTTTCCAAATAACCCTGTATATGTTATCCATCAATAATGACGGAAAGTTAATCATTAGTAGGAGATTAGTTGAATAAGTATAATGTGTATGAATAAATGTGTTTCAGCCAAGACCGGATTCGATATGTTTTGAACAAACCTCATATTATTACAGGGTTATTTATAAAACATTAATAACCTCGCAGGAATATATTCCTAGCTTGATTATGAGTTGAGAATGTTCTAGCAGCCATGAACTAATATCAATAGTTATGGAATGAGACGGGTGTCTGTAGCAGAGATGAGTACGTCTTGGTATTGCCAACCTAAAAAAATATTTCAATATATTGGTGTAATGCATAATTTCATGGCGATTTCGTTTTACAAAGTAGTTATGTAAGAGTACTTTGAAAAATACAGGGTGTCTCGTGCTAGCAAAAACTTCACAGGTGGATTCTTGTCTTGATAATGTGTCGAAAATGTTATAGCATGTTGCCTTGATAACGTTAATTGTTTGTGATAGAATTACACCTCATCTTCTTTTTTTCATTATTACCTTTCAATCTATACATCTTTATATACATTGTTTTTTTTAATGGTACGTTGTACCGTATATTAAATAAATAAATAAATAGCAACCATGACCTAATATCAATAGTTACGAAGATATGCAATATAAAAGTTTTTATTCTGTATTTCTGACTTATTTTTTTACAAAACGTTGAACCATCATTACGGTAACTTATATCGATTACGTAAAATGCAATCGTTTCAATAGAAGTTAAATAAAATGATTAACACCTGCAGAAATTCCAACTGGAATTATTATTATTTTATTTGACTTGTATTCAAGGGAATGAATTTTTCATATTCGATATAAGATACTGTAACAGTCCAACGTTTTACAAAAAATAAGTAAGAAATATTGAAAAAAATATGCAAACTTAGACGTCGTGTATCTCGATCAAGCAACCATGACCTTAATATTGATATTATGTTGTTTGAACATTTTCGACTCATAATTAAAGCAGAAATATAATCCTGTTAGGTTATTAATGTTTTCCAAATAACCCTGCATAAATAATAATTAATTTTTAAAAATCAAAAAAAATTCGCCGGAAAAATTATTTTAATGTTGAAAGTAATGTTGACCAGTTTCGATAAATTGCACTTTTTTCTACCTTGATAGAATTAAAAAGTATGGACGTACATAATTGTCCAGTGTAATAATCGGGTACTCGAAGAATACAGATGGTACGCTCTTAAATTGGTACAGCCGCTGCGATAAAACCGTGCAGATCCGATGCGGCCCTGCGGCCTCCTGACGTGTTTATCTGCCGTCTACTCGGCTGACATTAATGAGACAGGAGAGCGCAGACAGCGGAGATGGGTCTGGATAGATGCTGGATAGGGCCCTTCCAGGGTTGCCACAAATTCTCCGATAAATCTAAACACCATCAAAAATTCTTCGCATGCTAACATTTAAGTGTAATCTGGGCAGCACTTTAATATCTTATCAAGGGCGCTTAGAATATTTTCATGCAGACAGATTGGAAGTTAGAAGACTAATTGCTGAGTTAATATACCTATATAATATAACTAGCTGTGCCCGTGCGGCTTCGCACGCGTAGTTTTTTACTACACTGTTTGGATCGTCATAGAACTTTCGCGAACCTTCTAGAATATTTTCCTTCCAGAACTTGCAAGAAATTTATCGAATGTACAGGAACCTTCTAGACACACCGATACATTTCGCCACTCAGTTTAGAACCTTATAGAAATTTCGTGAATTTTCTAGAACCTTCTCCTTCCAGAACTTTCTAGAGCAAGTTTTTCCGGAACCTTCTAGACTCACCGACACAGTCAGCGCGCCTATTTTGAATCAATCCGAAGCATTTGCAGCCTTCCCATAACAAAACAATGTGCTGGAAAGCACATATTCTTCACCCACTCCCACCCACGCATAGCCACCCCCACCAAGGGCTATCCACCACCATAACCACCGGTTGGTGGTTGTGGCTGGTTGTGGAGAAAACTTCGCGGATAGGGAAACACGGGTTTATTTTTATATATATATATATTGATTCATGGTAATATCGATTCAGAATTTTGTGTCGAAACATAACTTTGAATAAGAATGTTCTTAGGTTTTCACGGCCACTCAGAATCTTCAGGTGTGTGTTTTCTGGGGTATAATGCTGTGTTATTACGACCTCTCCGGCCGACGTTTCAACACATCAGCCCTGGTGATGGACCCTGCAATGGGAACCGAAACGTCGGCCGGAAAGGTCGAAATAACACGTCATAATACCCCAGACAACACAAACCTGAAGATAACTTTGAATGTTCCTAGTCGCCACCTTAGGACGTATAATACATTTTCTCTATCAAATTTTAATAACAATATGGCCCACTTTAAGTCTATATCTAGAATGTTGAGGTCATACAACAAAATAGAAAACAATCTTAATATATTTCATGACAGTTTTCATGAATACAAGAGAACCATTACCAAACTTGCGAAATTAGCTGTTTAGTCTCTTTGTTCAATCTCACTCTGTTCTAGGTTATTTTATAAAATCACTTTTTTCAGTTCTTTCTTGTGTATGTTTTAGCCTTTAGTTTTTATCTCTATGTTTGCTGTGTTCTGTTTTAAGTGATGAAAAGCATTTAAACTTATTGTATTATAATTTTATTACCTATATCATGTTGTGTTTTTCATTATTCGGGAACCATAAAAAAATAAATAAATTAACACCATCTAGGATCGAATATATTGTGTAATACACTGACGCCAACCTTCCTGTGCTTTTAGATAGATTTAAATAAAAGTATGTATTATTTATTATTTTGTTATTTGTGGATGAGCAGCTTGTGGGTTGATATACCCCAGGTTTACTACTATGTCATTTTTAACCCTAGAACCATACATCTTAATTTAGTTACATGAATCACAACATGGGTTGCGGGTGACCCCAAATAAAAGGACGACATTAAAAAAATTATAAACTTTAACACTCTTAAAAAGATTCTTTGGACATTTTAGGAACATATGGAATAAGAAAATAATAAAGAAATAACTTAAATTAAACAAATTGTGTACAAATAGTTAACCTAAGCTGTGAATATACATTTTTGGAACACATGACTCCTCGCTCTCTACCCTTCCTGTCTTACTACAATAATAGTCTCGGATGACCCTAAACGGATCTTTATCCAAAACTACGCTCAAAAAGACTTACTTTCCTACCTACCTACCTTCCTAAATACCTACTTTCCCATATAAAAATATAGCTTCCTCTCTACGTAAATTTTTATGACTGAAATAATGTTATTTTCGGTAATGCTACATGTGTACCTACATTATAGAAGGTTATTTCAAGATCTGTCATCATGCTTATTGTCAGTGTAGAAAGCTGATTTTATATTATTTGGTAGTTTTTGGTTGTGATACTAAAATATATCGACGGCTCCTACGTATAATATCGTAACCCATAAAATCGACGATTTTGAGTTTTTTGTGTATTTCATATGTATTTGATCATATCTTTAATTCCAAGAAAGAAAAAAATATATTTTGCAATAAATAAAGTTTTTTTATTATATATTTTTTTCTTTCTTGGAATTAAAGATATAATTAAATATATAAGAAATACACAAAAAACCTAAAATCGTCGATTTGTGGGTTACGATATTATATGTAGGAGCCGTCGATATAATGTGGCGTATAAAAGCAAAGGCAGCAAAATCCAAAAAAAAAATTAAAAATTTTGAATACAGTCATCGATGATTACTTATTAAATATGTACTGATTTCTATACTTAATGTACCTATCCCTTCCAAAATCATGTCTTCTGTCAATTTATAGGTGATGTTCTTTATAAAATCTCAAATTAGTAATCCTCGATGACTGCATTAATTTTTTTTTGTATATATGTACTGTCTTTGCTTTTATATCCACAAATAGTGAAAACAAAGTGTTTTTACTCATAATTGTTAATTTTGTTGTTGTTAACTTATTAACATGTATTTCTACAAAGTAAACGCCACCACATTCAATTACATATAAAAAATCTAATTTAAAGCATAACAGAATAAAAATTTGGGCAACCCTGCTCGCGCTCAGATCCCGTGTTGCTTCCATAAGCGTGTTAGGGTTGGCCGTGATACCGCCCTAGACAAAAACGATCGAATTATATGAGAGATGTACTCGCCGCCGTGGTGGCAGCCATTACGCTAAACGAATCCTGAAACCGTTGTGGTACTTCTGTGTTGCGTGTGCACTTCAAAACACTTCCAATTGTATCTTTTATCTTTTTAAAATGAGCTTTTACAAAATATTGCTACTTCGAATGGAGAATAAACTATTTTTAATCAAGATGGCTCATGGAGGCGAAGCTATTTTTGATGTATAACATCTTTCCTCTTGCTTTTCTGTAATCTGTGAAAGTGATTTCGTGAAAATGGACGGAAATGCGCAACAGGAAATAAGACGCGCGCAATTTCATTCAGCCAATAAGCGCGGGCGGAGGGCGCACGATGGAAAAAAATCATCGTTTGTTAACAAATCAATGTCCAGCAAGTGCCATCACAGCGAAGACGCACACTTCCAACAGTCAACGCTTCTGATTTTGTATATACGCTGCGCGGCTGGTGTCAAGCGCGTGGATGTTGTAACTTTGATATATGGCTTATATCTTCTCGAAACTATCAATAAATACTTAATATTTTTTACATTAACAGTAAACAATACTATTTACAGTAATCAATAACTACCCTTAATGATTTACATTCTCAAATTTTTTGTAATTTATGTGATTATTTTAAATATTTTTTCAAAGTTTTCATACAATATGTATGGTGGCACACTATCGCCATCTATGAAAATAAATAAAAATATATAATTGACCAAACACATTTCTAAATAAAAATGCGTATGTAGATATACGGTACCTACCTAAATACCATACATTTTCATTACTTGTATTTATTAATTAATAAATATATAGGTATTAGCTTTTTAAAATTTTGATGTTAATTTCTGTCGCTGCTCAATTGATATTTTTACTTGTGAGACGTCAAATATTACACATCATATGCGAATACTGTAAAGCTCATTCGCTTTTTAAGCCGTTTTTATTTATTTTTTTAAATATTGTAGCGGAATTGTCTCTAAGTAAATATTTAAAATAAACTATTTAAAAATAAAAAATAAAAGTAAAAAACTAAATATTTCAATTATGTTTGTTTTTTTTTTCACGAGTGTATGGCATAGGTATAAATAATATGTTTTTGACAGTCTCAGTAGAACCGAAGACAGCTAAGTCAGTTAGTCGCTGCGCTGGTGTGCTACCGGAGTTCGAGTCCTGCTCCAGCCGTGTGTGTAATTTCATTTTTTTACTTCGAACGAAATTATTATATTTTGTTAATACTGGAACAGTGAATAATAATCGAGTGCATTTCGTGGTCTCGCATTTTCGCTACATGATTTCGCTACATGCTGCGCTACATGCTTCCGTTACAATGAACATTTTACCCCGAATGCGCCAAAAGGAGATAACTTCAAAAAGAGTTTCGTCTCTGAGACATCCATTATATAAATATTCTGAATAGATTATTCTACTTTAAAGTGGACGTGATTTCGATCTCGACTTTCATCGTTTCGACGTAATAACTCATTCACGATGCAATTTATTCGGGCACGCTCATCACGATCACTTGTGGCAACGCGCAGGAAATTCGAAAATGCTTCCAACTAACCAATGTTGCGATGCGCCAACTTAAAAGAATTTGGTAAAGCAATGACAATAAACAAGCTAACCAAAAAATTTTTGAAAAATTATTTGTTTGTATCTACTTATATTCATTTTTTTTTTTTTACATCTCAGACCCACAAAACATCATATTGATATTTGTCTGTAGATGCATCAATACATATATATAAATAAATTGTATTTACCAGAAATACATTCATATTAATTAATTACAATAGATCTTATAAACTCAAATACAAATCAACAATACAATACAAGAAAAAATACAAATATTACCAAAATCAAAATAAGTCTCTTTTATTTAATAACATTAAGGCCAAAATTAATACGGAGCGCCAACGTCCTCAAAGACATATCTGCCTTGGAGCTCCTGAACTGGAGAGAGCTGGCACTAAACCGAGATGAGTGGAGGAAGACTCTTGAGGAGGCCAAGACCCACCAGGAGCCAAGAGTGACGATAATGATGATATTCATTAGTTACACCTACATGTTTCGGAAAAACCTTTCCATCGTCAGGGTATTTTATAAATGTCAAAATATCAAAACGAATGATGTCTTTTGTTGTTCTAAATTAATTGGAAAATTATTTTTAAATATCATTGCTGAAGTTCTTGATTTGATGGAAAGATTTTTAAAATTGAACTAGTATCTACTTAAATTTAATTGATTTTTAATAATATTTTGTTTACTTTTACATGCTTTACGAACTTCTAATGATTTTAAATTATTCATTTCAGACCAAAATTATTTATGTGTAAAATAGAAAGTCGTAAATTTTTATCAAAACCGTGATCATTTTCTAATAAATGATTTGCAAATTCAGAACAACTATAGCTAGACCGCATTCAAAAGAATATGCACAAAAAATATGTGTGTTGTTACGATGCAAAAAATGAACATAAAAGAAGTTTTTCTAGTAAGTAACATTTTTTAAACTAAAAAGTATATTTATTTGGAATATCATATTGAGGCTTGTAATAGGGGCTTGCCAGGCAAATTTCCCCCGTTTTCTTCTTACCGGACAAAGCTAGGGAATGGTATTTTGATTGTGGTCGAACTATAATTAATGTAATTAATGAATATAAGTAGGTACAAACAAATAATAAAACCAATGTCAATCTACAAAGTTGCTCAACCAAATGGAAAAAAAAAATTTTTTTGGTTATTTTTTATTATTTAAGAAAAAAAGATATGTGAGACCCGACGGGTCTCTGAGTATTACATTTTTCATTTTCATACGGGTTCAAGAATTTTTTTGCTAACTATTTTGAATATGAAATGTGTAACGTATTTAAAATTATTTTGCGTAATAGGTACTTTATTATGACTTACATCATACATAATTTTGAATATAAGTGGATATGCATTTTGTGCAATGATCTCATACATCGTGAGCGTTGAAGACCTCGAGATATATATTATAGTATTTACATTTGGCCATGCTCTGGTTTACGAACACGACAAATAATGAAAAAGAACTTATGGTAATGGTAAAAT
The DNA here is from genome assembly GCA_016648135.1 of Agrypnia vestita. Classification (NCBI taxonomy): domain Eukaryota; kingdom Metazoa; phylum Arthropoda; class Insecta; order Trichoptera; family Phryganeidae; genus Agrypnia; species Agrypnia vestita. The sequence continues at coordinate 789,272 of JADDOH010000027.1, forward strand.
AACACTCAACCTTAAATGTTGAGAAACAGACAAAAAGACGTAACCATTGAAAAGCCTGTCATTTGTCTAGCCTTCATGATTACAAAACGCAAGGATAAATAATATTCTCTTGGTAAACATATCATGATATTATAGACGTCTCACAGAGACAAAATTATATTTTTATGGAAAGTAGGTATTCATAGGGCTTACGACCTATCGTACGGCTGGCTTAAGTGATCACTTTACACTATCAAATTTTTGGAAGTTGTATATATTTAAATTTTACAACCTGTTTCGAATACGTGTTGTAATAATCATTATCGCGACCGGCATCGAAAGCTTTTTCTTCTTAAATAACCACAGATGTCACTAACGAGATATCCATTTTTATGATTGGAGTTTTTAGCGTTATCCTTTATATGCGTAATCAGAATCTTCCGAATTATTAGCAATACATAAAAAAAGCCTAAAATATCATTTCAAATTTTTTTTAAACTGCTTTTTAGACCAGTATTTTCATTCGGAATATTTCAAGTTTGTCGAAAATTTTTATCTTATTAATTGTCCTAGAGGGATAATAATTAATTAAGATAATTTATAGAAGTCCCACAGAGACGAAGCTATGAATATGAGGAATTATAAGACAGGACCGTTGTTATTTATAAGACAGGATTTTTTCAATTGTGCACTTTCAGTGAAATAAACGTTCGTTAGCTGTATTTTTATAAATTGAATTTTAAAAAATTTAATAACTTATCTGCGCATCCTTTATCATTCTTTTTGGGAAGCTTGTATAAGGACTTACTTTACAAGAACTGTAGTTCAAATTGAGTCAACATTGGAATACGATCCCCTGATCGTTATTATCCTCAATCGCCAATGTCAGTCGTCGACTGCCTAAGACTTGATAATGTGTCGCGTTGAATTTCGTTTTGTCACGGTGACTTTGTTGAAACTGCGCGTAACACGTATCTTCGCTTTCAAGTCATGGTCGCCCTAATTTTCGTTCACCAAAAACAGAACGTGGATTAAATAACACAATTTCACCAGAACGTCTTTATCATCGAATTTTTTAAACATAGAATATGATGTGTGGAGTACAAAAGCAAAGGCAGCAGTGTCCAAAAAAATTAAAACTAATTGAATTCTGGAAAAAAAAAATTTAGATTTTCAATTTTTTATTTCAATTCAATTTATTTATTTTTTATAAACTATTACATTACAAACACAAAATTTAATTCGTAAATGTTATAATAAGTTAGAATTATATAAGCATATATAAAATAAAGCAAAATTTAAACATAATATATAAAATCATTCGATCAAAGGTGTAAGAGAATCCTGCTTCGGAATACCCTCTCAGAGACATGGAACAGATCGATATCCAGAGTAATATTGTTCAGCATTGCAGTAGCTCTTCCAACAGGCATAACCATTGGCAGGTTGGTCCTGTATATTGGAATGTGAAACAATCTATGCTGACGCTATCTTAGGTAATTATCGGGAGCATACAAACCAATGCTCCGAATAATTTCAGGATTATCGATCATACCGCGCAACAATCGATAAAAATGCGTAATCAGATACACATTCCTTCTAGTCTCTAAACTGTTGTAGCCAAGCATACCCTGGAGGAACTCGGTTGGGTAAAACCAAGGGTAATGCCCGTACTCTCTCATGTAGATTTTTTTTTGTACTTTCTACCATGAGTGAGTACTTGCCCTCATGTGGCTCCCATACAGATTCGCCAATACATTAAATACTGCACTGAAGTCCTATCTGTGTTAATTTTATAATTATATGGGAATGCACAATGCATATAGCACAAGTTTTAAGTGCCACGTCATTTTTTTATAAATAAGGCACCAAACCACATGACTATTTTAAAGTTTTTATTTTTATTTTATATGATTTGCTCCCGTGAGGTAGTAAATAAATAAACTCTTTCCATTTATTTATTTTTTTTTTATTTATTTATTTAAAAATCCTTGTTTACAAATAAGATACTTAATGCTAATTTAACAATAGAACATAAGATAAAACATAAGATAATTTACACATTTTTTTGTTTTGTTTAATTTGTGGATTATGCCACTCTACTAGGCTACGCCTGTCCCAGAGTGGCGTTATAGCACACAATTATAATATTTTTTCGAGTTCGTCAGTAGTATTTATTTTCATAAGGTAGTTATTATGTATCTATAGAGTATCAAGTGGAATGTTAGTGAAAGTTGAGTTAGTCATAAGTCCAAGTGTAAATATGTGTAGAATAATTGTTTAATGTAAAAAGGGTTAAAGTTTTGTTTAAGATTATTTTTTTATTTTCCTTAATTAATTAATTAATTTATATAGGTATATATTTTTATTTAAAGACATTATTACGCAATTACAGTAAGTAAATTTTCAGTTGCTGTTCTACCTTTGGAGGTAAGCCAGTTGTTTGCTAAAGCTTTTATTTTATTAATTGAGTATATTCTGATTTCCGGGAATTTAAGACAGACAATCGAATTAGTACGTACTACGTACGTGCGTACGACGTTCATTGTTTCGCTGTGTTGGCGTTTCCGGGTATAAACACCAACATAGGAAAAAATTGATGATTAGTGTTGAGTACGTAATGTTGAGCAGTTGTTGAGTAGTGTTGAAAATATTGATGAATAAGGTGTGTAAAATAGCACATAAAAATCGAAAAATAGTATACATATTCGCTTTTTACTATGTATCACTAAACATTCTGGCTCTTAGAGCTGTATTCATTTCCCATATTCAATTTATGAGGTACTGAATTGGAAATTTTATAGGAAACATAGCCTACAAATTTAGAGGAAATATGATTTTGGAAGGGATAGACACAAAAAATCTATAATTCAGTACATTCTAAATAAGTCGTCGTCGGTGAATGCATTCAAAACATTTTTTTATTTTTAAATTTACTATACAATACTATTTACTAGAGAATACAATCTTCTAATATAAACGGACAATATTCGAGTGTTATTAACCTCAAAAAAAACTTCACTTTTAAAACAATACAAACCGACAGATATCAACGGCACGAATGATAAAATAACGCGTCAACATTTCAAATTTTTCATTTCATTTCAAATATTTGTTATTATAGCTAGACCGCATTCAAAAGAATGTGTGCAAAAAATATGTTTGTTGTTACGATGCAAAAAATGAACACAAAAGAAGGTTTTCTAGTAAGTAAGTAACCTTTTTTAAACTAAAAATATGTATTTATTTGGAATATCATATTGAGGCTTGTAATACGGGCTTGCCAGGCAACTTTTCCCCGCTTTCTTCTTACCGGATAAAGCTAGGAAATGGTATTTTGACTATGGTCGATCTACAATAATTAAACTGATTTTGTGAAATTAACGATTGATTATTGTGTCGTCATCCGGAATACGTATCGTTGCTAAATTTTAAGAGCGATTGTTGGTCTGGAAGTGGTTCAAACATACAAGTGAAACTAAATAATAGCATGTAAAATATATACGAAGAACTGTACCTCTCGAAACTGTAGTCGTTAACTGTACTTGGGTGTGTTTAACTTTGGTTAAATATTTTAAAATACAAATTGTTTAATATTTTCATTTTAACTTTATAACTAGCTGCGTCCGCATTCCACCCAGCCACAAAGCATAGCATAATGTCTGCTTTTTAATATGTCGGTCACGTTCGATAAATAATGATTGATCAACTTTGGCCCCCGTTCTTCTATGACATCAGAAAAGAAAATAAGGTGAATTTGGAGGTAGAGACAATTTTTATGCAATGTCACTGCCGAGTTCACAAAAATGATGTTGACGTAAAAGTGCTTAAGGCCCAGCACCACAGTTCGTGCGCGGTACGAAGGTGTATTTTTCGTAATTATTTTCAAGCAAACGATACATTAAATTTTTATTATTACTACTCAGAGTCAATACTGCTTCTTTAATTCTTTAACTACTTCTTTAATTCCCCACTGCAAAGGCTTCCTAGACTAGCAAACAGATACGAGCAACTTGACGTCTTTGCCAATAACTGTATAACATTAAAACATATTCTTTTTTATTCTTTATTCTTATTTTACGCTTCAACAGGCCAAGAGGCCCAATTACAGAAGCGAAAAACATCATCCCAGGCTTGTGTAAATCACACAGATTAATTGTGACCTCACCGGAAATCGAACCCGGAGCCCTCGGTGTCAGAAGCCAGAGAAAGAGAATATACTAAAAGGTGTATTGAAAGATTACTAGTATTTGTCAAATTGGACTTAAATAATTGATTTGTATTTGTTTTGATTGTTGGTTGAATGTTATGTAATTTTTTTTATTATATTATGACTTTTAAAGCTTGTGCTATTGCTTTTCACTCTTTATTATTACTTTTTTGTTTTTCAAACTTTAAAAATCACATAAAAATACCGTCGAGTACCCAACATTGATTATAACTTTCTTACATATAGAACTTTTTGCTTTCTTGAAAAATTAAAGACGAAAAGAATACTGAAGAATTTTATCTATTTTCACAAAATATTAAACGGAATTATTGACTTTCCTCATAAATTGGAACGTATCAATTCGACAAAAATCATACAAAAAAATTGATAATTTTTGACTTATACTTATCAAATTTTTAATATTCTATATAAGTACATTACTTCAATGATAGTCTAACATTTTACAAAAGATAAGCAAGAACTATTGAAAAAAAAACTCCGTAAGTGCCAACATATCACCTATATTTTCTTTTCAATTCTTCCAAAGATTCCCCCAAAGTACGAGACGCCTTGAATATTTAAATTTAGGACATCTATATACAAACGAAGGGATTTTTATTTTTTCATATATCAAATTAACATGCATAAATAGGTACTCATTAACTGCATCCAAGTAATGCCGTCATTTTTCGCATCCAAGTAATGCCGTCATTTTTCGCTACGCCACATCTATCACGACAGGTAAGGCCTTCAACAAAATGGTCGACGTACCCATGTCGACATTTTAAAATACTATTTACACACGCGACAGTGTCGGGTTTGCATAATTAACGACTGCAGACAACTGCTCGTGAACAAAGCCAGATATTCTTCGCTCACGTGACAATCGCACGCCTAAAAACCGCGTCACGAATGTGACTGTATGTGAAATTTTACAAAGCACGGGCGGCGAGCGGCGCCGCCGGCCGTCGTAAATTTCCGACACGAAATTGGCTTTTCGAAATGGCGCCCGTAAATAAAGCCGGCTCCACCTGAAAAAGGAAATGGAATTTGTATAAATCCTCACCGTTCTGCACCAGGCCGAAGGAGACCATCACGAAAATCAAAATGGCCGCCCCGGGTCGTTCCATTTTCCTCGTCGGGGGGTGGCGGCCGGTGGGCGGGGCGTCCTGCGCGGGAAAGCTGACAGCTCCGCGGGCTAATGTCACGGTTACACTCTACGCCGCTAGGTGGAGAAAATTACGCAATACACACACACTGCACAATTACAACGCAGGTACTCAAGAAGCGGTACCTACCTAGATCTATTTTAAATGCCCAATTGTTTTATTATTAGTGTTATTTTAATGTCAAAAATTATTTTTAAATACACTTGTTATTTTATTGTCAAGCACACTCGTAGTTTTTGTATAGTATTATAGTATAAGATTTAAATTGATATTTGTATTATTGTCGTTGCAGACTTATGAACTGAATTATTACTAATTGTATTAAAAAATTGATTTAATCAATGATATCTTTAACGAATTTATTTGGTAAAACGCGAAGACACTTATTTATTGACTGCAGAGAAAAATTTAATTTAAAAATTGTAACAAAAATATTATTTACAAACTGATAATGTTTTTTTACACTTGTTTAAAATTAAATGGCTAAATGCTCTATCACCAGGTTAAAACTATTTATAAAGAACATGACATCGCATCGATTATATGTTCACATAGCACCATCGAGTTAAAACTTAGGAAAACTTTAAATATTTTTTTATATTTCTGAAAATAAGATCTAATATCGTATTTTCGCCTTTTGTGGTGTTGGTCATATTTTCGTATCCTGAAACAAAAACAAATAATTAGTATAAATTTATTTTTATGACTGTTTTTAAATATCAATCTAAGATACAGACACATTAAAGTCCATTTCTCTTTTTATTGTGTGAACTGCTAGTAAATTTGCACCCTTTGAAACCGATTTAAACAACATTTTATGTAGATACTCTTTAGGAACCTGCGTAAGCACGTTATAAGCACCCTTCATCATCCCTGAGGCCGCACCACCGTCTACCCAAAATATAAATGTCACCTGCCCCATATTTTCGTCAGTTGCACTCTAGGACCCTGAGAAAAATAATGTCACCCAACCACATCCCTCTGCTTGGATCAAATTTTACATTGTTACTCTTTATGGCGGAAAAAAAACGCGACCTTCCTTCATACACTCCCAATGATTTTTTTCGCCGACTAACGTATTATCAAAAAAACTGTTATTACCCGTCAAAAATGGCGTACTTTTACCACATATTTCGGCCGCGAGTTGATTTCTGAGAAGATTTTATATACCTCACCATTATTTGCGCCATATGATAGCGTTAGCGACGGACATTGTTACACAGAGAATGGTGTATTTTTATTCCCGATTTTTTCATGGAACTAGAAATAAAATTCATATTGAAATTCGGTAAATAACAAGCGAAATACATTTTTGTTGGTAATCTTCCGAGCGAGAATAATATCCTAAGCGGTAAAAATAAATATAAATATAATAACGTAGTTATTAAATAATGACTTTGCTCTTTTCACTGAAACTCGAGCGACCCACGCGGCCGGCTCGAAATGTTATTTATTATTCCGAGTAAATAACATACAGGGTGATTTAGACCAAGTCCACATTACTTCGGGGGGGTAGACCTCTTTCCATTTAAGAAAGACAATCAAATTAGTGTGTGTTAGCCGCGCGTACGACGCGCATCATTTCGTTGTGTTGGTGTTTACGGCTTCTAAAAATATGAATCTAAAAGTCATTGTAGAGTAGAAGCCAGCGATGCCACGGCCTGACTTGTATTATAGTATCAAATCTGAAATATTTTCAGTAGATATAAAATATATTTGGGATTTGTATCTGATTGTATCAATGATTAATTAAAAGATATAGTTGTTGTCTAGTACCGATGGTTGCCCGTCGAATCGCAAAAAATCAATTGCCAGTTACCGACGCAATCAGATACAAATCTCAAATAGTTTAACCGAAAATAACTGGTTAAAATAACGGAATGACCATCACTAGTAATGTCCCCGCTCGAGTATATTTAAGACACATTAATACTGCAGTTATTAAATAAAAATGTATTTTTGTAATAAAACCCGACTTAGAGACATTATACTAAGACATTACATTAAGACATTATACTTTTAAAAAGTATTTAGTTTGACCTTTTCATGTCTGTAAAAATATATAAGCTCGTAGTAATTTTTTTAAACAAGTCAAACGTAGTAAAACCAAACCTTCTACCAATAAATGTATGTTTGTTCATGTTTAACTATATTTGAAGTCTATAGTGACCAACAATTCCTGAATTGATACTAGCTCATATTTTTATATGTAGGTAGGTTCTAAGAACAACTTAAATAAGACCTAGATCTCAAATAACGGTTAGTGTGTCACCGGTTAAAATACCATCACTAACAAGACTTTATTTTGCTGTGACCCAATCCCCACGCCTAAAGAAGGGGTGTAGTTCGTCTCTGTACAATCTTGTAAAATTTTAAACAATTATAAAATGGAACTAAATATTAAAAGAATAAAAACTTTAACTGCACTATAAATAATTTCACTATATTCCAATCACCTCACCTAAAGAAGGGGCTTAGTAAATATCTGTATTATTTTATACTCTATGCTCAAAAACTTTTTTTTAATATAGTAGATTGTGTGTATAATAGTGTGCGTGAGAAAAGGGGGCAAGCAGTATGCACGCACATATACACAAGCACGCCGACGGGACTTACACCTGACGCCCAGATTAAAAAAAGCCACTTTTGAAGTCGCTGATATCCGTATATTTGAAGATTTTTTTACACTGAAGTGTTGAAACGTTTTCGAAATACTCTTAAAAGGTATAATCCTCTAAAATATGGCAGACTTGGCTTGAAACATCCTGTTTATCGATAAATTGTGAAGTCTAAATTGTGTGTGGGAGAATAAAGAGACTTCACGAGTGAGATTCCGTTTGCCATCAATCATGGTATTTTCATTTTGAGAGTTTTGTGAAAATTGAGATTAATTTATAGTTTCATCCAACGCGCTGTCAATTTTGTCACGTAATAATCTCCATGACTCTATGTTTGTGGATGATCAAGAAAGATATTATCCAGAAATTTAGCGGCATAACCTTTTAGCCTGGGGCAGAAATGGCGAACCTATGACACGCGGACTTAAATAGATTTTTTACTTAAAGGAGGCAGATGAAAATACTAAATAAATTTAAACTTTTATTTAATACGCAAAAAGTAAAAGTATACTGGACATGACATAAAACAATTTTCTTAAATGTAAAGTTACTAAATGTTTCTTGAATAATCCACACTCATTATTACGCTTTTTCTTTATTCGCACTATTTCACGATGTTTTTATTGCTTTGATCACTTTCTAGAAAACTCCGTATAATATTCGCACGTTTATCTACTATCGCTGGAATATACGCACTGGTCACAATATGTTCTCGCTCCATTGCTAATGTCGCGCCGTGTATGACCGACTCCGCGACCCTTGTGTTTTTTAGGTACCTAAATAAATGTCTTTCTCAAATTTTCTTTTTTACATATATTAAAATGAAAATAATTTGCCTCAGAGTAACTTAGCAACTAACACTAAAAACTCGGTAAAAAATAAGTAATTAGTAACGCAAATATTAAATTGAATAATGAATTTAATTCAGTTTTAATTAATTTAAGAGAAAAAAGTAAAAACACACTTATACAGACAAAATCTGTCTAGTGTCGGAAGGGGTTTTTAATGTGGAATTGTTTCCAATGTTTGTTCTCTTCCACCGGTAGATGACTAAATCAATAACAGAACACATCAAACGCCGTCTGTCTATGCGTGTTCAAACAGCCTCGCCATAGACAAACAAATTTATCTCCGCGCCGTACAACGACACCCTTCGCTTCTGGGAAACGACAAAGAAGAAAATGCCCGACAAGTCAATGAATGAAAATAACCCTTAATGAGTAAACACAAATAAATGTATCCGCTTAGATAAAAATCACCCTCGCAATTTTAATGGACTCGATTTAAAGGGAATCTTTCAATCTCTCCCGGTCCCCCCTCTGCAGGGTTCCTACCGAAGCGTGGGAGGGTAGGTACCGACCCCCCGCGGTGCCTACCGTCGCGACACACGACCGAATAATGGAATCGCCCATCGCTGATGAGCAAAATGATGTTCGTCTTATCGCCCATCTCCACCCCTTTCTAATAATACATCTATCTGCGTACATTGACGAATAAGTTGAGCGGGAAACGCGAAAATATAAAGCCGCCATTGTTGAGAAAAGAAAAGTGTAGCGATTTGTGAACTGGCACAGAGAACGAGTCTATTGTACGCACATTATTGCATAATTCCATAGAAAATGTTCGAATTTGAATACGTTCCATCTGACGTGGCATTTTTTATTTACATTATTTAATTTAGTTTCGCTCGTCCGTTAACGAAGAATCTCTGAAATTTGACAGAGACGCGTATTCCTGATGACAATACAAAAATAATTCATTAATTTTACAAAATAACTATTTTTAAAAATACTGACGCGTTATTTTATCTAATTTTGTACATGCTGTTGATATTTGCCATCGGAATTCGTGTTGCATATATATTATTTCTATTCTTAAAATCTTAACGCTTGGGCTATGAAAATAGGTCTAACTTGCTGGTGTCTTGGAATAGGGCTCGAACCACCGACCACCAGATCGCTAGGCGAGCGTCATGACCACTACACCAACAAACCACTCAAATTTAAAAGTGACATTCGAGTTTTCAGGTCAACTTTTGATTTTTTTCGATTTTTCGATGTAAAAGCGAAATGATGACGATACGAGAAGGTCAGCTACGAAACGATGGTGAAAATTAATTATGAGATAAAATTAAGAAATACTAAAGTGTAAAAAAAAAAAAAAATTTAATGGTTCGCAAACAATGAAAAACTCACAACATGATATAGGTAATACAATTAATTTAAATGCTTTTCATCAATTAAATGTGAACACAGAAAACATAGAGATAAAAGTAAAGGTTAAAACATATACAAGAAAGAACAGAAAAAGTATAGAGAGAGCTCACTCTATAAAATCACTTTTTCAAACAGAGTGAGACTTAACAAAGAGACTAAACAGCTAATTTCGCAAGATTGGTAATAGTTCTCTTACATTCATAGAAACTATCATGAAACATGTGTTTTTTTTTGGATTTTTTTTTCAAAAAAATGTATTTAAAAAAAATCTTTTAATAAAATAAATAAATACTTTCTCTTTGGGAACCGACATGTAAAAGTACTGTGATTTTTGACCGGTTACAGCTAGTAATGTACTAAATTCGAGATTTTATAGGAAATATAGCTCTGTCCTCTCCTTAAACTCTTAAATCATGTTTCCAAATCACTACTTAAAGCAAGGACAGCAATATTCTTGCAGAAATCAAAGGCAGTAGTATACACATCAACCAATCCACCACCCAAGAATATATCACGTGACGAAATTGCCGCTATATACTAAAGTGAGATTCGATGCTGATTTTGCACTGAAGCATCATAGCAATATCCAATTATTTAAATAGCAAAACCAAAAAGATGCACTGTTTGATAAAAAAAAATACAGCAATATCCATATTTAAAAGTTAAATATTTATTTATACACATATATACAAGAAAAACTGAGGTGGCGATTATTTTTAAAAACTTTTGTAGGTATACTAATATTATAAAGATGTTAAGTTTGTAAGTTTGGATGTAGGAGATAATCTCCGAAAGTACTGATCCGATTTCAAAAATTCTTTCACCACTATTTAGAATAGACCTTCGAGGTAGACATAGGTTAAATATTATTATTATAAAAGGGCTTTACGTGGTGACGAATTTTGCAAAGTAAGTCGACGAAAAAACGGTCGAGCGAATGCGTTTCCTACGAACGCTGCCTTAACGGTAAGAGATATATGAATGATTTTAAAAAAATAATAAAAAAGATGTAGAGCTTTAAAAAGACTAAATAATGTCCGTGACCACATATATTTATTTGTTAGGGTTAATACACAAATAATAAAATATGACTAATAGATATATTTAAAATAAATTTATATCTGTCGGGAGTGATTTAAGTAAGTAATGTTAAATTTTATCAAAATAAATTTTCTCATCGTCAGAGAAATTTTATGTAGATAAAAACTGCCTTTTACACAACATTGTTTGGACGAGTAGTTTAAATAATATTGATTTTTCACTGATACTCTTATAGTGTCAAACTGAATTCCACGCGGGCGAATCTACGGGCACAGTTAGTTTCCAATAAGACGTAGGTTTCATAGATTCCAAAGAAATTTCCTTGAATAGTGAAAGGCTTTTTCTATTTATCTCAGAAACAAATTAGCGGTATATTGCTGCCTTTGCTTTTATAACCCTCGTACGTTATTAATTTTTTTTGTTCAATTTAATCAAAATTTAGAAATTTGATACTAGAGTATAAGTTTCATTCAGCAAAGAAATAATTCTAGGAAAATCCTTTCGAGAGTTTTAGCATTTACCATACATTTCAGCTAAATAGAGGAATTTTCGATATTAAATATTACAATAATAATATGTCAAAGATCAAAGGCGGTGGGTTCAAAGGTCAGGACATTATTTGATCATAAAGTTTATAAGGCCAGCCCACGCGCAAAACATTTCCTAGAAACTGTTTTTTTTTAAGAGGTCTCTGTGTAAGGGCGGTATCTACCCGTAGGTGGGCGAAATGGCACGAAGGCGTAAAACCAATTTGATGCAAAGTTCACCAGGGGTATTATTTTTAAAATACACACCTCTGAGAAAATTCTTCATCCCCTCAGTTCGAAATAAGGGAGTAGGCGGACCTCCGGTGTTGGACCATTTCGCGATGCGGATGGTTTCGGGACACGGTGAGTTCGGAAGCAAGCTGTTTGACCTGGGACTTGCTAGTGACTAGAGCCTGCAATCCGAATATTTGAGCCTCGAATATATTCGCCTGTTTTTAAGTATTCGTTATTCGAATACTTTAAAAAGTATTCGTAAAGTATTTGCTCATATTTATATTATAAGATTTTTAATATTTTTCCGAACGAAACAAAGGTTTACGAACCATGAAAGTCATGTTCAAGGGATGAAAGTCATTTCAGGTATACCGCTACGGGCTATATAATGATGTCGGGCGTCTTTTGCATTCGCATTTTATATGTAATTTTATTACAATAAGCACTTACGTTTAAAACACTTTGTTTTGTCGGCTTTCTATTATTCTTTAGAATTAACCTTTCATAAATATTTGAGCCGACAAACAAGAAGTTATATACAAAATAATTTTCAAAAAACTTGCACGTGGAGTGTGAGATATGAAGTAGGTAATATAAACATATCTAAAATTTTGTCAGTTATCGAGATATTTTTTTTGTGTTTTTTTTTTTAATTTTTATTTCTTAATTCAAAATTATTTTTCAATATATTTTTTGTTGTTTTTTTATAACATACTACAATTTTTGTGTTTTGTTTTAAATATATAGAATGTATTTATCATCCGAAGTAAATTATTTCTTTCTTAAAAATTTTACGAATATATTATCATTAACTATTCGATATTCGAATAGTTGGAATCGCGAATATTTGGAGGCTCTACTAGTGACCCGTGGTGTGCATGCAGCCGCGTGAGACAGAGAATGTCCCATTCTAAACGATGGTCGCGGGGATCTGATGAGGAGATAGGTGGAGTTCCCTTCGGAAACGCTGACCTTCTCGAGAATGCAAGCAGAGCATCGAGCTTCGGATCTTTTATTCGGGTGTGGGTATCCCGATGGGAAATTCTTAGGTGGTCATTCCGCGGGGTGTGACTGTTGTGTGCTATTCTTTCTTTTATCAGATATTTTTAGCTATAATCCAGTGAACAAGATTTTATTTTAAATCCGTTCCTGTAACGTCATAAGCTTGATATCTAGCTATCTGACTGGCGAGTCTTCTGTTTGTTTTGCACAACTTTCTTTTCGTTTTTTCCTCAGGGGAGTGACTACTGTACCTAGTTTAACTGTCTCTACGGTATTTCCTCACATACATGTATATCACTGCATCATATCTCATTCTATTGGTTTGTATTGTGTGGTTTGCTTTTGACGACAGGGAAGCAGTTTTGTGTGGACGCCTCCCCACACCGCTTGCGCTCATACGAGTTAAAGTAGCGCGAGGAGGATGACGTACTTTAGCTTTTAAAAAATGCCGAACTGGGTGGCGAAAGTGTAGGGCCGATATGGGAGCTAATATGGTCCCCTCTTCACTATTCTGAGAACACAATGACTGGATTTGTCTAGTGCGGGATTATTATTTAGATTTTGAAATTTATAGTGTGCAAAACTTAAAGCGTTTTTCTGAAACTTGTCATTTTTGTAGTCCTTGTACGCCATAACTCAAAATCCACTAGACCGATCGTTTTGAAATTTTGCACAGTACTTCTTCACGTAATTTTCCAGGTAACCCCGGGACCTTTTTTATTATGTTTTTAATAATTATTAATTTTACAGTAACAAATTGGCCGATTTTTTAGCGAAAATCGGTGTTTTCGCTTCCAAGTGCTACCAAAAATTGACAAATCGAAAAAAAAAAACCTTCACGGCGTTACCTCGAGAAACATCTCCTTTAACAAGTGCATTTTGATTTTTTTGTTTCAGATGATTCTGTTTCGGGTTATGATGTACACCGCAAAACAAGTTTTTTGCGAAGCGCCTCCGGATATTCACTGCCATTCGCTTAAATATTAATATTTTACAATGAAAATATGTAAATAATGTATTATTATATAAAAATTAAGTAAACAAACTACCACTACCTGTATCGCCAAAAAATTCTTGAAAACATGCCTTTTTTTCACCGAATTAACCTTAAATTAATTAAAGGGAATGAATTTTTCATATTATACATAAGTTACCGTAATTTTAGTCTAACGTTTTGCAAAAAAAAGTCAGAAATATTGAAAAAAATATATAAATTTGATGTCGCATAACTTCATAACTATTGATATTGGGTCATAGTTGCTTGAACATTTTAAACTCATAACATAGCCAAGTTTCTGCTGCTAACTCTGGTACACCCTGTATGGCGATGCTCACTAAACTACAGCTAGACCGCATTCAAAAGAATGTGCGCAAAAAATATGTGTGTTGTTACGATGCAATAAATTAACACAAAATAAGTTTTTCTAGTAAGTTATTGAACTTGGATCTATTTGGAACTATCATATTGAGGCTTGTAATACGGGCTTGCCGGGCAACTTTCCCCGCTTTCTTCTAACCGGACAAAGCTAGGGAATGGTCTTTTGATTGTGGTCGGACTATAGTACGGCTTTGTAACTGACGCACATACGACAACCTGTCGTAGGCTTAGTGAACAGACGCTACAAGAGAATCGATTTTTCTGAAACAATAAAAATGTTATTTAAAACCGCACTAATTACAAATCAATAATTTGATTTCGAAATGCATCACGTGACGAATTACGTCATCAGTCTGATAAGTTAATGCATCGATTTTATTGTGGGCTGTAAAAATCTCACGCAATTGTTCGTCATTATCGGCGGCATCTTTTGAAGCTTTGAAAAGCTCGTGCACTGCAGAAATCACGTACGTATAAGTATGGTGTACATTCACAGAATTAAATCACACCCTACACTTAGTGTCTTATTGCAAATAGGTTTATACAGGGTGTACAAGAACTAGCAGCGCAAAACTTGGCCGGTAGATTCCTGCTTTTGTAACGAGTCTACAATACTCAAGCAACCATAACCTAATATCATTTTTATGGAGATATGCAATATGAAAGTTTGCATTTTTTTTCAATATTTCTGACTTTTTTTTGCAAAAAGTTGAACTATCATTACAGTAACTTATGTCAGTTGTGAAAAATTCATTTACTTCAATACAACTTAAATTAAATGATAAAAACTTTTCTAAAATTGAAAAAATGTTTAGGAGATATACAAAGTTTGCATTTTTTTCAATATTTCTGACTTATTTTTTGCAAAACGTTAGACTATCTTTATGGTAACCTATATCTTAGATGAAAAATTCATTACCTTTAACACAAGTCAAATAAAATGATAAAAACCTTCCAATCCCAAATGAAAAATATTCCAATTGCAATTTTTTCAGGGTTTTCATTATTTTATTTAACTTTTATTGAAACAAATTAATTTTTCGTAATCGATATAGATAAGTTACTGTACTCATAATGCAACGTTTTGCAAAAAATAAGTCAGATATGTTGAAAAAAAACTGCAAATTTTGACATCGCATAACTCTGATATTAGGTCCTTACATATGAAATTGGCGTTTAGTATGGGATGAACATAAAGCCGATTTTTTTTTATTATAATATATTTATTTAATCAAAGTATGTACCATTGCTATCTATGCACTTTTGCCATCTCATAGGTAGTTCATCGATCCCTTTACTAAAAAAACCATTCGGACGGGAATCAATAAAATCTTTGAAGGCGGTTTGGACTGCCCCATCGGAGTTGAATTTTCTCCTTTGCAAGAAGTTATCAAAATTTCGAAAAAAATGGTAATCTGTTGGGGCAAGGTCCGGAGAGTACGGTGGATGTCTTAGACATTCCAATTGAAGCTCCTCTAATTTGGTAGCCGTCTGTTGTGCAGTGTGTGGTCTAGCGTTATCATGAAGCAGCAGTGGCCTAGAGCGATTAACCAGCCTCGGTTGTTTAGAAGCTATCTTTTCCATCATGGTTTGCAGTTGCTGACAATAGACATCTGCCGTAATCGTCTGGCCAGATTTAAGAAAGCTGTAGTGAACGACACCAGCACTATTCCACCAAACGCTCACAAGTAACTTTTTTGGAGTCAATTTTCGCTTGGGGCATGGTTTGGCTGGTTCGGCAGGGTTCAGCCATTGCGATGAGCGCTTCCGATTATCGTACAGGATCCACTTTTCATCACAGGTAATGATTCGATTTTAAATCCCTTCATTATTGTGCCGGTTGAGTAATGGAACGCAGCAGTCAACGCGCGTTTGTTGATTTGCTTCACTCAATTCGTGAGGTACCCACCTTTCAAGCTTTTTCACCTTACCAATTTGCTTCAAGTGGATTAAAACAGTTTTATCACTAACACCGCAGCCTGCAGCTAACTCGGATGTGGTTTGCGATGGATCCGCTTCCACAATAGCCTTCAATTCTTCATTACAACTTTGGTCTCCGGCCGTCCACGGGGCTTGTTCTGCAGGTCGAAATTTCCAGAACGAAAACGTTGGAACCAAAAACGCACTGTGTTTTCTTTTGCGGCACCGTCGCCATACACATCATTAATCCTTCGAGCCGTTTCTGCAGCACTGGTGCCACGGTGGACCTCGTACTCGTAAATACCGCGATATTTCAAGTTTTTCATTTTGTAAACTGAGTGACGCAAAGAAAAAAACAATTGAGGAAAAACAAATGAATTATAATTTTCAAAACACAAATACATGAATAAATAGCTGTATAAATTTGGATTTGAAATTCTTAACCAAAGAGAAGATATTTGAGATCAAATTTGCCAGTACGGCAAAACGCCAATTTCATATGTAAGGACCTAATATTACGTCATGGTTGCTTGAATATTTTCGACTCGTAATCAAGACAGGAGTCTACCTGTAAAGTATTGTGGAATTGTTCTGTTATACCCCGTATATTTAGTGTAACAATTTAATCTGATCATCTAAAATATGTAAATAAATAACTCATTTGATGTGTTCTATGGGTTCAGGTTAAGAAAGTAGATGTTGTGTAGGAGTGACCTTTCGAATGATGATAGGGTATCTGCAAGAATATCAGCATCAACTTTAAGGTCAAACAATATATTTTGTATGTACGACACATTCTTGTGATGGGAGAAAAATAACCAACCTTCGACCGTATTCTGAAAATAGCAATATTGGGATCTTAAGATTGTTATCCCAACACTTAATAGACGAGAATAAAATCAAAAAATAAACGAAACTTAGTTATACCTGCGTCGGTGTTTGGTGTATATTTTCACATATCTCTCTCAAATTAAACATTTATTTACGGTGTCCGATGTCTGCAATGCCTTTAGAAAAGAGATTAATTTCTCCGGTGCCTTCTAAACCAGGCGGTCTGGTCTGACAGAGCTTCAAACGGATTACCGAAGTACCTATCGCAAACTTAACCTCACAGTTCTCATGATTCGAATAAAATTATATGAAAAAAGTACTAATGCTGTATTTAAAGCTTATATAGAAAAAATATTATTTCATATGCACTTAATTTCTTCTCCCACAGCGTCCTGATATAAAATTATTGCAAAAATGTCGTTGTCGCGTTGGACTCGTATTTATATTTTGACGTTTGACGGATAACCGTCATGCAATTCTTCCCCCCTCTCTATCTCATGTTGAGACTGAAAGAAACATACACCGACGTATACCTACGTCTCATTTTTTTTTATTCTCTTCTACTTCATAAGTGTTGTGTCTAGGGAATGCAATCCCGATCCCGCGAGATCTCGAGGCATTTTACGAGATCAATCCCGAACCGAAAAATCGGACGAGATTATCGGGATTATCGGGATTGATCAGCATTTTTTATGTTTTGTATGTTTAATTGTATACGTCTATAGAGATTTTAGTAAGTACTTTAAACTTATGTTCATGTCACATTCAAATAATGAAAATAGCTTTAAATAATATTTGCTCTATTTTATCAACCTAACATAGTAATGAAAACTAATACTAGTTAGTAGTTTTTACTCTACTATATTGACTGATTGATGCTTGGAAAAACGCCTACAAAAACTTTAATGCAATGATTAATAATGAACATTTTATTAAAATTGCTGATATAAAAAGGCATTGTCGTTAATTATTAATTATTCAGCTCTATAAACAAACAAAAAAACTCGAAAGTATTCGGGATCCCTTGGAAATTGGAAATTCTAATCTCGAGGGATCGCGAAAGTGCGATCCCGACTCGGGATTGCGTTCCCTAGTTGTGTCCCAATTATAATGCTGACTTATTCTGAAAAATTCCGGGTTTCTTATACCGAGTTTAACACGCAAATCTATATCGGATAAAGAAAGAGAATCAATAGCTCCACTGAGAATCATATTCTTAATAATACTCTCTAAGCTTTCTTTATTTGGCGGTAGTCGACTGAAGCACTTTAAGTACGCTCTCGACTTGGCGTACACGCGTTCGAGACGCGGTTATTTAATTTTTTTGACAGCCGTGAATAATTCATAGAGCATTACGTTTGTGAAAGTCCTGCTTCTTTGCTCGATGGTCGATTTCTCTGCCGATAGGTGCGTTCAGAAAAACGCGTACAAACTAGTTCTATTTTTAAATATATTAACGTGTATCGGGGGTTAGGCACCTCGCGCGATTGTTCGATTTAAGGTCAACGCATTTCGTACGCAAAACAATGACGTATCGGATACACTAGTATAGAAAAATATTGTACCGTAATTCTACTATTCATCCGTAATAGTTTGTGAATAGTACTATGAATAGTAGTGATAGAATGACAGAAACTGAAGAACATTTAGAACATAATACATATAACTATATAAAATATGTCATAATTTATTCTTATTGTGGAATTGCAAACGTAGCATTGTGTAAAGGGATCAATGTAAGGCCACCCTATAAAGACTTCCTTTCACGTTTCCTATATAAATAGCTTCGTCTCTATGAGACTTCTATAATTTATTTTAATTAGATCACAAGACACCCTTTGTGATCTTATTGAGATAAATTATAGAAGTTATGGAGATAAACTACTTCAAAGATTACATTTTTTTTTCATTTATTATAACTTATATTCAATCTATGGATATTCAAATACTGTCAATATTTTAAGGTTGATGTATTTCGAATAAACACGTGTCTCATAGCTGAAGTTTGAAATACTTCATGCTAAATGAACCTGCTAATTGATAATGCTATTTATCTTTCCGTTAGATAAATACGTAGTATTTTTACTTACATTACGTCAGTAATCTTTTTTTTTTAAATTGAAGCTTGTAGTAAAAACTCTGGGGAGATCTTCTTCATTTAATTTTGAATAAAAAATATTCCCGACACTTTGGATGAAATACCAACATATTTATGCGTTAAATAAGTCTGATCCAGCGTCATCAGGAGAGCGTCCTATCACGGCGGAGGTGTAGCCCGAACGAAGGTGATGACGCTGGATAAGACTCCAACGAAACGTCGAGATTTGCTTCGATATATTTCCAACGACCGTAATGATAACCTTTCCTCTAAGAAATACCAACAGTTTATGAGATAAGCGATAAAATAATGGGCATATATTTTTATTAATATTTCTCGCCTATCTTCTATAAAACTTATATCGAATATTTAAAATTCATTCGCTTCTATACAAGTCAAATAAAATTATAAAAACCTGCAGAAATCTAAATCAAATTTTTTAGCAACTTTTAATTATTTCATTTGACTTTTATCAAAGCGAACGAATTTTAATCGATTTAAATTACTTTCATGTTAGCCTTACGTTTTACAAAAGATAAGTTACCTATGTTAGAAATATTGAGAAAAAAAATGCATTTTTAGGGATGTCAAAAAAGTTAGCATTTTTTTTAAAGTGTGAGTTATATTTTCTATTCAAAAAAGACTTCCCGAAGCTTTTGCTACCAGCTACGAGACGCATATCTGAAATCTATCGATATTAATGTGATTTATTTTTTTTTGCTTCATTGCGTCGATTGGAGTAACCGCATTGCGACGACAAATTGAATTTTGAGTGAATTCCGATTATACATTTTGGATCAATATTGGACTTATTCACAAAATAAAATGCTTATTCATATAAAACTTTTTAAGTGCGTAATTTTGAAGCTTCCTTCATATATAGCAATGAACAAATTAGAAGTGAATGTAATGCTGGCTGTAGTGTGGTAGATAGAATAAAGAAAGGAGGGCTGAGATGGTTTGGTCATGTGGAACGCATAAACGAGGAAAGAATGGTTAAGAAAATATATGAGGCGAGTTTTGAAGGCAACATGAATAAAGGGCGTCCGCGAAAGACCTGGCACGAAAGATACTACAAGTATTTGAGGATGGCCCTGTTATAAGCCTCAACAACCGTAGAACTTGTATGAGAATATGTATGAATGTAGCCGAAGCAAAAGTGGTACGCCAAGATAGAAGAATATGGCGTTCTATCCTCTCTGACTATCCCTGTGGGGAAACGGCGTGATGGTTAGTTAGTTAGTCTACGTAATTAAGAAACAAACACATCTCAAAATAGCAACATAGCGTATCTGAATCAATCTCTTTAAACAAATGCGATAAATGAGTCATAATAATTTCAAATATAGAACGTTGTTAGTTGCACCCACTAAAATTTAAACAGTATATATTTTACGTAGGTACTTCAATATTTAAAAAAAACTATTTTAAATATTATCTCGAATAGCAATATACGCACTTTTGTTACAATACTTGGTTTTGAGTAGCTTATCGGTGCTTTGGTTATGGCTGTCGCCTTGTGTTTCAGTGGTCGGTGGTTCGAGCTCCACTCCAAGACAACAAGTTAGTTCTGTTTTCAAGCAGAAGCATTTAGTTTAATTTGAAAATAGTAAGAATATTGATTGATACGACATGTCTTTCATGTGGTTCTATCTCCATTTCTAAAAAAACAATAGTTTAATAAACCAATATAGAAATGTTTTATTGTCATCCCTTTCTATTAAAAGTTTTCTCTCTCGCAGTTGTTTGAGTTATAAATAAATTAATATCGTTTTCATGATTATTATTCACGTCTTGAAAGGATTTAAAAAATGCGTAGAGAATATCTCGAAAGTCCCCCTTAAAAGATGTTATATTCTATTCGTATAATATTTTATGAATGAATTAATATTCTTTCATTGAAAATTTTTTGTAGCACTTAAAATTGCCATTTATGTAACTTATTTTAAAAAAGTACCATCAGAACAAAAAGGTTACATACCTACCCACAATTGGTAGATTTTAAATAAAATTTACACTTCACTCAGAAGTAACGTAAATTTTCGAAGTAACTTAAATTTCCTTTTAAATTTCCCTAATCGTGACACGCAGAGGAATGTCAGAGTATAAGATGAATATAAGCTTAATTTTTTAAGTGAAATTAGTATAAATTGTTGTCAAAATTAACTTATCAGAAATAAAATTTATCAATTATAGGGAAATAATAACATTTAAAATTTCGCAACATATGAAAAACATATATGTTTTAATGTGATAATTTTAAGGGTACCTGTCTGCTTGCTTAAAAAATATATATAAATGATGGATAATATAGAAGCACTGTTTACTCATTTGGAGACAATAGACAACATTGCAGTGAAAGATGGACAGACCTTGACAGACACTAACACATATTTGATTGCACTAATTTTAAAGACATCTCTACCAAAAATATATTAGACATCTTTGTTAAATAACGCCATTTGTATTAGAAAAAGATTAACGATAAAACCGTTATTAAATTCTCAACGAACCGGGTCGATTTATTTGATAAAATGCACGTAGTTAAATGAAGCATTTTACGTACTAAATAGTTAAAGAAAGTCAGTTTTAATACGATGTATCGAGAAAACATCAATTGTTAAAATCGAACGGCGCGAAACTGAACGACAAAACATCGCCAACGGACGGCGGGCGTGAAACGCTTCTAGCCGTGCGTTCGTTTTGTGCGATCGTATCGGGAGGCGTGCAATGCGACAGATTCCTGAATTTAAATACTACATAGTAAAGCATTTTTATCCTCACGTGAAAATTGACGGAAATGCGCTTTGGCGGGAACGTTCCTCCCACGGGCGCCAGGCAAAAACTGAGCCCGGCGCGGAGCTCGCGGACGAAGGCCGGCGGAAAAGCACGACGGATGCCGACCGGCTCGCGAGAAAGTCCCGCCACCAGGTTTGAGGCGACGAACAGAGGTGCTTCGAAAGACAATATAAAAAATATTTAGCACCTACGCACGTTCAAATTGTCAGATTTACGTTTTATTTCGAAATGGTAAACGCGATTCTTCCTTTCTTCGATGAGTTGAAGAGCTCATAACTGAGCATCGTGGAACTTTATACCACTTCCACTGCTTTCTGTACTCACTTTTTGCCTTATATTTCTTCTATCATGCTCCTCTTAGAATCCAATAGCATTCCTATTTTGAAATTGGTATTTTGCTATACTTAACTCATCGCCTGACATTCCTATATTCACGCTGTTCTTTCATCATATTTTGAAATCTGCGACGTGCATTAACACTGGAATAGTACTTTAAAAAAAAAAACATAATTTTATTTCTTAGGTTCCAAGAACTAACTCAATAAAGAGCTATGGATAAGAGTGAATAGGTACGTTTAAATATATAAACAAATTATATATTCAAACCTATTCTGAACATTAAATATAATACTATTTTGATGATACTGCAGCACTCAAAAATAGAAATACATCTAGACAACTATTATGTGTAATAAAATATTGACTTACCTTTTTTGATTTAAAATTATTCAATACCTTTAGTTTTATAGCCATTACTGTAAATCTGTAAGGCATTGAAAAATGATAGGTATTGCACCAAAGCCTAATTAATCGTAGAGAAAGTGTTTATAAATACTTAATACTCCACATTCCCCTCACTCAACATGTCAAATTAAGTAAATCTTCTAGATTTACGACTAATTTCCAAAGGTCCCATCTAAAAATACAAAAAAATGACATTAAACGGACGTCAATAAATACTTCTCGTCTGTTTGGGTGTCGGAGTACCAATTACCAAAACAATATTTGTTATTTTCAGAAAAGGTCCGATTCTATGTTTAAAAAACTTTCAGATTTTTTGCGGTTATAGCTTTTTTATCGACTATCTCCATCACAGTCGCTGACTGTCGGCGCCGTGCTGGAGGCTAGAAAAAGAGAAAGTACCTACCGAATCTGTGTTCCCGCTCACCTCTCCGCAAACCTGCGTTCTTTTTTCAAGCGGCCTTTTTACGATTGTTCGTTTTTATTTCTCCGCGCTCTTAAATCAAATTTCAATGGGAATTATGGTGTTGCCAGAATTGTTCGTAAAATTGAGTGACGCGACTCGACAAATAACAGCAAAACGCATTAAGGAGTAGCACCTACGTAGAATTTTTGTGAAAAATCGTTTTTTATTATTTTAAAATACATTTTAATTCACATTTACTCAGAAAGACGCTCGCTCGGGCTTAAAATCTGCGAGAAAAGACGAATATAATGAAAATCTTTCTGTTGATGGGCAACTTTGTGATCGCAGACTGAAGACAAATTAAGTAAATGTAAGAAATTTCAATAGTTAATCTAAAAATTTCAACATTCGAATCTTTAGACACGTTTTTTTCAAAACAGCATTTTTCAAATTGGCTAGCAACAGATCTCAAATATTTTTTTAACAATTTATTTCAAATCTAAACCGTACCCAAAAATTTTTAATTTTTTAAAGAAACCGTTTTGTGAAAAAAAATAGTTTTTAATGCTGCCATTTTATCAAATATCAATGTTTTCTAAAACGGCTACTTATTTCTCTAGGTATAAGAGTAAATAAAAATTTTAAAAAGTTTTTGTTGTAGATCAAAAATTACAACATTTATGCTACTAGCCGAGTAGAATAACCAAATCGACCGTCTCTTCTTACTGCTGCAGATCCACCATTTTGTAAAATTTAATTAAGAAAAAAAAAGTGCATTGTTAAACTAATTTCATAATAACACGATTAAGTATATAAAAAAACTTTTTCAGCCGGTTACACATGTAGGTGTTGTTACTTACCCTTTAATTTAAATTGGCTTGCAACACTCGTGTCGGCTTTTGGCATTGCTTTTTTTTTAAATGCTCTACGATCTTATATTTGGCTAATGAAGGAAACCTGAACAAATTAGAAATTAAATTACCATCACGCCGTTTCCCCGTGGGGGTAGGCAGAGAGGATAGAGCACCATACTCTTCTGTCCTGACATACAACTTTCGTTTCGTCTACATTCATACATCTTCGCATGCAAGCTCGACGGTTGTTCAGGCTTCTGACAGGACCATCTTCCAGTATCTGGTTAATATGGTCATGCCACGTCTTCAACACTTGCAACATATATCTTTCTTACCATTCTTTCCTCATTCATTCGCTCAACATGCCCAAACCACCTGAGCGACCCTACTTTTATTCTATGTATTATGCTGCGATCAGCTTTACATTAAGTCCTAATACCTTCATTCTTTACTCTATCATACATGGATTTACTATACTTACGTCTAAGGGACCTCATCTCCACTGCATTCAATCTATTTCGTTCCTCTCCTGCCAGCTCCAGGCTTCACTTCCATACATCACAATTTAGAAGTCATTCAAAACAAAGCTATGAGATTTTTCTGTGGATAGGCAAAGATCTAGGCTAAATGATTACCCTTAAGGCCTAGATGACCATTATGTTTTAATGTAAAGCAAATTATGAGGAAGGAGGAACGGATAGAAAATGGGAGGAGGTTGGATTAAATCTTGACATTGTAACGAAATGGCAAAAGAGATTAAGTACAGACTCCCTCGTAATATGACAATGATGATAATAACATAGAAGCCTCTAGCACAGTCTACCAAACTTTTGTATTATCTATAACCTTCACGAAACGTCTACAAAAGATTGGAACAGCCGAAAAGCGACAAAAACCTTCTCCTAAACACTAGAATAATCTATAAAGTTCGAAAATACCGTCATTTGGGTATAAATACGGAAGTACGCCGCGGCTCAGAGTAATGTGTCATATCGTTCGGTGCGAAGTTGGCCGCGAGCCGCGCGACCACGGCCAGGGTGGCCAGTCGTGAGATTATCGAAGCGATATATAAAGCGAAATAATCGAGCGAAGTACCTAAATGGCCAAAATGGCGAGTTAAACCAGAGCGACTTCTATGTGCAAGAATTTAATTACTAGCGATAAATACGTGTTACTCGGCGATAATTAATATAGTGTCCATAGACGAAGTGATATATTACGAAATAGTGTCATATTATTATTATCAAAGTCACTTCTTAACACGTATTAGTAATTAATACGTGTTAAGTGACTTTGTACATTGAATAATTAATTAATTAATCTCTAATTAGTTTCCAGTGTATTCAATCATTCCGCCCTTGCCACGACACGTGACAATATTTTTGATGTGTAACATCTTTCCTCTCGCTTTCCTGCACTCTGTGGCATTGATTTCTTGAAAATGGACGGAAATGCGTAACAGGAAATGAGACGCTGGGGAAGCGCGCGCGGTGATTTTTTTTATCCACCAAGTTCGTTAATATCGTAATCCACTGTTTTATCGACACGACCAAAATTATTTACTGATAGCTCACAGTGGGGCAAAATTCAATATTTTTTTAACAACCAAATTCTTCTATATAATAAGTACACTGTTTTAGCGACATTCTCAAAATTCAATGGCAGCTCACAGTGCGGAAAAATTCAATAATAAAGAAATGCACATACATTTTCTTTACTTGTAGAAATGCACATACATTTTTTTTATTTACTAACTAATAAATATAGGTACAGCTATTAGCCTGTTTAAATTTTGAGGTTAATTTCTGTCGCTGTTTAATTGATATATTTAATTAGGAGATGTCAAATGTTACACATCACGTGCGACTACTGTAAGGCTCGCTCGTTTTTTTTGTTTTTTAACAATAAAAGCAATACATCATTTATTTCGAACTCAAACCAATATACCAATTACAAGTATCGTCGACAGTTATAGCATGTTGTTATAGCAACATGTATACCGACGGTCCTTAAGTATACTGTCGAATCTGCAAAAAAATTCATTTTACTATCTTAAACTATCCAATTTACTCTGTGTTTTTAATAAAGAAACAAACCACCGGGACAATGGGGGTAAATATTGCATGGCAGCCGTTCAGCCCGTTTATTTTTTACAACACCGGGTCGCACGGTCGCTTTTAGCATTAAAAAAACGCCAACCAGGCGGCGAATGAGCAGGACCGATATAAGATCTTTTGCTTATAAAACGGTCCTGGGTAAGCGGTGGGTCTGCTCTCATATTCAATTACTCTATTTTTTCGGACAATGTTTCAAAAATGTTGAATTTGCGTTTAAAAAAAGCAAATATAAAGAATTTTATGTTTGCTTTTTTTAAACGATACGGAATTATTTTATTTGAAAAATACATGCACCAATGGCTAGAATTATTTTAATGCTCATTGTATAAGTATAGGTCTTTTCATTTTTTTTTTATAAAAAAAATAGAGATGCGAACACGGAATACGTGTCACATCAATATTCTTACTATTTTCAAACTAAGCTAAATGCTTGTGCAGTGAAAATAGGACTGATTTGCTGGTCTGGAGTGAGGTTCGAACCCGCGACCCTTGGATCACGAAGCGAGAGTAACCTAACCACTAGACCAACAAGCTACTCAAACATTCATTTAAAACATTCATGTAACAAATATTCATTAAACACTATCCGAAAATATAGATAAAATTAACGAAAATCTATTTGACATTATTAAAGAGTTTAAACTCACAATGTACAATTTGTTACTTATTAAAGAATTTATATTTACAATCTATAAATCACCCCCGCCTCTTAAAAACACCTAATACAGTGTACTTTCGCATTTTAGATTTGTTTAAATGACGCTCGTTAATGACACGAACGTGTCGAAACCGGTAGCGTAAATTCTTTAATAAGTAACAAATTGTACATTGTAAGTTTAAACTCTTTAATAATATCTGAAAGAAATTGCTGCATTGTAAGTGCCCAAGAAATACACAAAATCTATTTTTTGCAATTCGACAGTGTACGTAGGAATTGCCGATATATTTTATGTATGAAAGCAATACATCCTTTGGCGAATACGAATTGGCACATTTTGTCATGCAAAGACATGTTTTACACAGCGTTTAAGCATGTGCATTGCAAGTGTTAAGCGAGGGAAGGTCATAAGATATGTATGTAGGTAAATGAATTACTATAATCCAATTAGTGATGTCACTGAGCTAGATAATAGTTGACATACATATCGACGGTCCTTAGATATATTGTCAAATCTGAAAAAAATCGAATATTATTATCTTAAACTATATTTTTCTCTTTATATTTCTTTTTCTCTATATTTCTGAACAATATTTTAAAAAATATTTGTTTTAAAGAAAGAAAATAAGGAATTTTTTTGGCATTATCATAAAAATAATAATTAATTAGACAGTTTGACTGTAAATGAAAATTGAATTTTTGCAGATTCGATTCATATATAAGGTATAAAAGCAAAAGCAGTAATATCCAAATATTTAAAATTTTTAAAAATGTTTTGAATGTAGTCACCGAGGATTACTACTTTAGAATGTACTGAATTATAGATTTCGTATGTCTATCCCTTCCCAAATTCGTATTTCCTATGAATTTACAGGCTAAGTTTCCTATAAAATCTCAAATTCAGTACGTTATTAATTAGTAATCCTTGATAACACATGATAATCATGTACCGTAAGTTGTGTTAGACTATACAATCGATGGTTTGAGAACAAATCAGTTCAATTGTCATTCTCTTTAACCCTCAGCATACCGTGACCCGTAAGCAGCCATGGTGCCGTAACTTAATAGAGAAATTTAATTTTTGTTTATAGAATAATCTTTACATAATCTCAACAAATACGACTACGTAAATTTTTTTTTAAATATATTAAAGAGTACAAAAATGATTTTGAAATTCAACATTTTATGTAAATTCCCGCCAAAACACTTAATTTCACTAGAAACTTTTACGTAAGTCACAATTGTATGGTACCCAGATGCACAAATTGTATTTGCGTTTTAATTTTGAATTAAAACATTACCCCACACTATCCACACTGACTCACAGACTATAATTAATAATTATGAATCTATTTCATATATTTTTATCGGTATTTGTAATTTGTGAAATTTCCATAATTTTAGAATAATGATGTTCCTAGAAATGTTTTCATCTCGTCGTCGTTATTTAAAAAAATGTTAAAAATAAGTCAAATCCAATAAAAGATATGTATTGATTTTGTTTCATTAAAACCCACATATTAAAGTTATTACATAAGCTAAAGCCAAATTCCTAAAATTTTCTCCCAAGACCCCACGTCCATGGACATGTAAAAAAAATATGCTATCCATATTTAAAGGTTAAAATTAATAAATTTAAATACACAAAAAAATCTTACAGAGTGGAGCAAGTGTCGACAAATAATCTTCTTCTTCTTCTTTTGTTAGATCCTTGATCTGTGTTGACAAGTCAGTCCTGGTCTTATGACGAGGACGTCCAGCTCTCTCTCCATCTCTGGTGGTCACCCTGGCGTTCGGCGCCCTTCTGGAATCTCGCTCATCACGGCTCTGGGAAGTCTCGTCTGTTCCATTCTCTCAACATGGTCCCTCCAGAAACACCTTCTCTACCTGCTCCATCTTACAATGTCTTGTATGTCGCAGGTTCTGCGGATTTCCGCATTGAGTACTCTGTCTCTGAGGTTCTTGCCCGCAATGGGTCTTAGGGTCTTCATCTCGGTAGTTCTGAGGAGGTGTTTAGTTCTCACCGTGTCCGCTCTTGCTTCGATACCGTATGTCATCATAGGCCTTATGCATGTTTTATATATACTGACTTGTTTTCCATTAGCATATGCTTATTAGCCCATACAGTGGTCTCTTAAGCATCCAGAGATAACCGCTGCTTTGTTTGTCCGCTCTTTGACTTTGTTATACAGATCGCTTTAGCTAGATATCTCCACCCCAAGGTACTTAAATTTCATAACCTGTTCTATGGGTTTATTCTTCTTCTCCTTCTTCATCATCAGCTTTCATTTCTCCACTGCTGGATACAGGCCTCTTTCATACCCTTACATCCTTCTTTGTTGTTTGCTAATTGTAGCCATTTCTTTCCCCCCACAGTGGCTATAACGTCGGCCTATCTCTTTTGAGGTCTTCCGATGCCTCTTTTATTCTCCCAAGGTCTCCATTTCAGAACTCGGGGGGGCCATCTTGTAGCATCCCACCTTGCAACATGTCCTTCCCATTGCCATTTTAGCTTTGCTACACGATCCATGATATCCACTACTCTAGTACTGCGCCTAATTTCTAATTTTATCTCTTAGGCTTACTCCAAACATGGATCTCTCCATGATTGTTGCGTGCATTTGAGCTTTTCTACACTTTTCTTTGTAAGGGCCATAGTCTCCAATCTATACGTCATCACTGGCAGTATGCATGATTCAAAGGCTTTTCTTTTTAGGCTGATTGGGATCTCTTTGTTCTCGAAGATGTATTTGAGTTTGCCAAAAGCAGCCCAGCTCATTCCTATTCGTCTTGGCAATTCTGCTTTATGGGTTTATTGTCTACGACCAATTCACATCTTCGAGGTTGTCTAGATTTTGTAAGACAAATCGTATCGGTTACGCCGGCCGCACACTGGATGCGTTTTCGTACGAAATTGAGTAGTACGTGTACGTACAAATACGCAAGTACATACCTTCGAAGTAGTATTAAACATCGCACACTGTACACGATTTAGTAGTGCGTGTACGCAAGTATAGATGCGACGTCCGACACGTTCCGGATTTGTTCGGAAACTTTTGCGATTTCGTACGATGGATATTGAAAATTTTGTCAATTTGACACATGACCATAAATGTTTGTGGGACCAAAGTAATTCAACTGCGTGATCATCATCGCAGATCACGGCGGAGAATCTCTAAAGAACTAAAAATACCTGTAAGTTAAATAATTTGGTTTAATGAAGGTGAGGTATAATTATGTACTTCGAACAAAAAAACTTTTAAATATTTCTCCGATGTTATGAGCTCTCGTTGCACTTCGATTCTCCCCAGCATTTGTGAATCTATTAGATAGATAGTCATGAAATTTGTCATTATTTAAGTCTGCCATAATAGAGTTTTCCAGAAGATGCAGATTATTCATTTGGCACAAACGTTATTGGAGAAATGCGAATGAAATGATCGTGACCAACGCAAGACGCAATCAATGTGCGCGCTCAATACGTACGAAAATAATCGTACGAATACGTACGTAATAATTCGTATCCAAAGTGCGGCCGGCCTTAAGCCATGTATTCACTAGGGGACAAATTGTCCCTCAACAGCACGCGCGGCATAGAGTCTACGTGACGTTGCAACGTCGTGCACTGTTCCGCGACGTCGCGCACAACATAACGCGGCATTTCTACATGCCGTGGCAACGTTGCCATGCGCACGGTACCCGAGCGAGCTCACTGCGACATTACGCGGAGCGTCAGTACCACGTGGTATGTTTACAAGTGAATACGCATGCGCTGTATCTGTCAAGATGACAATATGGGGAAACGAAATTGTTCTTGAACTTACCGAGCTGTATCGATCGAAGATCGCATAGAATATCCGTCCTTCTTTCTCTTTTCAGTAAATAATTTCGCATCCACCACCTTTTTCTCCTCTTACGTTTCGATAAACTCGTTAACATAAACAGATACGCAGCTGTCATCATAACCTCATAGAGCGACATTTCCGCGACGTGTGGAAAACAATCATTATTTGCAAAAAAGACCTTTGTTTTAAATAATATTCAATTTTCTACAGTAAAACCTCGTTAATTTGAAATTGCGACCCAAAAAAACATTTCGAATTGCGCAGAACCCCGTTTTCGCTAAATGACGAAGTGTAAATAGATACCGCAGCTATCATCATAACCTCATCGGGTGACATTTCCGCGACATGATATGTGAGTCCCGGTGTGTACACGTCAAATGATCGCGTCATTGTCCCCGAAACATGAACGTAGATGTTCATGCGACATGCCGCGCGGAATGCTGCGCTATTTGTCCCCTAGTGAATACATGGATTTAAAATAAAGAAAAATAATAGGCTCGGGATCGCGTCACGCCGCGGCAGAGGAAGGGTTATAATAAACGTAGGTACTGATGTGTGCGACTTTACCCGCACACAACAACCTGCCTTAATATGGGGCAAGACAGACAAGGAAAACACTCACTCCAGACGGCTTGGTTGAACAAAGACGAGACAAGAGAATTTAAGCTCGACATTGTGAACTTTCTACGCTTGCCGCACTGGGACGCGGTACGGCGCACAAAGGTTGGAAATTAGATTGTGTGCGCGCAAAATTCAAAAAACGAAAGTCGTAATAAAAATAAAATAAATGCAGCGAAATAAACTTAGTTCCTTGGGTAATAAAGTCCCACTAATAGTCAATTACCTAGAATAAACCCCTCGTGTCTAGTCGAGCAGGTAGTGACATGTTGTTGCAAAAAAATAAAGTTGAGTTATTGTCAGTCGGATACGAGTGTTTGTACCAAAGCGGTGTGTTTATATTTTTGAATTTTGTTCTTCGAACTATGGAATCTATGAAAACTATGGAACTATGGTAACTTTTTTTAATATAATCAACAGTTTTATTCAATTAATATTCTACAAAGCCACGATTTATTTTTACTCCCTTTATATTAACTCGTGGCGTCTGCTTGCTTGCCGTCAACAAAAACTTTGGATCGATTTTTGACCCTTTTCCCGTGATCCAATCGAGCTGAAACATGGAATCATTAGAAAAGTTTGATTAGCAACGGCGCGGTGGCCCGATAACGTCGCGGAATCAATATAATATAGATATAGATATATATATAGATTATATCTATATATATATATATATATATATATATATAAAGAAACCCGTGTTTCCCTATCCGCCAAGTTTTCTTCACAACCAGATACTACCACCCCCTGGTGGTTATAGTGGTGGATAGCCCTTAGTGTCCCATTTGAAATGTCCCAGTTTAGTGGGGGTGGCTGAGCGTGGGTGGGAGTGGTTGACGAAAATGTGCATTCTAGCACATTGTTTTGTTCTGGGAAGGCCGCAAATACTTCAGATTGTTCCAGAATGATCCAGATTCAATTATCATATTGATGATAATTGAATCTATCAAAATCTTGACATCTCAAAACATCTAACATTTTAGAAATATATTAAATTTCTGTAAGTTTAGTGTTAAGTTATATATTTTAAATTTTTTCTGCATGCCTTGGACTGCCAAAACTGAGATTGACCTGTATTGATTCTAATAAACTATCGTTCTCTAATACCTTAGCTACAGATTTAAAATCAATCGGAGTGCACTTCGGTACGCCTGTATTCAGAATTTATTTATTTTCCAGCTCTCAGATTACCAAGGAAAAAACTGTTTGGAGTATGGTTAAAGGAGCGAGACTTTTCTAAAGGAAGTAAAATAAGCTGTTTTAAGGGCGATTAATACAACAATAAAGTATAATAAAAAAAACTTTGTTAAATTTTTGTGGACAAACACGTCGAAAGTGGATCAATTGTGGACGTCATAAAAACAAGTTTAGAATTAAATATAAGTGTGGTTAGGTGGTATAATCAAGTTTTCCATACTACATTTATTTTATTTTTTATATCTTTAAATTGGTTTATTATTATTATTTACTTACTTACTTACTTACCATCACGCCGTTTCCCCGTGGGGGTAGGCAGAGAGGATAGAGAGCCATACTCTTCTGTCCTGACATACAACTTTCGCTTCGTCTACATTCATACATCTTCGCATGCAAGCTCGATGGTTGTTCAGGCTTCTAACAGGACCATCTACCAGTATCTGGTTAATCTGGTCATGCCACGTCTTCCGTGGTCGCCCTCTCTTTCTGGCGCCGTCGACACTTGCATGATACATCTTTCTTAGCATTCTTTCCTCATTCGTTCGCTCAACGTGCCCAAACCACCTGAGCGACCCTATTTTTATTCTATGTATTATGCTACGATCAGCTTTACATTCATTCCTAATATCTTCATTCTTTACTCTATCATACATGGATTTACCACACATACGTCTAAGGGACCTCATCTCCACTGCGTTCAATCTACTTTCGTTCCTCTTCTGCCAGCTCCGGGCTTTAATGGGTATAGTATACAAATAAACACTAAAATAATTTCGCTCGCTCAGATTGTCTTTTCCGACCACTGTGCGGCGCCGTGTGCGAACGATGCTACAAACCGAGATACACAATGCAGCCGTGTCTTGGTATTTTATCTCGCCACTGCTAAGATACACAGCGCTTACATTGCACTAACAAAGATGGAAACTTGACAACAAGTGGGGGTAGGTGTACACACCAAATTCACATATCCGACCGTTATTTTGACTTTGTTGTTTTATCTTTATCTAAGTAGCGGGGCGTGTAGCGAAATCATGTAGCGAAAATGCGAGACCACGAAATGCATTTGATTATTATTTACCGTTCCAATAATACATGTATCTAAATATAATAATTTCGTTCCAATTCAAAGCTAAACAAATGAAATTCCACACACGGCTGGTGCGAGGCTCGAACCCCAGTCACGCAGTACAGCAATGCAACGAATAATTGACTTAGCCATCTTCTGTTCTCCTTATACCGTAAAAAATATACTATCCCAATTATAATTAACTATTCACATATTTTTATATGATCTTATATGATCGCGCTACATTCAAACACTAAACATACATATAATACACATAAATGTACATGTAGAATATACATAAATGTAAAAATAACATGTTACTGGAGCGTGCCGAAGACACTTGTAATTAGGATAATGGGCATAGCCTTCATTTATAATGTTTTAATATTAGAGTATCATGTACCTATTATCCTGTAAGTGTCTCTAATAAAAAATAAATGAAATAATAATAATAATAATAAGAGTGAGTACACATACTAGTTTTTTTAATAAAGAGAAATATAGAGACGTTGATAATGTATAATATATTAATTATAAGTAAAATAAATGGTTACGTCGACTTTCCCATTAAAAATTTCTGCAGCATGTACTTACGAACGAAAAAAGAAATTCAGCGTAAACGTAAATGTAAAAATATTTAATTATTATGGAAAATAATGTCATACGACAGGTAAACATAAAAGTATGTCGCGGTCAATATGCGGAAGTCGAAAGTTTCAGAATAACTAGGAGCGGCTAACGAAAGGTGTTCATGTTGGTGCGGACACTTTTCTTAAAGACGTTTTAAAAAGCGTTGTACACATCCACCCTATTCCTATACCGACGATACAGCTCTTTACGTAACCTGCAAATCCTAGTGATGCGACAGTTTTGACCGGTAGTTTAGTTACTACGTCGATCTGGCTGAAATGTGTTAGGGTACGCGCGCACTAGCGTTTTTTCGCCGCGCGGCGCAAAAACGCTACGGCATAATATCGCACCGCAGTGTTGTAACAAAGGGTTTTGAATCGTAGTGCGTGCACTTAGCGGCAAAATAACGCAGCGGCAAAAAATCTGTGAAATGTTACAACTCTCTTGCGGCGCGGCGGTCAGCGGCAAAAACCACATCTTTTTGGCGCTGCGGTCAGCGGCAAAAAAACGCATCTTTTAAGTCTTGACCGCGTGCACTACGCGCTGTTTTGCTGTACCATATAATATTTTATGTGAAAGAACAATGGCTACAAGCAATAATTCTGCTGATCTGGATGAAGATTTTAATACTGAAATGCTAATTACGAAAGTTGAGAGAAGAACACCATTGTATGATATTACTTCAAAAGAATATAGTCATAGAAACACTAAACATTTCTGAATTGAGTATTTTTATATGTGATAGAAGGTCCAACTAGTTTTAAAAGTTCATAAAAACATTCTTTGTTCATCGATAATATTGGAAGAATTTTTCGGGGTAATCGTTAAGTTCACCAAATATTTTAAAGAACTGCCCGTTGTTCAAATGATCAGCGGCATTATGCCGCAGTACGCGCGCCTGCTGTTTTCGCCGCGCGTCAAAATGTCGCAGGTTTTTTCGCCTGATTGCTAATGTATTCATAGTTACGTAAATTAGCCTATCAATCATAGTAATACGAGAATAGTTGCAAATATGTGAGAGGTACCGAGATCGATACTCGGTGACTCAAAAAATTTTTGGAATGGCTTCAGTGGCCCTGGTCCCGATAAAGTAGAAAATAAAACGTAAGGTAAAAGCGACTGTATATAAAAATGTTTTAAATTTTCTAATTAGCTATATTTCTATTGCGGTTGTAACAAATTTTACTAAATAACATTAATAAATAAATTCCGTGTAAAAAATATTGTACATACAATTAGAACCATGTTATTTCAACGTTAATTAAGACATAGAACTCGATTATCGCAAGGCCTCCATTCAAATTTTCAAGCCCTGCGAATGGAATGCGTGTGTATAATTTCAAATAGTCTTCATAGTGTTGGAGCCCGAGCTTTGCGTGTATTTTCGCTTCTGCTGCCTTCAGATTTTAACAATCGGATGTCTTCGTTTTCCTTCGGAAGTTTCCGGATTCCAAACATCGGTTGGCTTCGTTCGCCTTCGTTATTTTTCGGCGCCGGGGCGTTTTCTCGCTCTGCCCGCCTATTGGCGCACGCCCAAATGAAAAGCGAGGGAAATAATACGATTTGAAGTCACACGGGTTTAGGATCGTATCGGTGCCTTTGAATATTTCGTGCAGCAAGCTGTACATTTGTAAAAATGTGTTTTATAATGTATGTATGTCAATAAAAATGTTCGTCAAATACTTTGCACCTTTTCTTGAAGAGAACAGCGTATGTTAGAATGTTTCAAAATGTTTGTTTTATAAATTGTTAATATCTTTATTAGTGTATACTCGTATACTGTAATGGAAATTGAAATACCACACACAAGATAAACAACATAAGATTTATGAATGATGATAGGTACCTATCTGTGATTATTTCGAAATATCGTAATTACGTTATTCTTCAAGTGCTTAAAAATCTAATCTAATTTCAAATGTAAAGTGTCATTGTGTGAAGTAAACAACGTTGCGTTTTATTCATGGTTAATCACAATGAACTTCGCAAAGTTAATCACGAAAATTTCGAAATATTATCCTCGTATCAGTTATTTAATCAAGACGCAGTGAATTGTATCTTAAATTTTTATGCATACATCGTTCAAAAACTGTGTAATAAATTATATTAAAGAAAATGTACAACATAGGTAATGTTTCGTCATTTTGTACAAAGACATATTCCTGGAAAACGTGAGGTACTTGTGCTTAAACTGTGCTAGGACAAGACAATGGCGTGTTTGAGACTGCCTAACTAAAAATGAAAATAGACCATTGTATCACATGTTTGCACAATGTTTGAAATGCGCATTCCATTGCTAATAATGTGCTAACAAAACAAAATTATTTGTTTTGTAAATTATGTGCATGTGTATCCCTCCATATTCTAAGGTTCATAGAATCCTGAGACAAAATTTTTGGAAGGTATACTTCTTTAGGCGAATTTCAGTTGAATAAATAGGGTGTCTCATAGTTAATAGCAAAAATTGTACAGGTAGA
Organism: Agrypnia vestita; assembly: GCA_016648135.1. Classification (NCBI taxonomy): domain Eukaryota; kingdom Metazoa; phylum Arthropoda; class Insecta; order Trichoptera; family Phryganeidae; genus Agrypnia; species Agrypnia vestita. Next base: position 825,903 of record JADDOH010000027.1, read on the forward strand.
TTCCTGGCTTTATAATAAGTCGAAAATGTTCAAGCAAGCATGACCTTATATCAATAGTTACAGTGATATGCAACATCAAAATTTGCATTATTTTTTTCAATATTTCTGTCAAATAAAACGATAAAAAACATCGTAAAAATGGAAAATAGAAACAAATTTTCATCATTTTATTTGAGTTGTATTGAAGCGAATGATTTTTTCATAATCAATTTTAAGTTATTGTAACGATAGTTGAACTTTTTGTATAAAATAAGTAAGAAACATTGAAAAAAATGCAAACTTTGATATTGCGTAACTCCATAACTAAACAATGGTTGCTTGAACATTTTCGACTCATTATTAAGGCAGGAATACACCTGTAATTTTTTTGTCCCTAGCTATGAAACACCTGTAAGTATTATCGCGAGAGACTAAAACACTTGAATATTCGACGTGAATGTGGAATGGACTAGATTATCCCGGAAACATATGCAAAAGGGGGTGAGTTGTTATTTCTGACAGAGGGCTTACGCCATAAAAAAAATCGAATCTTGCGAGTGTGCCAAAAATGCATGTATGCATGTATGCTTATACATACATACATGTAAAATGTATGTATGATTATACATACAAAGAGCAAGGAGCGTAAGACATATTTAAAAATAAGTACCGAAGAGAAAAACGTCTAAAATATAATCATTGCAATGCAAAGCGCATGGCATCCAAGGCCACTTGCCGAAATAAGCCGAACATGATCGTGTGCAGCATGCATAGCAATTTAGGTATGTTTTCTCGGTAAGACATACGTTTCTGTGCTGTAAGCACGTCGCTCTCGTCATGTCCTTCACTGCTTATGATTGTGACCCCATTTAAAGCATTTCATACTCAGATTCATAACGACCAAGAGCAATACAATTTCGCTTTTGAGACTGAGTCATGTAATTTTGAAAGTGCTGTATGTATGTTAACCGAAAATCTAAAGAGAAAATTTTACAAAAAAAAATATCTTAGAAATCGATAAAGATTAGATAAACTTAACAAAAATAACATACTAAACTTATGCAGCCAGTACACTGAAGCATTTATATGAAATTGTGTACCTCCAGAAACAGTATAATAACAATAAAATAAGTATCCCAATTATAATAATTTCGTTGTCTGTCCGTCCGTCTGTCCCCGTAATTTCGTGCAAATTCACGGCTTAAAAAACCTATCCTGTTCATAAAGATCAAACAATATTTAAATTTATGTTCCACTGCAAACTTTTTAGTCATGTTAAGATGTTCACTTATGAATATTGGTTGATTGTTCTCATTTTCTTTGCCAATATGCCAATAATATATCGCATTTTTAGGAGGAAGATTGCTTAGTTAGCTACACTTTTATTGTTCCAGAATATTCGGATTATTTCATAGATCGAGTTAGGTAAAAGTTATCAATACTAAAGATTGTCAGAATCGAGTTTTACTTTCGTTGCAATTTGTTTTGTTATGTTTTAACATTTTCATTCTTATTTTATATATTTGTAACGTTAACTGTGTGGTTGGACATGATTATTAATTTTAATTAACAAAAAACTTTATAAACCACTTTACGGTTACCGGTTTCGATACCACCGTATTTTCGTCAAAACGCACGCACTTCGCTTTAGTAAAATATTTTTAATGTTTATAGCTTTAACTTTGTAAAATAATAACAATTATTCTTCGATAGATACAGACGTAAAGTTACCTCAAGTGGTTTATATGAAGTATTTAATTAATCAAAATTGATAATTTTATTTTTTTAACAAAACATATTTATACAGGGTGTACCAGAGCTAGCAGAAAAAACTTGGCCGGTAGATACATGCTTACGTTATGAGTTTAAAATGTTCGAGCAACCATGACATCAATAATTAAAGAGATATTCAATATCAAAGTTTGCACTTTTTAAAAATTATTTCTGACTTTTTTGCAAAAAGTTGAACTATCATTACAGTAACTTATGTCGATTAAGAAAAATTCATTCGCTTTAATACAAGTCGAATAAAATGATAAAAACCTTGCAAAAAATTAAAAAGTTTATTTTTACAAGGTTTTTATCATTTTATTTAAGTTGTGTTGAAGCAAATGAATTTTTCATAATCGATATTAGTGAATGGTTTAATGGATACTGCAATATAGGAAACAGAACGTTTAATTTTTGTCTTTTTTAAAACGATATATTTAACAACTTGTCGAAAAATATTAATGTCTGAATAGCACGACTTCTTCAAACTGTATAAATCAATTTGTAAATAAAATATTTGGTCTTTTTTTGAAAATATACGAGATTAAGTGTACCAAAGATAATTTTATTGCATGAAAACTAAAATAGTGTTTCGGGGTTATAATTTTTTTGATGTTATAACAGTGTTTGTTCGTATAATATTTTTTTAAGGAAATGTTTCAAGAGTAAATGGATCTATCATAATAAAATTGATTAAAAGCCTGTTTAGCTATGGGTTTTGCAAAATGATTTAATAAGTTTACGTTAAATTTAGCAAAATCGAGTGCAAATATGAAATTCGTGTACTGGGGCCTCTTAATTAATTAATAATTTGCGTTTTTTTCTTACTTAGCTAAAGTTAATACTTAATTGCTTAACAGTTGTTTTTATCGCGTTTCTTAATAATTATGTTTCCCTAATTATTGAAGGGCTACATCTAGCGGAGTTGGCGGTAATATACGAAATCTCGTTATAACGAAGCATCCCGAACGTAATAACCAACGACGGCGCTGTAAATCTCGCTGGGACTCGGAATGTATTGTCAGGCTTTCTCTATAATAATAATGTTTAAACTGGATGAATTACTACATTCCCGACAGTGGTGATTTCAGATCGCCATTATTTTGCCGGAAGCATTTCTCTCACCGATCAGAGGCCCCCTCGGAACACAGGGCCGGCGAAGGGAAGACAATCTAAGCAATAACCCAGAGTGTTTAATATTTGTTTATTTTATGTTTATTTTTACGAGATACGATGCATCAGTAACCTATCAGAGCAAATCAAAAAAATTAAAATTTTCCTAAAATCAAACTTAAATTCATAAATCATTTAAACCTATAGCTTTTTTCAAATAACTCCTATACTTTCATTATCAATTTACCTTTTTACTATATTAATAAATAACTTGTATACACTATGTATTATATATTATAACAAGGAATAAGAACTGTGGCTCCCTCATCAGACTCAAGAGCTTCTCTTCACTGATGAGGTCTACATGACTACCAAGTATTTAAAAAAAATGTTTAATCTGATATGTTATATATTAGAACTATATTTGTACCATAAATTAAATAAATTAAATAAAAAAAATAAAAATTATTATTACTTTTACGCCCATTACAAGCTTTACATAAAAAAATAATACATAAAATAAAAACGTATATACATTAAACAATATCGGAAATAAGCAGTAAAATATAAATATATGAATATAAAGTACATGTATAAAAAGCCATAAAAGGTATAAGCAGTGAAAGTATCAGGTATAAGCATTAAAATATGACTGTAAAAATTAAAATTTAAAATATTAAATACGGAGCAGTAATGTGTATAAAAAAATATATATTACACATTATTACATGTATAAGTTAACAGCAGTTAGTAATGAAATAATATTGTCTCTTTAAGTCTAGTAAGCAGGATGTATGATGTATGCAAAGAAAGTGACCTTATTATGAATGTAAAGAAGTCAAAAGTAATGGTATGAAAGTAAGACAACGTGTGAAATACTAGTAGGCAATGAATGTTTGGAACAAGTAGATGAGTTTGTGTACTTGGGAAGTATGTTCGATAGAAGAAGGAATGTTGAGAAAGATATAGAGGAGAGTGACTGCCGGGAATAGGGTGAACGGTGCTTTGAATGCAATAATCCCTTATAGAAATATGTCTACCGAAGCAAAACTAGCGATGCATAATGGAGTTCTGGTACCGACACTAATGTATGGAAGTGAAGCCTGGAGCTGACAAAAGAGGAACGAAAGTAGATTGAATGCAGTGGAGATGAGGTCCCTTAGACGTATGTGTGACAAATCCATGTATGATAGAGTAAAGAATGAAGATATTAGGAATAAATGTAAAGCTGATCGTAGCATAATACATAGAATAAAAATAGGGTCGCTCAGGTGATTTGGGCATGTTGAGCGAATGAATAAGGAAAGAATGTTAAGAAAGATATATGATGCAAGTGTTGACGGCGCCAGAAAGAGAGGGAGACCACGGAAGACGTAGCATGACCAGATTATCCAGATTCTGGAAGATGGTTCTGTTAGAAGCCTGAACAACCGTCGGGTTTGCATGCGAAGATGTATGAATGTAGACGAAGCGAAAGTTGTATGTCAGGACAGAAGAGTATGGCGCTCTTTCCTCTCTGCCTACCCCCACGGTGAAACGGCGTGATGGTAAGTTAGTTAGTTAGTTACTTGGTTGTCTCTTTAAGTATAAACTTTATTTTAACTAGACTGTTATTGAAAACGTCAACCGTATCACCAAATTCATTACCAGTTTTTAACATTCTACTGAATACAGCATTTGACAGATAATTGGTACTGGAATTCTGGAGATGAAATGTTTCAATTTGTCGAGTTCTATGTAAGGGCGGGATATATTTGTTATTAAATTCGTACGTCACTTCAGTGAATGGACACCCACCACTTTCCCAGGACCGTTTTATGAGCGAAAGCTCCCATATCGGTCCTACTCGTACGTCGCCAGGTTGACGATTTTTTACTCTAAAGGCCATTTTCGTGTCACGTCGTGTCAAGGGCGACGTGAGAGGCCCGCGATAGTCCAATCACTGTAACCCCTCCATATATCACACTTCATTAGGAAATATCAAAAAAAGAAAAAACATAAAATAAAGGTAAAAAAAACTAACCCATAAAAACCAAGTTTTAATTATACTCCCTTTCTCATTGACTAGTGGAAACTGGTTTGGCGCTTAACCTACGCGTTGGGCTTCGCTCGGGCGACGCTACGAAAGGGAGTAATAAAAAATTTCCAAAAATCCAAAATTATACTATAATCAGGTTTAGTGACTACCATATTTGTCGAAATCTCGATATAACTTAGGAAATTGTATGAAAAAACCATTAAAAATTTCTTAAAATCCAAAATTATACTATAATTATTATTTTTTTAATGAAAATTTGACAGATCTCTTTGATCGTCGCCACGAGTCTGCTTGCAAAGTTTCAGCTTGATTGTATCACGGGAAAAGGGTTAAAAATCAATCCAAAGTTTTTTCTTTTTTCGTCAAGCAAGTAAGTAAGCAAACGCTACGAGTTAAGGGGGGGGTTAGGTTAATTCGTACAAAAAAAGTCATGTTTTTGTGATTTTTTTGTGACGACACAGTTAAAATCTCTTTATTAAAACCAATAGTCCATTAAAGTATGATATTTGAAGAATATTGTGTAAAATTTTTAAGACGAAATATTAAAAAATACGGCAATGGCAGCAATTATTCGGACGTGTCTCGGAAAAAAGTAGAATTGCGGTGTCCATCATAACTTGGTGCTAAATCATCTGAAATCAAAAAATCAAAATTCATTCGTTAGATACTAGATTTTCCCAGGTAATTTTGGGAGGGTTTTTTGAAATTTCAATTTTTCAATTTTTTGGAACACTTTGAAGGGAAAAACGCGATTTTTTGCGAAAAATATCGACTAATTTGTTATTAAAAAATAAAAATTAATAACAAATTTGAAAAAAACTCGACAGCGTTACCTCGTAAATTATATACAGAAATAGTATTCAAAATTTCAAAAGGATCGGTGCAGTAGTTTTGAAGTTATGATGGACACCGACTTTGAAAACGTGAGATGTGGGAAAACGATTTAAAGTTTTGCACACTGTAAAATTCAAAATAAAACTCAACACTTATTTTATACTTACACATAATCGTCGATGCCATGTTCACACGGCAAAGAGCTTTCATCATCAGCATCTGTTTGTCCTTGTCTACGCAAAACTCTTCCAATGCAAATAGCACGTCCGGTAGTCCTCAGGTGAGCGCGTCTCTTAGCTGCCCGAGCAGGTATAGAAAATCAGTCTGAGTATCGCTCAAATGTTCATAATTTCGTCAATTTTGCTCCGATTGACTTGAAATTTTGACACAATATTCTTACGATGTTATACATTCATTTAAAAATTAAAATGCAAAAAAAAAGTTTAAAACCTTACCCCCCCCTTAAAAGAAAGGGAGTAAGAACAAAACGGTAAGATAACATATAGCAAACAGAAATAGAAAGTTCATTTAAAAAGATAAATAAATAAATAACAACTGATCATGGTAAAATACTATATATAGAATTAGGGTGGGAAGGAGGACAGTAAAGGGATGTCATGGCAAAGGATACACTCCCTAATAGGGAAGGACAAAAACACGTCCGTCACTTCAGCAGATTATGAAGAATAGGTTTTATAATCTATTTACACTGTATTATCTTATCTTAAAGCTCGATAATATAATTGATCGGTAGAACGCCTTCAATATTATTAATCTGTTATATTGGCGTGGCCGATGTGGATATCTATCACCACACGATCAATATTACTTTAGACTATGAAGTTGCACACACTAGCGTTACTTTCAGCTTTGTTTCTAAATGCTCATTTGGTATTATATAGATAGATAGATTTTATTTCACATTCATTGGAGACAACTTTTTATAATATTTACAAAATTATATAAGCTGAGGGTCTTGGCAGCAAAGTAAACACTACATTAATTTGACGCCCTGCCTGCTACACTAGTAATTTACTGTATTATATAGCAGACAGTGCTATAATACAGTAAATTACTAGTATTATATAACGGCGTACAGTCAGTACATAATAATAAGTCGTTCTTAACTTGAATTTCTATGAAATAAATCGAAAACAGATAGGTTTATATTTCGTAATATTTCTATCACAATTATTATATAACTCAGATTTATATTCGGATCATCAAAATAATAACTCTCATAAATAATAAGACATTTATGATACTAGATAGCAATAGACATATGTGTAAGACATTTATGCTACTAGATAGCGCAAATAACTATAATATATAAAATGAAGTACAAGAATAAAAAATGCATAATTCTATAAAAATGTACCAGACGGAAAATAATGATGAAATATAAAACAATAATAAGGTGTAAAAAGCAAAAAACTCATAATTCTCTGCGCAACAATGTCCGTCACTAACGCTATGAGATGGCGCAAATAATAATAAAGTGTACATAAAATTATATAAAAAAGCATAATTATCAATGCAAAAATGTCCATCACTAACGCTACCAGGTGGTACATAAATGTGCTATTGCCGACCAAAGGTTTGATATTTTTTTGACGCAGTAGCATTTATTTCGTTTCAGTCGTTTACTAGCTGTGCCCGCGCGGCTTCGCACGCGTAGATTTTTAGTGCACTGTTTGGATCGTCACAGAACTTTTGCGAACCTTCTAGAACATTCTCCTTCCAGAACTTTCAAGAAATTTATCGAAAGTACAGGAACCTTCTAGACACATTTCGCGACTCAGTTTAGAACCTTGTAGAAATTTCCGGAATTTTCTAGAACCTTCTCCTTCCAGAACTTTCTAGAGCAGGTTTTTCCGGAAACTTCTAGACTCACCGATACAGCCGGCGCGCCTATTATGAAACAATCTGAAGCATTTTCGGCCATCCCATAACAAAAAAATGCGCCAGAAAGCACATTTTCGTCACCCACTCCCACCCATGCACAGCCACCCCCACCAAGCTCGCATATTTTCGATGTGACACCAAGGGCTATCCACCACCATGACCACCGGTGGGTGGTTGTGGCTGGTTGTGGAGAAAACTCGGCGAGTAGGGAAACAGGGTTTCTTTTTATATATATATATATAGGTATATATTTATTTATTTATCTTAATAATTTAGTTCCACAAATAATGATGTGTAGGCTAATACATGATTTCACTTGGACATGTTGCATTCCATCTAATCATTTTTAAAAAATTACAATATAATTTTTGCACTTCAGTTTAAACCTCCTTATATTCTCCATGTTTTGAATTTCTTTTGGCAGGCTATCGAAGATTTTTATACCTTTATACATCATACAATTTTGTGAGGTATTTTTCATTTTCTTTGGTAGTCTTATGTTGTCGCTTCCTCTTGTATTGTAGGAATGAAAATACTTATTCAGCTTCATCCTGTCATCAAAGTATTTGGGTACTAATCCATGTTTAATTTTAAATATTTGGACCATTAAATACATTATATGTTATTCTTTGATTTACAGTTTCCAATCCTAGGGCATTCAACGTTTTTGTTATTTTAGTTCTCCTATTACACTTCAGTATTATGCGCATCGCTCTGTTTTGTACTATTTGTAGTTTCTTTAGCAGTCCTTCGTTGCTTATGAATAATATACTGGAACAATAATCTATGTGCGGGAGAATCATAGTATTGTATATTAATAAACTTGTATTTTTATTTGCATGTCTTCTTATGCTTGAGATGCTTTGCTTTGAGAATGTTAGGATTTGTTCTGCGTACTGCCAGGGTTTTCGAGAATACCCGCGTACTGAGATCTCTTTACAACTCCTTGGTGCGGAGTAGACTCGAGAGTGGCTCGATGATCTGGGGGCCATATAGGCCATAGGGCAAGTACTCTCTTATGGTGGAGAAAGTCCAAAAGAAGTTTCTGAGATATCTCTACATGAGAGAGTACGGGCATTATCCTTGGCTTTACCCAACCGAGTTTCTCCAGGATATGCTTGGCTACAATAGTCTAGAGACTAGAAGGAATGTGTATTTGATTACACATTTTTATCGATTGTTGCGCGGTATGATTGATAATCCTGAAATTATGCAGAGCATTGGTTTGTATGTTCCTGATAATTACATTAGACATCGTCAGTATAGATTGTTTCACATTCCAACATACAGGACCAACCTGCCGATGGTTATGCCTGTTGGAAGAGCCACAGCTATGCTGAACAAAATCGCTTTGGGTATTGATATGTTCCATGTTTCTGAGGGGCTTTTCCGAAGCGGGATTCTCCTACACCTTTGACCAGAATTTATGTTATTTTTAATTTATTAAATATTTTTATTTTGATATATACTTCTTAATATGTATGCCTTAAACATTTTATTTGTAATGTAGATATTATCAATAAATAAATTGAAAATTGATTGAAAATTATTCTTCCAAGTAGTGACACTTTTTTTGCGATTTTCTTCACCACAAATTCAGTATTTTTTGTAAATGTAATTGATATTGATTTCGCCCCAGGTTTACGAATTCACCGCGCCGGCCCTGACGCAATAGTAAGAAAGCGCGGTTTGACAGTATTTAATGCTGGAGCAAAACGCCTTAACCGTGGTTTAATCTTCTGGCGAAGGAAGCACAAATGGCAAACTGACCGTTAGACGTATAGATCAAACTGTCGTAAATTTCTGACGGCCTATCGACGAAGACGAGGCACCTCGAGATGAGTTAAGGCGATCGTCCAGTAATTCACCTTTTCACTTCCTTTCTTTTAACTCGTGGCGTCGCTTGCTTGACGCAAAAACTTTGGATCGATTTTTAACCCTTTTCCCGTGATCCAATCGAGCTGAAACTTGGCAAGCAGACTCGTGGCGACGATCAAGAAGATCTATCAAATTTTCGTTAGTAAAAATAATAATTATAGTATAATTTTGGATTTTTCAAATTTTTAATGGTATTTTTATACAACTCAGTAAGTTGTATGAAAATACTCAGACGAATCTGTTAGACGCGAAACCCGTAAATGAGAAAGGGAGTATTGTAAAAACTTGGTTTTTATGGGTCAGTTTTTTTCATATATTGTCTTTTCTTCTCATTTCTCGCGTTTTGTATCACATTTTGTATAGAAATATATCATATTAAAATTTATTCATTAGGTTCTTTATTTCTTAATTACAGATGTCTTCTTAAAATGAAACAAACTAAATGATTTAATAACTTGATAAAATACCAAATCTACGATGTTTTAAAAATGAAAAAAAAATGCTCCACTTTGTGGGCCTTATGTGACTGTATGGACTAGTGAGATATCTTTTTTTTCAATAATAAAACAAAGTAAACAATTATCTTACATTTTTTTATAATAATTGCAAATTCTGTCGGTTTGTTTACTTAAAATTTTTGTTTTTTTTTATCAATTGGTTGAGCAACTTTGTAGATTGACATTTAAATAAAAGATTTTATTATTTCTTTTAATCTACTTATATTCATTAATTACACTTACAAATTTCGGAATAACCTTAATAATAAAGCCAATGGTTTCTTATTGAGCTCTCCAACTTTTAGATTATGTTCTTTTATAACAAAAACTATTAATAGTTTAAATATATTTCAACCACAATATACTTTAAAAAATTCTTTGCAATTAGTGGAAACGTTAAAGGATATACAGGGTTATTTGTAAAACATTAATAACCTCGCAGGACTATATTCCTGCCTTGATTATGAGTCGAAAATGTTCAAGCTATTATGACCTAATATCAATAGTTAAGGAGATATGCGACATCAGAGTTTGCATTTTTTTTTCAATATTTCTAACTTATTTTTTGTACAACGTTGGACTATCATTACAGTAGCTTATATCGAATATGGAAAATTCGTTCCCTTTAATACAAGTCAAATAAAAAAATAAAAACCTTCAAATTCCAATTAGAATGTTTTCCAACGAAATGAAACGAATGAATTTTTCGTAATCGATATGTTTTACAAAAAATAAGTCAGAAATATTGAAAAAAAAATGCAAACTTTGATGTCGCATATCTAAATAACTATTGATATTAGGTCATAATAGCTCGAACATTTTCGACTCATAATCAAGGCAGGAATATAGTCCTGCGAGGTTATTAATGTTTTACAAATAACCCTGTATACATTCCAAATCACGCTAAACTTATTTCATTTGAAATTGCCAATTAATTTACGAATGTACCTACCAATGAAATTAAAATTATCATTTCTGATTTATTCAATTCATCAAATTTACTTAATAATTTGGTTAAAGATCTAAATTGCTTTTTGAATCTCTGTATGAACCAAAATTATTTTCAATTTAACAACGTTATGTATAATCAAACAGAGGGACTTCCTATGGGAGCACTCACGAGTCCATTATTTGCAGACATTTTTGTAGATAATTTAGAGAAAATTATTTTTAATTGTGATTCACCTTTGTTAAAAGCAATATTTTGTTATGGAGAAGGTATGTTGATGATATATTATGTATTTGTACAGGATCAGAACGTCAACTTACATCATTTTTACAACTAATCTATTCATTTCATAATAAAATAAAGTTTACTTTAGAAATAGAATAGGCGAATTTTAATATTTACAGGGTAAACAATGAGACGATAATGTGTGCGCAATTCGGGAGCTCTACTACTACTCTACACAACAGCTCAAATAGTCGAATTGCCGAACATTCGTGCGACAACATTTTTATTGCGATGTTGTATATTTTTTGAAACACTGAATATGCTTCAATTCATCAATCTATGAATTTAAAATACTTGCATATTCACGTCAGTCATAAACTTTTCTATTTTTGATGGGCAGGTATATCTTTTGTTTTTTCTAGACCTCGTATATATACAGGGTTATTTATATGTAAAACATTTATAACCTCGCAGGCCTATACTCCTCCCTTGATTATGAGTCGAAAATGTTCAAGCTATCTTGACCTAATATCAATAGTTATGGAGATATGCGACATCAAAATTTGCATTTTTTTTTTAATATTTCTGACTTATTTTTTGTACAACATTCGACTTTCATTATAGCTTGAACATTTTCGACTCATAATCAAGACAGGAGTATATTCCTGCGAGGTTATTAATGTTTTCCAAATAACCCTGTATATATGTTATTTATATTTTTCATTTGTTTAAGGAAAGGAGTCCCGTAATATTCGAAAATAATTCGACACTTCATTTTTTAGATCTAATATTTTTTTATAATAATAATAAAATCTTATTTAAAATTTATAGAAATCCAACCTTTACAGACGCTATTATTAGTACATCTAAGCACCCTCTTTCACATGAACATTCGGGTTTTCATTCAATGATACTTCGTCTTGTCAATGTACCTCTGTCTCACTCTTATTTTCAAATTGGATCAAATACAATAAAACAAATCGCTTTTTATAATGGATACAGTAGGTACAGAATTAATTAATAAAAAAAATAATAGTAAAAAAAAGAAAAATTTAACTACCCAATTTTTATGCAAGGCAATTTTATATATTAATACATTTTCGAATCAAATTTCAAAACATCTACTGAAAAATATTAGACCTGCATTTTATACAAATAATAATACAGATAAACTCCTTATAAATTTAAAAGATAATGATAATATATTTAACAATTCAGGTGTTTATAAACTTTCGTACATAGATTGTACAGCGTTTTATATTGGAAAAACCGGTCGAAATTTTAATGTAAGTGTTAAAGAGCATTAAGATGTCTGAATAATCATGGTTTTTCTGAATTTGCACATCATTTATTAGAAAATGATCACGTTTTTGATAAAAATTTGGAACTTTCTATTTTACACATAAATAATTTTGGTCTGAAATTGAATAATTTAGAATCATTAGAAATATCATACATACAAACAAAATATTATAATAATCTATTAACTACTAGTCCAATTCTAAAAAATTTTCCAATAATTGTGTGTAATCAAGAACTTCAGCAATAATATTTAAAAATATTTTTTTAAATATAATAATAAAACAAAAGGTATCATTCATTTTGATATTTTAAGATTTATAAAACATCATTAATGAGATTAAGTAGATTAAAACAAATTATAAAAATAATTTAAAAAATATTTTAAAAAACACTCGTCTGGATGGAATCTTATAAACGAAATTTCACCCGCTTCCCAATGTCCAATCGTGCTGATTTTGCACTCAGACGTATTCTCCATGACAATACATAAAACAATTCAGATTCAATAATTAAGTAATCAAATGTTATAATATAGTAAATTAACTAGTTAATGAGCTCACCAAAAGATGGCGTTAGTTAAATACCGAAGTAATTTTGTACTCTGGGTAAAAAGAAGAAAATTATGTAAGATGAAAAAAAATTTTTTTAGACTCGCTTATATTTTAATGTACTAAAAAGTAAAAATTTAATTTTCGGCCAAATAAATTTTCTCACTAATATTATACAAAATAAATTATTTTATTAATTTAATATTATCAATCGAAATAATTTTCTGTTTTAATTTCATTGGAAGAGTGGAACTGATAAATATACCAACTCCTATAACAGTTCTGGATAAGGATGGGTTTCCCCCTTTCAGTACTGACTGCACGCCGCTGCATTATACGCACTTTTAATGTTGTTCACTTCTTTACGGGAAATCAATGTAATCGTAAGAGGCTGTTTACGGAAATGATATGATTGCATAAATGGTTGTCTCAACACGCGAGTTTAAAGTCGTAAATCTCTCGTCAACTACCAAGGGCCGGTTCTTTGATCAGCGGTAAGTGGTAAAAGTCTGTCATTTCGAAAATAGCTATATTGGGATGTCAAATCTCTATCCCAACACTTAATACACGAAAATAAAAATAAAAAATTAACGAGACGTAGGTATACGTCGGTGGTGGGGTCAGAGGGAGAAAGAAGTACATGACGGTTATCCGTTAAACGTCAAATATAAATAGAGTCCAACAATATGTCTCTTTTCTATGCTCCAACGTGACATTTTTGCCATAATTTTACATCAGGACGCTGTGGAAGAAGAAATTAATAAGTGCATATGAAATAATCTTTTTTCTGTAAGCTTCAAATACAGCATTAGTACTTATTTCGTGCAATTTTAGTCGAAACACGAGAATTGTGAGGTTACGTTAGCGGCGGAGGGCAGCTGTCAGACCAGACTGGAGAAATCGAACATCGCAAATAAAGGTTTTAACTGTAAATGGTTACGGATATTTTATACGAACCGTATGTTTTTCCGAGAAACGATTCTCGTCGTTTCGTTGAATTCGCACTCAACGTCATCAGGAGGACGACCTGTACCCGCGGAGGTATAGGTCGGTATAGGAGGTATAAACGTTGAATACGACTTCAACGAAATGTCGAGAATCGTTTTTCGGAAAAACGAACGATTCATATAAAATATCCGTAACCATTTACAGTTAAATATGTCTCACGACCGTAATAACAACCTTAACTCTTTAATAAAGGTTTTAACTAAGAGATAAGAGAAAATATACAAATATTCTTATTTAAGTACGACGAACACCGAATACCGACGTATATCTACGTATCGTTTATTTTAATTTTAATTTTCGTCTATTAAGTGTTGGGATAAGGATCTGACATCCCTATATTGCTATTTTCAAAATAGCACAGAAAAGATTCTTGCGAAGACTGATTTGATTGGTGGAAAACGTGAAAATCTATACAAGGTAAAAGACTGGTTTTATACAACCGAACGGTATGTATACAGGATGTAACAGAACTAGTCTACAAAACTTTTCATGTATATTCCTGCTTTGATTTTGAGTCGAAAATGTTCAAGCAACCGTGACCTAATATCAATAGTTATGGAGATATGCGACATCAAAATTTGCATTTATTTTCAATATTTCTGACTTATTTTTTATAAAAAGTTGAAGTATCAGAATAGTAACTTATACCAATTACGAATAATTCATTCGTTTCATTACAAGTTTAAAAAAATGATAAAAACCCTGCCTAAATTCTAATTGGAATGTTTTCCAATTATAATTTTATCATTTTATTTGACTTGTATTAAAGGGAATGAATTATTCATATTCGATATAAGTTACTGTAATTGTAGTTCAACGTTTTAAAAAAAATAAGTCACAAAATATTGAAAAAAAAAATGCTAAATTTGGTGTTGCATATCTCCATAACTATTTATATTGGGTCACGGTTGCTGAACATTTCCTCAAGGCAGGAATGCACCTGCAAAATATTGTGGACTAGCTCTATTACACCCTGTATGTAAATATTATACCATATACAGATAAAAAGAAATGTTGCTTTAAAATGTATCTTTATATATTGAAAAAAAAATTCAATTTTTGAGAGTGCATCTGCATATCTCCATAACTATTGATATAAGGTCATGGTTGTTAAACATTTTCGATTCATTATCAAAGCAGGAATCCACCTGTAATTTTTTTGCTACCAGCTATGAGACACCCTGATATATGATGATAGATGCGATAGTCTATCAAGAGTGTAATTGGTGAACGTTACATTACGTAGGTAAAGTAATCACTTGAGCCAGCCATACGATAGGTCGTAAGTCCTATAAACACTAAAAAAGGCTTCCATACCTACTTTTCCATACAAAAAAGCTCACATCTACAATATGTCTTGATTATTTTAAAATACACAAATAGTATGGAAAATTTGGAAGTCGCATCAGTACCTACTTGACAAGGAAAATTCTAGTTTATTGATTATGCAACATCATTGTATTTCCATTGAACAACATTTGCGTTCATGTTGGAGGCAGATGCGCTCGTTATATGGAAGTATTATTTGAGATTTTCGACATTTGAAATTCTCTGCGAATCTCTCTGGCTTCAAAATTTTCATCGAATTTAGAAATCGTGATTTTCTGTATTCTCTGACATACCTTTTACATCATTTATTCATGGATTTATTCAAATTTATCGGGCACTGGAAGATAGGGATATAAAAAAATTAAATATGACAAAATGATATCTTTAAGTCAAAGGCAGCAAAGTGAGCAAAATTCACCATTTTTTTCTCATATATTCTCTTGCGCTTTTTATCACATTTTTGTATGGAAAGATATCGTACATTATAAATACGGATATCTTATTAAAATCATGCAAACTAAATTACTTAATCAATATAAATAACCAAACCTAAGATATTTTAAAAATGAAGAAAATTACTCCACCTTTTATGACTGAATGGCCTCGTGAGATGCCTTTAATAATATTATTACAAAGTAAATAATTATCCTAAACCTATTAAAATTATTGCAAAATCCGTCAGTTTGCTTATTTACAATTTATGTTTGAAAAAATACTGTTTTTCAAAATTTTTTTTTTGTGTGGTTTTATTCATCCTTTATTATATAGTTGACAACTTTTTACTTAAATAAATCAAAATAGATATTATTTTTTTAAAAAAAGGAGAAAAATAGGGAATATATGAGAAAAAATTGTGAAGTTTGGTCGCCTTAAGGGGACTTGTAATAAATCTTTTCAAATTTGAACGAATTATATGATGTATGTGTATATGTATGCGAAGTGTATGTTTATGCGAAATGTATGTTGAGCGATATTTTTTTTTTATATTGAAATTTCTTTATTGAAAATAAAAATATTACATACATTTTACATTGAATGTTACATTTTTTTTTATACATGTTTAACTGTCCCCAGTAAAATAATACTTGTGTTAGGGGACAGGAGAGCATGAATGGATAATGGATACATAAGAGCATGAATGGATAAGTATGTATAAGTTAATAATGGAACAGTGTAGAGAAATACAGACATCATAAGATATATATTAGTGACTCAAGTATACTAATTATTTCGGAATATCGTTATTTTTTATAATTCTAACTATTTTTTGTTTTAATTATGTATATTCTATTTGTTTTATGTGTTTCTTGAATTTTGTATAGTGTTCTTTAGTTCTAATATTCATTGCTAAGTTATTTTTAAGAATGTTTAAGCATCCTATTATTTGCGCTCTTTGGCTACGACTATGAGTATTATGAGTTTGTGGTGTATTTATATTTTGTTAAGTGAATGTTTCTTTATGTATTTGTAAAATTGAAGTGTTTTTGTATAATCTGTCTAATGTCGGTACATTAATTTCTGTAAAAAGTAAGTCTGTAGGGCAGGTTCTATGTGTATTTTTTAATATTACTTTGATAATTAATTTTCGAGTTGTTTTAAGAGTCTGTAAGTTACTTTTAAAAGAGCCCCCCCAACCTATTATTCCGTATTGTAATGTAGATTGTACAAAAGCATAATATAATGTTCTAAGTGATTCAATCGTTATTTTTATAAAATATAGATGTCTCGCAGAGACGAAGCTATTTATATGGTAAAGTATGTGTGCATTGATTGACGTGGGTGTTACAGGGCTGATGACCTAACTTGAGGCTGGCTTAATGTTCAATTTTTAAGGATGCATCGTGAAGATCCATTATCATTTCCTTGAGTTCTTATATGCCTGTACTAATTATTACTACGTCATCTGCAAAACGAAGATGATTCAAGTGTTTCTGGTATATATTTTTTTATTCATTTTGTTCATAGGTTGGCCCAGTTTCCAAAAATATTAGGAACAATTTCTCCGCACATATAAAACCCGCGTGGTATACAAATAATAACATCGTTAAAATTCCTCACATAATAAATACCAAGCATTCTTTCGATGATCATCTATTAAAACTACTCCATTCGGTTCCAAATAAAAGTTTGATAATGAACAATTTGGAAACAATCTAGATCCTAAAGAAAGAACTTGAATTCTGAGACAACACTCAAATACAACATCATACTTTAACAACATTTTAGTTATGTCAGTATATCTAAAAACACTTACTGAGATGTTTAGTCTACCGGTTTCGAAACGTTACCGTCTTTTCGTCAAGAAAACCACTACACTAGCATGTAAATACCACACTAACACCTTAAAATATTCCTCACATACGTGATAATCCAACCGAAGACTAAAATGCACTCAGTAAAGTGTTATTTTAGCCTCTTACATAACTAACACTCTGTTAAAATGCCTGACCACGAAGTTAATGCATTTATTTAGTTGTCTGTCTGTCAGTCTGTCCCCATAACTTCTTGCAGCGTCCGTAATTTTGAACGAATTCACAATTAAAAAAACGAAATTAAACGGCCAAAGATGAGGCTTGAACTCCGGGCCAGCTACCGCCAAGTTTGTAGAACTTAGCAAATGCGCGAACCATTTCATTTTTCGTCCAGCACAATCGCCAGGGTTTAAAATTACCATGATAAAAGTCCTTATTACTATTTCAAGGGTGTCGGCTATAAATAAATAAATACTTATTATTTAGAAACCGGTATGTACAAGTACCATCATTTTTGAAAGGCTAGTATTAATAATAACATCACATTTCACCACATGTCTCCGATCCTTAATGTTTTTGCTCATATAACCAAAAACATTCTCCCCACAACGCGAGCGCTGCCTTACTCGAATAACTTTCGACAAAATGTCTGTATTTAGGTTAGTTATCAATAACACCTGATTATGAGAGGGACCGGTCCTCTCAAAAGTATACTAGTGACTAAATAACTCAACGAGTGTGTATTACAAAGTTGGATTTAGTGTTAATTAAAATTAACCACCGTGTCAATCAATAATATAATAATGATTCCTCTTTGCAAATAATACCACAAAGTTATTTTGCAATCATCGAATTCAATTTAATCGATTTTTGATAGCCACCATTTGACAGTCACCATTTGACAGCAGTTTCTCCACCGCTGAACGTAGTGACGTAACGTGCGATTATGAACTAGAATTTCTATACTTTCCCAGAAGTGATACAGTTCCCATGGCTAGGGGCGCAAGTTACGTAATGCAATAATGAGCGCAGCGAGTGAACGAACGATACATCATTAATAACGGCCAACCCGCATAGGCGTGTTATGCACATATATGGATAATGTGATATTTTTATAAAGTACCCGGAAGTACCTGCCACCTGCTGGAATGTTCAGGAAACATTGTGTGTGCTTACTGTATAACCATCACTGATTTTACAGGAGCAAATCTTGATCAACGAATTTAGCAGTATTTGTTCGTCGAGTGTTGTGTATTAAATTAATATTTATTTATTTGTTTATCCACAACGCCCTAGTGTGCTTTTAAAGTACAAGAATATGAAAAGTATTATAAAAGACGCTTTCTAGTAAATAATTAAAAAATAATAATATCACTGGAACATATTTAAGATAATTATAATTTATAGAAATAAACTTAGTTTACACCACTTTTTTATTGAAAAAAATTCAAAAATTTTGAAGCCAATGGCTTCTTCATCAGGATACCAAATGTATAATAATTTATTCATTTGTTATTCTGATGAAGAAGCCATTGGCTTTGAAAAATGTTGAATTTTTTTCAATAAAAAAGTGGTGTAAACTAAGTTTATTTCTTTAATTATAATTATAATGTCACCACAAAATAATTTAGCTGTGTTTGAAGAAGAAGATATTTAAGATAAATGAACAATATAAAATGTAATAATATAAAAAAATGTAAAATGAACAATACATATAAACGATGATTAGTACACAAGCAAACAGTAATAATTAGAAACCTTTAACAAATTAATAATAGAGTAAAATAAAGATAATTAAACCAATATACCAGATAAATAAGATAAAAATATTAAATATACAAAAAAAAATTATATAAAAAATAAAATTAAAACATATTCAAAAGGGAAATGAACAATAACAACAATAACATTCTGAATATAACAAAATTGATATTATATTTTCGGTGAAAATAAATCATATTTATGTGTTAAATCAAACGGACCGTGTGTCTTACTGAGAAGCAAATCTCAAAGTTTCGCTGAGTTCGGCCTACATCTTTGCCGTGACAGGACGCTCTCCTGATGACGCTGAATAAGAATTCTGCGAAACGTCGAGATTTGCTTCTCAGTGAAATATACGGTTCGTATAAAATATCCGTTTTATTTAACACATAAATACTCCACCAAGAGTTTAGAATGAAAAACTCAACTACGAAACTGATTGTGCGCATTGTTATATTTCCTTTTTTCATTAATTTTTCATGTCGGTTCCTAAAGAATAAGTATTTATTTATAAAAAAAATATTATATGCGCGTTAACGCTTCGCACACATGTACGCAGGCACACCGACGGGCCTTACGCCTGACGGCCTGACGCTTAATTTTCCCCATACTGAGAGAAAATATGTTAACCCATCAAAACGCAGACTCATGAAATAAGCTGATGCCTATTGGTGATGCGGTTTATAATAAATAAATGCGGTTTTTATAATTACATAGAGGTACATTGAGATTTGTTCAAGTGCGAGATCCGTTCATTTGCGGGAACTCAAAATTTAACGAGATGCGAGGAAAAACAGAAACGACGATCGCAGCATGAATGTAGACCACAAAATAAGACGAAAATCCTACCTTTGAGATGCTGCTGATGTAAGGGATGAGAATGTCTTTTTTCTTCTATATTCCTGTTCCAACTGCAGACACAAAAACTCCACTCGAATCACCAAATAAGTAAAGATACCGAGGTGACAAAATCCACGGTTTAACACAGATGTTGTAATAATAATGTAGCTTCTTTACTCGAAGGCAATTTAGAAGTGGCGCGGTATAATTAATTATAGCGGTCGCGTGCATACAGGAAACAGATGTCGCTAGGCATATTAAATTAGGAAGGTGGTGGACAGAGTGGGAATCAAATCAGGAGTAAAAGGATTAATGCGGAGTATTGGTGGATCTCCATCTTACTGAAGTCCAACTCAGCCCCGACAATCGCTTCCATTTCTTCAGATTTATCACTGGCCAAACCACCTATATCGATTTAAGTAGTTGAGAACGTTGCGTCATTAAGGATCGGTTCTATATTTGAATATTGTGTGATATTCTAAATTGGAAACATAGTGTCCTGGATGCTGGAGGTGGACCGCTTCCCGCTCAGCGGCCGCGTTCATATTGTATTCCGTCGGAAGACAAACTACACG
The DNA here is from genome assembly GCA_016648135.1 of Agrypnia vestita. Lineage (NCBI taxonomy): Eukaryota > Metazoa > Arthropoda > Insecta > Trichoptera > Phryganeidae > Agrypnia > Agrypnia vestita. The sequence goes on from JADDOH010000027.1 coordinate 846,706, forward strand.
CGATATCAGCCGTGTATTGCATATATCTTATTTGTTGCCTCGCCCGTGGCGGCGTCGACAACCATCTCTTCAAAAAGGCAACCGCGATTAATCCACAATTATAGTCATTTCGTGGTCCGTCCGTGACTTCCTAGAATCCAATAGCCGATCTCGTTCCGTTTTCGAAATTGGTATGATTTCAAAATTGCTATTAAACTAGCTGTAACCCGTCAAAAATGACGGCACATTTACACGTCGATTCCTAAGAAATAAGTATTAATTTACTTTATTAAAAATAAAATCGAAAAAGAAATTGAAATAATCGGAAAAAATACTATAAAGGAGTTACGGACGTTACGCGAAGTTACTGGGATAGACAGACCGACAACGAAATTATTATAATTGGGATTAAATGAAAACATTGACTATACATTGACCCGCGGAGGTATAGGGCGGACTCCTCCGCGGGTACGGGTCGCTCTCCTGATGACGTTGAATACGACTTCAACGAAACGTCGAGAACCGTTTCTCGGAACAACTTACATAAATAGCTATTTGAATTTTGGCTTTACATGTAAAATTAGCATATTGTTCGCTTTTATCTCAGTTTTTTTCCTCTGAAAAGAGGAGATTTTTTTATTGTACTATCGTATTTTCTATGTATTGGTACAAAAAAGTCAAATATTTATTTATGGTAGGTGTCCGAGTTAAACGTGTTAACGCAGTAACCATTTCAGCCAATCAGACGCGATTGAGATATAAGTAAGATATAACCATAGGTTATATCTTACTTATATCTCAATTACCAACCATCTTCATCTCACATATACACTACACGTCTAGGTAACAGTTATATCTCAGTTACCGATCGTCGATATAATCAGATACAAATCTCAATTAACTGTACCGTGTGTAACCGGTTATAACAACGGTTTGACCATCACTTACCCACTGAATGTGATACGGATCATTTACAGGAGTAATATCACGCTGGTAGACAATCGTATATCTGAACATTAGTAAATAGATTAATTTAATTATATTCAAGAACACATTCTTATTGTGATGTTGCATTTTTTTCAGAACAAAGTTCTGTGAAATTTAAAACCAAATTAATTAATCAATTAGAAAGACATACAGAAAAAACAAATCCACGAAAAAATATTTGGCTGACCCGGGATTCGAACCACGGATCACCTTCTTTCCGGGGCAGGTGCGTTCTTCAATTACGCTATAGCGGCCTTGTATATTTCCGTGAATATATCGACCTTATCTGCAAGTCTCATTTATTAATTGATTAATATTGATTATCCATTTTTAGAGCAATCCACTTTTTTGGTACGGTAGGCACAAATTACTTTGTGTTTCTGCCGCTAGAGGACGCCAGAATTAACCGTTTAATTCATTTTATATTTTTGGACGCACTGGATTGCTCTTAAAATGGATAATAAATTAATAAATGAGACTTACAGATAAGGTCGATATATTCACGGAAATATACAAGGCCGCTATAGTGTTATTGGATAACGCACCTGCCCCGAAAAGGAGGAGATTCCGGTAGCAGCCAAATATTTTTTCGTGGATTTGATTTTTCTGTATGTCTTTCTAATTTGGTTTTAGATCAATTTAATTTTTAAACATCGCAAAAGGTTTCGAACGCCTGGTCGTGTGTACAGCGAAATATAATAAAAAACGTGAGAAAACTCTGAATAGCGGCTAAGGGATGTAAATACAGCTACCTTCACAGTCGCAGGGTCGTGTCTCCACCCTCCACCCTCTCCACGGAGGATAATAAAAGGATCATTTATTTTTCATGATAATATTTTGAAAAATTGTTACAATCCCGCCAAGTGAGAATTTATTTCGAAAATGTATTATTTATTACATATAGATACACGCGTGATTAGATATTAATATATGAGGGGCCAATTCTATTCCAAGAGCATTTTAATCGATTTTTTGTTAGCATCGAAGAAAATAATTTACAAATTGAAATTGAGAACTGTACCCAGAAAGAGTAGCTTGTTGGTCTTGTGGTTATGACTCTCGCCTCGTTATCCAAAGGTCGCAGGTTCGAATCTCACTCCAGACAAGCAAGTTAGTCCTATTTTCGTAGCACAAGCGTTTAGCTTAATTTGAAAATAGTAAGAATATTGATGTGACACGAATTCCGTGTTCGCATCTCTATTTTTTTTTTTAAAAAAAAGAAGAAGAAAAAGAAAAAAAAAGGCCTTAGTGCTGTAGTCTCCGTTATCAAGTTCCTAAAATCAGAACACTATATTTCGTGTCTACAATCCCATCACAGGAAGAATAATTTCGTTGTCTGTCTGTCAGTAACTCTACCTGTAAGTTAGTTAGTAAGTCAGTAATTTTGTTTTTCTTTTATTTTACTTTTTTTGAGAACGACAAAATACGTCCAGAGACATTTGGTCCAACGACAAAAGGTCCACGGAGAAAAGGTCTACCAACTTTTGGTCCAACGACAAAAAATCCACGGGAATTTGCACCAAATACAAAATGTTGACGACAAAAATACCACGTGACAAAATTATTATGTTATTATCATAATAATAATAATTTCGTTGTCTGTCTGTCCGCAAGTGCCTGTAACGTACGTACTTTTATTTTTAAGAAATATTTTTTTATTATTATTAATAGATAACTAGCTGTGCCCGCGCGGCTTTGCATGCGTAGATTTTTATTAACTTTTAGTCACATTTTATCAATTTGTGTATTAACCTTAACATAAAGATATATTTTTTACGGATTTTTTTTAGTTCTACAACTTCTCTGCAGAAAGTATTTAAATATCTCTTACCGTTAAGGCAGCGTTCGTAAAAACGCATCGCTCGACCATTTTTTCGTCGACCTCAGTTGTAAAATAGGTCACCACGAAAAGTCCTACTTTTACGGGATAATACGCCTATGTTCACCCTGAAAGTTTATTCTAAATATTGGTGAAAGAATTTTGAAAGCTGATCAGTAGTTTCGGAGATTACCTCATACATACAAACTTTACCTCTTTATATAAATAAAATATTACTACATTTTAAATACTTATTCTTTAGGAAGCGACACGTACTCGTACGTTATTTTAATGGGTTACAGCTAGTACTATCATAATACCAGTCATAGCACAAGGAGTCATGGACGATAACCCAGAACAACGGAGACTAGGGGACAAATCGCGAAACATTCCACGCGGCCTGTCGCATCAACATCTACGCTCATGTTTCGGGGACAATGACGCGGTCATTTGACGTGTCCACACCGGGACTCACATATCACTTGTCGCGGAAATGTCGCCCGATGAGGTTATGATGACAGCTGCGTATGTCGAATCGTATGCGTGTATCGAATGTCTGACGGATCTTTTGCTGTGCTCTCCCACGCGTTGTTTTTCTTCATTTTATTTTTTATTCACGGTTTGAAGTGTCCCACAACATTGTATGGCTTTGATAGAGCTCGATGAGTTCGAGAACAATTTCGTTTTCCCATGTTTACCCATGTTGATGGATACAGCGCATGCGCATTCACTTGTAAACATATCACGTGGTACTGACGCGCGGCGTAATGTCGCGGTGAGCTCGCTCGGGTACCGTGCGCAAGGCAACGTTGCCACGGCACGTAGAAATCCGCGCTATGTTATGCGCGACGTCGCGGAACAGCGCGCGACGTTGCAACGTCACGTAGACTCAAAGCTGCGCGTGATGTTAGGCGCAATTTGTCCCCTAGCGACAGGGCACGTGGGGCACACGAGCGATGCGGAAATTCGATCCCATCACAACACCATCAACCCAATCAAAAATATAGCCACCGAGTCTATATTTTTGATTCGAGTTTTAAAACGATATTCTTTATACAGGGTTATTTATAAAACATTAATAACCTCGCGGGATTATACCTCTACTATAACTATCAATAGTTATGGAGATATGCGACACATGATTTCACATGAAAGACAATCGAATTAGTATGTGAAAGTCATGCGTACGAGGTACATTTTTTATTTTTTATGTTTATTAGAGACAATAACAAGATAATAGGTTTAGATACTCTAATAATAAAACATTATAGTGAAAACTATGCCCATTATCCCAATTAAAAGTATCTTCGGCACGCTCTAGTAACATGTATTTTTGCATTTAAGTATATTTTACATGTACATTTATGTGTATTGTATAGATTCAGATCCTACGGGGCCCTGCTCCGTAGTTTTTCCTGAACCAGTGTTTGAACCGTCGGTGATGATTTCTTTGGTCACGAATCTTTTATGTTTTTATTATTTTTTCTTTATGTCTTTTTCCCTCCACGGAGGGGTTGTGTTTTTTACGTCCTGCGCCTTATTTGGGTGATGTATTTTATTTAAATTTTATTATTGGTATTATATTGTATTGTTATTTTTGAAATAAAGATTAATATGCGCGGGACAATGAAGGTTTTGTGCGACCGACTCGCTCGGTTTTCATCTCTGCGTGTTGTATTGATGAAGGCCGAGCGAGGAGGTCGCTTTAGCATAAAATAATGCCAACCAGGCGGCGAAAGTGCTGGGCCGATATGGACGCTTTTGCGCATAGAACGGCTCAGGGTATGTGGTGGGTCCCCTTCATTGTATTGTATATTTAATGTGTGAATGTAGTGAAATTAGTATTTAATAAATATTTAAAAAATGAGGGTAAACAACACTGTTTTATTCCACTATATTTATTTTGAATTGTTAGAAAGTTTTCGGGATTTCTCCCATTGTCAATAACAACACGTTTACAACTAAATTAAAAATAATTCGGGACAGAATTTATAGGGATTGGGTGGGTGTAATGGTGGTGGGGGTTGGGGGCGGGAAAAAACAACACACTTAACTTTTTGGATATAACAACAACAATTGAACAAGATAAATTCATTTTTCAAATATACAGAAAAGAGACTTTTACAGATACAATCATACACGCGACCTCATATCACCCCACTGCACATAAAATGGCTGCATTCAATTCAATGGTTCATAGATTGTTATCAATTCCACTGAAGCCAGAAAATTATATAAAAGAAAAACAAACAATTATTAACATTGCTAAAAATAACGGCTATAGAGAAAAAACCATAGATAATATTATAAAAAAGAAAGAAACACAAACAGCAATATACACATACTTATATCACAAAACACCAAATGTCAACGATAAAAATAAACCTTGGAGAAAAATAATATATGTTGGAAAACTTACAACGGATCTATTAAATTCATGCAAAGACAAAAAGTTCAAACCCGCGTTCTATACGAAAAATAGTATCAAAAGTTATTTATTAAACAATAAGTCCAAAATCTCCGATGAAAATAAAAGCGGAGTTTATCAATTAAGTTGTGGAGATTGCGACGCGGTTTACATCGGACAAAGTGGGAGAAAAATAAAGGAAAGACTTGAAGAACATAAAAGAGCCGTAAAAAACTTTAGTTTAAATTCAGAAATGGCAGAGCATGCCAGAATGGAGGGACATAAGTTTGATTCGAAATTATTATATGGGTGCAATAAAGGAAGAAAGATGGACATCTTAGAGATTTTAGAAATAAATAATAATAAAATAAATAATAAAAATATAATTAACATCCATATACCGCCCATGACCTCCCCACTTCTATCCATTCTAACCCCGCCCCCGACCCCCACCACCATTACACCCACCCAATCCCTATAAATTCTGTCTCGAATTATTTTTAATTTAGTTGTAAACGTGTTGTTATTGACAATGGGAGAAATCCCGAAAACGTTCTAACAATTCAAAATAAACATAGTGGAATAAAACAGTGTTGTTTACCCTCATTTTTTAAATATTTAAAATGAATTTCCACAATGTTACAAACAAAAAACTTGTACATTTAATAAATAATTGATTTAATGGATCTATAGGTTCAGGTCATCGTTTAGAAAATGGATGTTGTGTATGAGTGAGTTTTTGAACGATCATAATGTTGTTTTATTGCGTTGGTACTTACGAGTATAAACACCAACACAACGAAACAATGTGCGTCGTACGGACGGCATACTAATTCAGAAGTCTATATGTGAAATTTTTACGAATTATTTTATTATAATACTCCTGTTAATCAGTACTTTCAATTTTTTTAACTCCTTTAATACGCCAGTATATACTTTAATAATATTTTTATGTCTAGGTATGATCTAAGAACATAGTTACTGGATTATCCACTGGGAACAAAATCTAATAACTGTGTAATTAATGCATACCTATGTACATAAAAAAATATTGTTAGCTTATAAGTTATTCATTATAAAGCACAACTCAACGTTTGCTTATTGAAAAGTTAAGTTTATTGAAATAATAAGACAAACTTGGTGATTTCGCGAGATGAAGCTCCAGATCTCTTGAGCCAGCATCTCACAGCCAGACCAGAGCGCATCTTAGTTTGGATTACTGTGTTGCACAATGCAGTTCTAGTAACAACACTGATGAATGGAAACGAAGCCCGGAGCTAACAAAAGAACCACAAATGTGCCCTGAATGCAGTATAAATGAGGCCATTCAGTCTTGAATGTGCTAAATGCAGTTAGATGTGCAGGAAAGAAGCAACAATTTAGAACGAAGTGATTATTTCGCTGTGACGTTGATAAACTCGGATTAAGGGGGAGGTAAGGTTTTTAACTTTTTTTTTGCATTTTATTTTTAATTTTTTAAATGAATGTATAACATCGTAAGAATATTGTGTCAAAATTTCAAGTCAATCGGAGCAAAATTGACGGAATTATGAACATTTGAGCGATACTCAGACTGATTTTCTATACCTGCTCGGGCAGCTGAGAGACGCGCTCACCTGAGGACTACCGGACGTGCTATTTGCATTGGAAGAGTTTTGCGTAGACAAGGACAAACAGATGCTGATGATGAAAGCTCTTTGCCGTGTGAACATGGCATCGACGATTATGTGTAAGTATAAAATAAGTGTTGAGTTTTATTTTGAATTTTACAGTGTGCAAAACTTTAAATCGTTTTCCCCACATCTCACGTTTTCAAAGTCGGTGTCCATCATAACTTCAAAACTACTGCACCGATCCTTTTTGAAATTTTGAACACTATTTCTGTACATAATTTACGAGGTAACGCTGTCGAGTTTTTTTTCAAATTTGTTATTAATTTTTATTTTTTAATAACAAATTAGTCGATATTTTTCGCAAAAAATCGCGTTTTTCCCTTCAAAGTGTTCCAAAAAATTGAAAAATTGAAATTTCAAAAAACCCTCCCAGTATTACCTGGCAAAATCTATTATCTAACGAATGAACTTTGATTTTTTGATTTCAGATAATTTAGCACCAAGTTATGATGGACACCGCAATTCTACTTTTTTCCGAGACACGTCCGAATAATTGCTGCCATTGCCGTATTTCTTAATATTTCGTCTTGAAAATTTTACACAATATTCTTCAAATATCATACTTTAATATATTATTGGTTTTAATAAAAAGATTTTAACTGTTTCGTCACAAAAATTCACAAAAACATGTATTTTTTTGTACGAATTAACCTTACCCCCCCCTTAAAAAAAGATCGCCAAGATAATAAAGCTGAATTTCTGATCAAACAAAGGATGAAAAAAAAGTAACCCATAAAAACCAAGTTTTTATTATACTCCCTTTATTTGTAAAATATAACGACAATTAAAGACGAATTAAAACATATAACATAACACTAAACTTACAGTAATTTAATATATTTCTAAAATGTCAGATGTTTTGAGCTTTAATAAGAAACTTCATGCTTTGAAGATTAAATTCTAAAAACATTTGTCAGTCAATTTAGATCACCGAAATTCGTAGTGAAGTACCTATTATGTATACCGACGGAGTAATTCAAATTTAGAAAATATTCCGCGACGTTATCCGACCGCCGCGTTTCTAATAATCAAACTTTTTAATGATTCCAATTTGAAAAAACCATCAAAATTTCTAAAAATTCTAAATTATACTATAATTATTTATTTTTTTTAAGAAAATTTGATAGATCTTCTTGATCGTCACCACGAGTCTGCTTGCAAAGTTTCGGCTCGATTGGATCACGGGAAAAGGGTCAAAAATCGATCCAAAGTTTTTTTCGACGGCAAGCCGGCAAGCAAGCAAGCAGACGCCACGAGTTAATATAAAGGGAGTAAAAACATTTTTTCATATATTGTTTGATAATTAGAAAAACCTACATATCATCTAACCAATATATCATATTAATAAGACTTCCATAACATGTTTGTGTTGGGTTTTCTTCTCGTTTTTACGTTGAATTCTATTTTAGTGTTATTATTATCTGTAACCCGTCAAAAATGTCGGGTCCTTAAGAATAAGTATTTATTTATTTAAGAAAATATATATATTGAATAGCTTGTTGGTCCTGTGGTTAGGATTATCGCCTCACGATCCAAAGGTCGCGGGTGCGAATCTCACTCCAGACCAGCAAATTAGTCCTATTTTCATAATACAAGCGTTTAGCTTAGTTTGAAAATAGTAAGAATATTGATGTGACACGTATCCCCTGTTCGCATCTCTATTTAAAAATATATAGAAATAAAAAGAAGTTACGGACGGACAGACAGACAACGATATTATTATTACTGGGATTACATGCTTTTATTTACTTTAATTTGTCTGTTCAACAATCGCTCTGAAATTTAGCAAAGAGATATATTCCTGATGACACTATAATAATTATTCATTAATTTAACAAATCAGTTTAACTAAATAATTTTAAAAAATCAGTTTAATAAATTCAAAAAATATTTTAAATAAGCATTTAATAAGCGTAATTTTATCTGACATTGTATCATACGTGCCGTTGACGTCTGTCGCCTTGCATTATTTTACAAGTGACGTTTAAGTTTCGAGGTTAATAACATTCGAATATTTAACAAAAGATATATTATAGATGTCTCATAGAGACGAAGCTATATTTTCATATGAGAAAATAGATATGGAAGCCTTTTTGGGTTGTGGAATTTATACCACAATGCAGAAAAACCACCAATCTAGGCCATACAGACACACAGTGGCAAGGAATGCTACATAAGCAAATAGAGGCACGAGTAAGACACGCGACACCACGCAAATGCTGATGGTGCAGGTCATTGCACCATCAGCATTTCGGACGATTTCTTCTCACTCACACAGCCGCACTCCAAGACTCCTTTGTTCGTAAATTATATAAAAGAGGTACACGCCCTAGGCAGGCATGTCAGTCCTACGTAGACCCACCCGCCGGAGGCTATGGCCCTTAGAGTATCTATCATTGTCTGTATAATCATACTCATGTATATTTTGTACTTGTTTTATCGAGATAATAAATCATCAAATATTCTACGCCTTTGGAGCTTTTCCGTAGCGTGACGGTGCTGACCCGAAAAAGCAACTGCTCCAAACCATCTCCGAACCACCAAAAGGGTGTTCATAGGGCTTACGACCTATCGTACGGCTGACTTAACATAATGTAACGTTCACCATCTCCACCCGTCATAGATTACCACTTGTATCAAATTTTTTTGGAAGTTGTATATATGTTTAAGTTGGAATGGGGCTCGAACTAACAACCGGTGGATCACCAGGACCGACCAACAAGCTACTCAAATATCATCGCAATATGTACGTGTAAAACGCTCCCAAAATAATCATGCTACCCTCCCTCGTAAACTCGACCACAAACTGTGTCTATTCCCATCCCCGTTGGAGGGGAGGGAGGCTGCGATATTGAATACTGCAATCGTCTCGGTATCACAAACACAGGGGGTTGTAAATCATCCCCCAAGGGACCCAGACCCGCCTCCGCAGTCAGTGAAGGCCTCCGATTATCTGCCAGGGTCCAGGGTATAATGTTATGTCGTCGAGTGCGTGCGATATCACTGTGTCCGAACTACCAATTGATTTTATACTCCATTCAGGGGGAAATTATTTTTCGACATGGTCGTAACTGGTTGTATTTATATATTTTTTTTATTTTTTAATTTAAAGACTATCGACAGGTCAGAATGACCCTAATGGATAGTCATTTAGGACAAGGTGATTAGTACAGTTACAATTTACGATAATACATTAAAATAAAATATTAATACATTATACAATATAAGTATAGTACAATAAGTGATTACAAGATGAACGAAGTTCACATTCTCCGCACGACATAATAGGCATGTAGGCTCCCAGGTCAACTAAGTCCGAAAATGTGTACCCGCGCTTTGTGGCTATAAAATTTTTGTTTAGGTTGATTTCCGAAGAATTCGTCTTACACGCTCAAGCTATTTTCAGTCAGGAGCGATATAATTTCTCTCTTAAACTGAGGTTGTGTCATGTGAAATATGTCGATGTTGGGGTTACATGACATGACCTCGTTGTACTGGTTTAGCATTCTAGGTAGAGGAGAGAAATAACCTATGTTGTAGACCTTTGTGTGGAATGTGTTTGGGATCTCAGAGACCGGGCAGGTATATTAATATCTATTTGCAGGTATATTAATATCTATCTATACTAATATACAGGAGGTAAAGTTTGTAAGTTTGGATGTAGGAGTAATCTCCGTAACTACTCATCCGATTTCAAAAATCTTTTCACTAATATTTAGAACGGGCTTTCAGGATAGACATAGGTTATATATTATTCCGTTAAAATAAAAGAACTTTTCGTGGTGGCCTAATAACAGGTATTTTTGAGGGTAGGATGGAAAGTTTCGATACAGACATTCAGTGTTTCCACATAAAAAAAAACATATTCCGCAAAATCGATTTCTGTGCCAACGCGACGCCACGAACATCGAACAATTTCATTTCTATTTTTTTTTTCCAAAATGTATGCTTGCGTAAATGTCGTGCTTCGATGTTCTCACCACACACGCCTGGGTTAGGTTATCTGGTGGCGAGCAACCTTCCTGGCAAGCAATCGTGGACGAGGGATTACGGGCGAGCAATATTCCGCTCAAGCACGAATGAGTTTTTGAATTTCGGATCTTTAGTAATTTTAATAGTTTTTTCAAATTGGAATCATTACAAAAGTTTGATTACTAGCAACGACGGCCCGATAACGTCGCGGAATATTTTCTAAATTTGAATTACTCCGTCGGTATACATAACAGGTACTTCACTACGACAAATGTTTTTAGAATTTAATCTTCACAGCATGAAGTGTCTTATCAAAGCTCAAAACATCTGACATTTTAGAAATATATTAAATTACTGTAAGTTTAGTGTTATGTTATATGTTTTAATTCGTCTTTAATTGTTGTTATATTTTACAAAGAAAGGGAGTATAATAAAAATTTGTTTTTTTATGGGTTAGTTTTTTTGTATTTCCATCTTTTAAGTGTTGGGATAAAGATCTGACATCCGAATACTGCTATTTTCAGAAAAGCACAGATTGTCTTTGTTCATAAAGTTATGAATTCAACTTCCCTCAGCGAGCTGCAGATGCCGTTTTCAAATTGTTTAATCGTTCACAACTCTCTCGCTTCAGAATTTTCCGTTTGCCTCGGTTTGCGCACCCGTTTCGATATAAAGAAAGGCGCTTAACATTTTTCATTCGACTTGCTTCGAAGCGATGTCTGGTCGGTAAGGCAGTTTTGACGCGGCGTGATTTCCCCATTGTTTGCTAATCCTTACAGCTCAGTCGGTAACGAGACACGGTACACATTAGCCTGGGTATCCATTAGCAATAATTAGAATACGGCTCTGCTAAAACTCTAAATACGGGGAAGGGTGGACTCCCCGGCGTTCGAAATTTAAAAGGGATAGGGTGGGCCCGTGGGGCGACCATGATTTTGAAAATTTTAAAGAATGTTACCAAGATATTAGATTAATTACAGTAAAATTTCTTACTTATGTTTTTACAAAAAGTTGAACTATCGTTACAGTAACATATATTGATTACGAAAAGTATATTTCGTTTCTATAAATGTTAATTAAAATAAGAAAAACCCTGAAAAATTCCAAATGGAATTGGAAGGTTTTTATCATTTTATTTGACTTGTGTTAATTATTAGTTATTACAGTAACTTATCTCTAACATGATAAAGTACAGCTTTTTGCAAAAAATAAGTCAAAAATATTGAAAAAACATGCAAAATTTGATGTCGGCCTCCTACATTTCCATGAATATATCGACCTTATCTATAATTCTCGTTTATAAATTGATTATTAAACCATTTTTATTAATCAATTAGAAAAGACTTACAGAAAAAATCGAATTAACGAAAAAATATTTAAATGCCACCGGGAATCGAACCACGGACCTCACATTTTATTTTTTCGTTAATTCGATTTTTTCTGTATGTCTTTTCTAAATTGATAAATAAAAATTGTCTAATAATTCACAGAACTTTGTTCTGAAATTACAACTTCACAATAAGAATGTGTTCCCTTTAATATAAATGGATTAATATACTATTCATTTTTAGAGCAAATAGTTTTTAAAATAATATTTTTGAGGTAAAGTTGTGCACCGTTCCCGAACGGAAGTGTTAAGCAAACTTGATAATTTAATTATAATAATAATAATTTAATAATTTAATTTGATAATAAGCTGGGATAAAAACGGTCTTATAAATATTTTGGTTCCATGTGCATATAAAATACGGTCTTCCCAGTGCGATCCAACCCCTAACTACCCCGTCTATTAACATAATAGTTGTCATAGTCCCGGCGTGTAATCCCTATTAGGGAAGCAAATCCAGGAGGATGCGACAACCTTCCCCGGTTTCTTTTACGGTGTATGCAAAAATATGACTGAGTATATTATTATGCGAAGTACCTACTTTTGAAAAGAACTGGCTATTTCCATAGATTTAATAATTCGCGACGTTTAAATTGAGGTATTTTTGTTTCTGGTAGATTTAACTGGTAGATATCCTTACATTTTTAAATCCATTATATTAATTTCATCGTCATCCAATCGAGCTGATATATTACACATGGACATAAATGACGATAACAATGCTTTCTTACATACAGATGCCAGCAAACATGTTGAACATTTTTCGGCGTAGTGGGGGAGAGTTTGCGCATGTACCATTCCACCAACGAGACCCAAAATTTGTCTTTTGCGCATTCCCCCACTACGCCGAAAAATGTCCAAGAAGTTTGCCGCAACTGTACCTAGTTACTTTGTCAAATATACATATGTACACGCACACAAAAAAATGCTAATTAAATTAAAATCATGGATATTAGAATTTATCTTTTTATTTTAGAATTATACAAAACAAAAGCAGGTTGTTATTCTGTAAAATGAGACAGGCAATACAATAAAATGGAAACCGACACCTCGCTTCCATTCCATAAAATAAAATCGAGAACACCAGCCGGGTATTTGAAACTGCGATGCCAGAGGAAGAGTCAGTCACTTTAGCCCATCAGCCATAATTGGTTATCAAACATAATAATTTCTTTCTCTGTCCGTCCGTCTCTCTGTCTATCCCCGTAACTTCGTGTAACGTCCGTAATTTCGTTCAAATTCACGGCTAAAAAAAACAAATTAAACGGCCGGAGGTGGGGCTTGAGCCCCGGGACGGCAAACCCGAACCGACCGTTCTACGCATGTTGCTACGGTCGCCTGTACGCGGATCGCCAAAAATATATTATAAGTATATACTAGGGCTTAACAAAGACGCGAACCAGCGTTTTATTTTTGACGGGTTGCAGCTAGTGTGTCAATATTACCGGAAGCAGCATTTTTGATCTAATAGGTATATCGCGAACTATTTTTAAACCGGCCGGGAGCGAAGGGTACCTACCTACTTGCGTCAAAACGATGACTTCATTTCATGTACCATTTGGGTATCGTTCTTCCTTTACGGTTAGTTTTTTGTTTACGTATATTCCATTGTTTATGCCTTATCAATGACATGTTGTAAGTTAAGGGTTTTCTTAACACAGTGACTGAAATATAATGTAAATCACCATAATAGCGAAATATTATTATCGTAGAAATAGCAATGTTGTTGATATTAGATTCGCGTAAAAAATTGTATACACAGAAAAAAACGAAATTCTGACTAATCCAAAAAAAGAGACAATTGCTCAAACAAATTAATTTTGATACATTGTCTGACGTGCAGTAGGTATGTCGGCGCTTTAAAAAATATATTCAAGTAAATAATTGGAATTTAACTAGGATAACCAATACATTATGTCAAGACTTACAAAACCTTCAAAAAATTATTCGTTGGCTAAGCACTAGAATTAGATAACTCGAATTTTGGATGTTTTGGGATATTTACATCAAAACAATCTTGAAGTAGTAAACTATTTAGTGTTAAAACTATATCATTTATACATGCTTTTATAATCATTTACATAAATAGACAAAAAGAAAAATGAATTTACCTATATTAGGTCCTTACATATGAAATTGGCGTTTTGCCGTACTGGCAAATTTGATCTCAAATATCTTCTCTTTGGTTAGGAATTCCAAATCCAAATTTATACAGCTATTTACTCATATATTTGTGTTTTGAAAATTATAATTCATTTATTTTTTCCTCAATTGTTTTTTTCTTTGCGTCACTCAGTTTACAAAATGAAAAACTTGAAATATCGCGTTATTTACGACTACGAGTTCCACCGTGGCACCAGTGCTGCAGAAACGGCTCGAAGGATTAATGATGTGTATGGCGACGGTGCCGCAAAAGAAAACACAGTGCGTTTTTGGTTCCAACGTTTTCATCAAATAATGCATTGTTTTCCATTGCCAGCTTTAAAAATTAATCGAATCGTATAATTTTATAAGAAACGAGGTGGACAGATTATTTTAAAATACATTTAGATATTATTGTGTATGTGTAAAAATATTGTATATACATTATTTAACATTCGAGACACCTTAAGGCGAAATACATCGATATTTATTATTGCTTCAACAGCCCAGTACGCAGTGCGCAATTTTGCCATTACCAGTTTCAAAAAAATAACCAAATCGTATGAAAAGCAGCAGACAATGGACTACAGATAATCGAAGACACTAATAGCCACGCAGAGTGCACTATCGTCCGCGCAGCGACCACTACAATCGATAGCCGATTGCAGGCACCAATGGCCACGTAGCGAGCGGGCACTAATGGCAGCGCTGCGGTCAGTATAGCCGCTCGCAGTGCCTAGCAGCAGGCAATCGGCTGTCGCCGTTTGCTTGCTGCTAGTGATGGTTAAATGCTATAAGTACCTAATTAAATATTGGTGATATCTGTTTTTCTCTTTGAAATTTCACTTATTTATTTCACGGGTTCATTTTGATGTTATAAATAAGTTATACCATAAAAAATGTGCATTAAAGATTGATTAGTGAGGTAATAATAAGCATGAAAACTTTAACTGCAACTATCTCAAAACATCACTTTTTCAGTTATCTAGGTAGTTTATTAATGAGCCCAAGAATTTTAAAATGGTGATTTTTATTATTTTATTATGCACAACTTTTTTGTGAGGGTGTATTTTATTAAATGTGAAAGAAAATAAAACAAGTTTTAGTAAATGATAAAAGAAAATTTCTTTTTCCGTAGCATTACTGCCATCTGACGAACACGCGTCAAACGAAAAAACGTTTCGTAGATCACTGCTTTAGAGTCTCCATGATAAGTAAACTAATAAAATTCAGCAATAGATGTCAGGAAAGGTATACATCTCGAGTACAGAGAATATTTCGCACAGTGGCTAAAATTTCGTAACTTTATATTTATTTGCCGATTATTTTAACGTACAATGTTTTTCCGGACCTGTCAGGTAAAAGATGTCACGAATCTATTTAAGTAGAGCGTCAGAAAATTTCGTTATTTTTTACAGGAAAGAACTTCGCGAATACGTGTAATATATAAAAAAAGGGAGTTATAATGTCCAGCGGTATAAAAATCAACATTAAATAACAGTTCTAGACAAAACTCCAATTAAAATTTAACTCAAGCAACAAATAAAATTATTGCGAAGTCGTAGTATGTTTGTATTAGCGTGTAAACAGCGACATACGATTAGCGTAGCATCGCGTCTTGGTAGCGTCAGTTACGGAAATTGTTACACACATATTTTAGATTAATCTGGTTTATATAGAGATTTAGATACAAAGAGTTATCAGAATATGAGGCGAAAATGCGAAAACATTTTGTAAAAATTTCTATGTTTATGGAGATAAGCGACATCAAAGTTTTCATTTTTTTTTGTTTCTGACTCATCTTCTGTAAATCGTTAAAGTCACTTATATCGAACGTTATAAATTCTTCTGGTTACAGTTTTCTGGGGTATTTCTGGAATAAAAAAAAAAACGAGCGAGCCTTACGCCGGCCGCACACTGGATGCGTTTTCGTACGAAATTGAGTAGTACGTATACGTACAAATACGCAAGTACATTCCTGACCTTCGAAGTAGTATCGAACATCGCACACTGTACACGATTTAGTAGTGCGTGTACGCACGTGTAGATGCGACGTCCGACATGATCCGGATTTGTTCGGAAATTTTTGCGATGTCGTACGACGGAAATTGAAAATTTTGCGAATTTGACACATGACCACAAATGTTTGTGGGACTAAAGTGATTCAACTACGTGACCATCAGCGCAGATCATGGCGGAGAATCTCTAAAGAACTAAAAATGCCTATAAGTTAGGTAATTTGGTTTAATGAAGGGGAGGTGTAATTATGTACTTCGAACAAAAAAACTTTTAAATATTTCTCCGTGTTATGTTATGTTATGTTGTGAGCTCTCGTTGCACTTCGATTCCCTCCAGCATTTGTGAATCTATTAGATAGATAGTCATGAAATTCCTTATTCCATTCGTCATTATTCAAGTCTGCCATAATAGAGTTTTCCAGAAGATACAGATTATTCATTTGGCACAAAGTAATGATCGTGACAACGC
Source organism: Agrypnia vestita (assembly GCA_016648135.1). NCBI lineage: Eukaryota > Metazoa > Arthropoda > Insecta > Trichoptera > Phryganeidae > Agrypnia > Agrypnia vestita. The sequence goes on from JADDOH010000027.1 coordinate 863,559, forward strand.
AAGACGCAATCAATGTGCGCGCGAAAATAGTCGTACGACTACGTACGTAATAATTCGTACCCAAACTGCGACCGGCCTTACAGTGGTCACATATCATGTGTAAAATTTGACATCTCACAATTAAAATTGAGCAACAACAGAAATTAACATCAAAATTTAAAAAAGCTAATACCTATATATTTATCAATTAGTAGATGCAAGTAAAGATAATGTTTGTGCATTTATTTATTATTGAATTTTACCGCACTAGGTAGGTACCGTATATATCTAAATACGCATTTTGTTTGGTCAATTATATGTTTTTATGTATTTTCATAGATGGCGGTAGTGTGCCGCCATACATATTGTATGAAAACTTTGAATAAATATTTAAAAATAATCACATAAATTACATAAAATTTGATAATGTAAATCATTAAGGGTAGTTATTGTTTACATTAAAGTAAAAAAAATTAAGTATTTATTGGATAGTTTCGAAGATATAAGCCAAAATATATCAAAGTTACAACATCCACACGCTTGACAGCAGCCTTGCAACACATATACAAAATCAGAAGCATTGGCTGGTAGTGTGCGTCTTTGCTGTGCCACTTGCCGGACTTTTCCAACGCGCGCGCTCCGCGTGCGCTCATTGGTTAAATGAAATTGCGCGCGTCTTATTTCCTGTTACGCATTTCCGTCCTTTTTCGCGAAATCACTGTCACAGATTGCAGGAAAGCGAGAGGAAAGATGTTACACATTAAAAAAGTATGCGTATAGTACGATATTTTTTTATTATTTTTTTTATTTTAGGAATCTCAACAGTACAATTTATTATAATGACATAACGTATTGAGTAGTTGGTAGACCGATTATAGAGATCCACGGCATAAAATATTAAGTCAAGCAATAAAGAAAACATATATTAAATAGAGGGATAGGAGTGAGAGTTAGAGGAGGAAGTGGAGTGAGGTGTATGGGATTGTGGCTGAGTGGAGTGCGTGTGTATTCTGTGCGTGACGTATATGTATACAGATATGGGGGTATGTGCAAAGAGTGATGAGAGTTTGGCTGTGGTGTGTGTATGATGATGGTCGGTCTCAGTTAATCCGGTGAAGATATAGAAACAAGTGATATAAGCGGTTTAAATACGATTTTTAAGAGGTGAGATGTTGGTATTAAATATATCAATGTCATTGAAGTGGTCATTGTATGCTTTGCATGTTCGCTGGATGAATGAGTTCTGTGCATAAGAGGTTCTGCTTATGGGTACATGGAAGAGCACGGACTGTCAGATGTATACAGAACACAGGGTTCCGTGTCGTTACGTAAATAAACACTGCTATTATTTTAACGATAACGTTTATCCCACGAATTTCAACAGTTTAAAGAACGTTTTAACACGGACTGAAGCGGAATGTTTAATGGCTAGTATCCTGTGCAAATTTGGTAGTGCGTGAATATTTGATGTGTCACATTTGAGATAAGACTTGTTATATTAGATGACACATCTTGACTGCTATTATATTAACATCTTGTACACTTGTTACATCGTCACTTTCAACGTGACGACATTTGACAATTGTCTTTTTTATAACGCAAAACTATAGGTACATATGCGCATTATAATTTGAATATATAAAAGATAACATTATTTAATATCGATTATAGAGATATTAAAAAAACTAACCCATAAAAACCAAGTTTTTCTCATTTACTAGTGGAAATTGGTTTGGCGCTTAACCTACGCGTTGGGCTTCGGTCGGGCGACGCTACGAAAGGGAGTAGTAAAAAATTTGCAAAAATTTAAAATTATACTATAATCACCTTTAGTGTCTACCAGACGCGTCGCAGTCTTTTCATACAACTTACTCAGTTGTATGAAAAAACCATTAAATTTTGAAAAATCCAAAATTATACTATAATTATTTTTTTAACGAAAATTTGATAGATCTTTTTGATCGTCGCCACGAGCTTGCAAAGTTTCAGCTCGATTGGTTCACGGGAAAAGGGTTAAAAATAAATCCAAAGTTTTTGCGTCAATCAATCAGACGCCACGAGTTAAAATAAAGGGAGTAAAAATACGTTATACTGACGTCAAATTCAAGGTCAATACACTTGCCAGCAGTAAAAAACGACATTGATTTAAGAAAATATACATATCCCGATACTAAGCAGAGCAATTCCTTATGTTGTTACATTTTCATTGCCTGTATTCCTAAAATATACTTAAACCAGTGAAAATATATTTTCACTAGTTTGCCATGTGTTACACTTTCCTACTTATACCTATTTTTAATTTAGCAGATAAAAATGTTTTTTTCTGCGATTATTTCGTTACGTTACGACATCGCGACAAGTGAGTGTTGACCAGGTAAATCATATTCTAGAGAATAGTAGGTATATCAGTGAACTTGCATGAGAAGGTGATGTTGTGTATCAAGAAAGAAGGGTTTAGCGTTAGTAAGAAATGTATATATATATATAACTATTCTTGCTAACTTATTCTTTAATTTAGGGTCTAAATGATTCATTTTAAAAATCTATTTACTTTTATAGCGGTACCATTTTCACGTTATAATCGGAGCCATCACCTTCAACGATTACTGTTCTGTACCTAATTACGTCTTTCAAATAAACTGACAATCGGTCCGATTCTGAAAATAACAATGTCTGGATCTTTAAGATCTTTATCCCAACACTTAATAGATGATAATAAAAATGCATTTCATAGCGACTTCGTTTTACAAAGTAGTTATGTAAGAGTACTTTGAAAGAAACCGGGTGTCTCACGCTAGTAGCAAAAACCTACAGGTGGATTCTTGTCTTGATAATGTATCGAAAATGTTCAAGCAACCATGATACAGGAGATACATACAGGGTACACCAGAGGTAGCAGCAGAAACTTGGCAGGTAGATTTCTGACTATGATATGGGTCTAAAATGTTCAAGCAACCACGGCCTAATATCAATAGTTATGGAGATATGCAATATCAAAGTTTACATTTTTTTTTTCAATATTACTTACTTATTTTTTGCAAAAAGTTTAACTATCATTACAGTAACGTATGTCGATTATGAAAAATTTATTCGCTTTAATACAAGTCGAATAAAATGCTAAAAACTTTTTTAAAATTGAAAAAAGTTATTTTTTCAATGTTTTTATCATTTTATTTCAGTTGTATCGAAGCAAATGAATTTTTTATAATCGATTTCAGTTACTGTAATGATAATTCAACTTTTTGCAAAAAATAAGTCAGAAAAATTGAAGAAAAATGCAAATTTTGATATTGCATATCTCCACAACTATTGGTCATGGTTGCTTGAACATTTTAGACTCACAGCATAGTCAGGAATCTACCGGCCAAGTATCTGCTGCTAGCTCTGGTACACCCTGTATACACGGAGATATGCAATATCAAAGTTTGCATTTTCTTTTCAATATTTCTGACTTATTTTTTGCAAAAAGTTGAACTATCGGCTCTTTGGCCACCCTATAAAGACTTCCTTAAATGTTTTCTATTTAATATAACTTCGTCTCTATGAGACTCCTATAATTTATCTTAAATAATGATTATCCTTCTGTGGACAAAATCCAGTACTTAATTGTGTTCTTAGAACATGCATGAAAATATTATATATTTTTATTTTTTAACAAACATACCGTCAACAAGTCATTATTGACCCTAATAGATGGTCCTAGAGTTACATTAGAATACAGAGTATAAATATTTTATGAACATTCTGAATATAAAATAATGAGGTATGATAAATTAATAATAAATGATGTCTTAATGATAAAATAAATTGTAAATAATTTTTAGAATAAAATAAAGACCGTCACAAATCAATAAATACAATCAAGGAATTAATTCTAGATTAACAAGTTTTACGATGAGTGCGCGGGTTCCGAGGGCTACACCGGGCGTCCACGAAGAGCACGTATTACACGCTCAAGCAGCCATCAATCAAGTTTAACAATATATCACTTTTGAACCGAGCCTGTGTCATAAAGAATATATCAAGGTTGCCGTCTCAGATGACATCTCGTTATAGTGATTGATCATTTTAGGTAGAGGAGAGAAATAGCCTAGATTGGTATTATAAAACTTAGTGTGAAAATGGTTTGGAGACCTCATTGATCGGACAGGGATGTTTATGTATATTTGTGACGGTATTTAGGGAGTGCCTAGTTTGTTATTGACCATTTTGTAAAGAGCCATTAAGTCTGTAAATTTTCGTCTTTATTGTAAAGGAGATTAGGTGAAAATTTTCGAGTCGCTTGTCGTATGTATTAAGTGAATCAATTAAACCACAGTATTCTGTGAACAGTAATACGTCTTCATACAAACTGGCCGCTACCCATTAGAATGTGTGCGTGCGTGCTCGGCGCCGTGTACGCACGCACTGTGACGCACACATTGACATGGAATATGGGGGCACAAGGCGGCGGCAGTAAGGGCCGTGCCTTCGGTGCCATTCGCGCTCGCAGCCGCCGCTTTAGAAAAAAATGCCTTTTTTTATGATTGTGGTGCTTTACTAAAAAGGTGTGCTGATTATCACAAAGACTGAGAGTTTTTAAAAGTCTACGTTGATGTTAATCAGCGTTCTTGCAATTTAAGTGCAAAAACTAGGTATACTAATTACAGAAATTTTCGGGTTTCGTGTCTACCTTATGCGTCGGAATCTCAGACGCTACGAGTAAAGTGACAACCCTAGCGTCAATGCAAGAGTAGGCTAATAACTCGCCGACAGGCCGGAGATAAACTACTGTTCTGGGTATACTGTTCTAGGTATTAAACCTTCGATATTTAAGTAACTTTCTTTGGATTTTTTCTACTCTGCTATTGTGGTGTAATTGGGTGAACAGATTCTTCAACCTTGTAGATTCAAGAGTATGTTTGTGGAGGAGTTTCCTCTTGTGATGCTGAATTCCAGCTATCTCTCCAGCGCTTCGGGGGTCTCCCTGGTGGGCGCGGTCCATCTGGTACGCCATGCAGAGCTATGTGTGGTAATCTTGTTGTGCTCACTCTCTGTATGTGTACCAGTATCTTCGACGCTGTCGCCCCCATCTGACCACATCTTGAACCTCGCAGCCTCCCGGATTGCTGTATTCCTCACGCGATCACGTAGATTCTTCCCAGTAATAGCACGCAGAGTTCTCATTTCAGTTGTTCTTAGCATGCTCTTTGTCTTGACAGTATCCGCCCTCGCTTCAATACCATATGTGAGGATAGGTCGCATACAGGTCTTGTAAATGCGCACCTTGCTATCCGTTCTCATGATGCGAATTCTAATTAGCTTTAAATTAGGGTTTTGTACATAGTATAGGTCGACCACAATCAAAAGACCATTCCCTAGCCTTGTCCGGTAAGAAGAAAGCGGGGGAAAGTTGCCTGGCAAGCCCGTATTACAAGCCTTAATATGATATTCCAAATAAACATGTATTTTTTCGTTTAAAAAAGATTACTTACTTACTAGAAAAACTTATTTTGTGTTCATTTTTTGCATCGTAACAACACACATATTTTTTGCGCACATTCTTTTGAATGTGGTCTAGCTATAATAGGCATGATGACAGTATTAAAGAATTAAAAAATAAGTGATTTTAGAGAAGAAAATATTTTGAAAAGATTCTAAAAAATGATCCAGTTTTAATATACACATTGAGATTAATAATATTTTCAATAAAATAAAAGTATAAAATTGTGCATTCCACCATTTTAACTGAAACAACGGTCAGAGCGAATGACGTCACGCCTCAGTACCCATCACCGTGTCTTTGAACCGATGCCATAGACACAATGCAACGTTTACCGAGGCTTGACGTCATGTAGACGAAATGACAGCTGCGGGCGTTTTAGCGCGAAATAAAAATATGTAGATGAAAATGCAATTATTTGAGTATAACCTAATTTATCACTGAAATAATGTTATTTTCAGTATTAGTAGACGTGTACTTACAATCTATACCTATAAAACTCAATGTCCGTCGATCTGTCTGTCTGTCTGTCTGTCTGTCTGTTCTCTATACAAATCCACACCGTTTGTCCGATTTGATTCAAATTTTGCATACTTATGCTTTGGGATCCGGCGGGTAACATATTTCCCCCCTATTCTCATACCCCTTCTTCTCCCCCTGACATATTTTCGATGCAAATCTGTACCGTTTGACCGATCGGACTCAATATTTGAAAACTTATTCTTTAGGACTCGGCAGCTAACATAGGCTACATTTTCTCTCTATTCTTTTAACCCTTCCCTTCCGCTAATATATTTTCGATGAAAATCTGTACCGTTTGACCGATCGGACTCAAATTACGAAAATTGTTCTTTAGGACTCGGCAGCTAACATAGGCTACATTTTCTCCCTCCTCTTTTACGTATTCTCCTCCCCCTGATATATTTTCGTTGCAAATCTATAACGTTCGAATCAAAACTTTGTTTCTCCCCACAAATTTATTTTCAACTTAATCCTTAACCCGTGCGACGTGTAGAATATTATTTCAAAATCTGTCATCATGCCTGTTGGCGCTAAAGGATTGTTCTTTTACAAATTGTTTAAAACCTTCAAGAAGTGTTTGGAACCCCTTTCTAAGGATGTGAGTCATTGCGCCAAAATCCGCGGTGCAATCGATACCATCCGCCGCCGCTTTTATTATAGTCTCTGGCATTGTACCACAGACAATGTGGATGCCCGTCCGAAGTTCGATACTCAAACGAGGGTTCGCGGAGAACAATGTTTTGCGCACTTAAGTCACGTTCGAGTTCGTTTCCGTCCGACAAATCATTATCGGAAGTCTATGCAAAGTACATCACCGCTAACGGTAAGGTTATTGTGTCACATTTCTCGTAATTATTGAATGAATCGAATATTATCGCTGATGATTGCTTTTTGATAAGATTCGTGGAGTCGCCGTGACATGTGTTTTGACGGCTTAGCGAGAAATCGTAAGCAGAATTATTGAAGTCATAACGTCTCTTTTTTTCGCAGAATAGGTATATTAATACCAGTGAAAAGCACTTTACATGGACACACTGTCAAAAATGACGGTACTTTTACATGCCAGTTCCTAAAGAATGAGTATTTACTATTTATAGCTAACACCTAGGGTTGTCAACTTTTTTTACAAGAAATAAAGTATATTTAGATCTGAGAAGAATATTAAACAGTATTTTAGAAAAATGAACAGTATTTTATTATTTATTTAATGTTTTAAATACATATTTTTTAGAGCTTCCCGCACAACTTATTAATTTATACTTTTTTAAAAACTTATAACTAAAATTATAATAAATGAGGAGCTCATTTGTTCCGTACAGAATACGCGAAGATATGATGCGCAGGTCTCCCGTACTTGACTCTTAGAACAGACCAAGACTGTACAGCGGTAATCGTAAACCCGCTGACAGTGGTTGTTCTAAATATTCACAAAAGTGAATTATCCGGTTGCAAGTAGTCCAGTTGAAGTTCCAAAATCCAAAAACAGTAGGTAGAGCAGAGGTCAGAGGTGTTGAGTAAAAGTCAGATGAAGTGGTCCAGACGGCGTATAAAGCACAGAACGGAATGAATCTGTACGCCGACGGAAGTTTAATTTATACACAAATTTAATACCTCCCGGCTTATTTCCGGGAGCCAATCACAGAGAGTTTTTATCGCGCGTTCGCGCACGCGAAATTGTCTAAAAAATAGCTCGGAAAGTTTTATTTACAGAATTCAAAAATTATTTAGAATTTTTACGCCACCCCCCCGGGGTTTTCATCACGTCATTTACATGGTGCTATGTCTTGCTTATAGCATGACGTGATTGCCTGGACCCGCAAGACCGAAGTTAATTTTTTATCAAAAAATATATACCGATCGCAGCGGTATTTGCTCAGGAAAATTTCACAATTAAATTTATAAAATTTGTTAACTATGGTTTATACATGTTTGTTAATGCAGTTTATAAAGAGCCCACATGGGTGTAACTTTTGATATCAGTTTTAGTTATGTACAATAAAATTTCAGTCATTTATAAATATTTCAAAGTGGGTCGCAAAAAATTAATTTTCATTTATTTTTCAGGTGCGCCCCTGACAAGGTAGGTATGTAAAAACATGTAAAATGGGTAGATTCTTATGCAAGGAATTCAACAAAAAATATTTTAAGTTGATCCGGCTGTTGTAGCGTCTGTAAGACAGTTTCAAAGTTTTGACTGAAAAATGACCCTTATCGACATTGGACCACTGCTGATAGTGGTTACGTAAAAAATGTGAAAAATTTTACTTTTTTATTTACATGATTTTCTTTCAGATTTTAGTCTAAATGGCTTTGTTTAGCAAAAATATTATGGTTTGATACCAATTTTATTGAAAAAACCCTCGTTTTTCGTAAATATAAGAAAATCAATTTTGGGTCGAAAATTCTCGTATTTGTTGGTACAAATACCGTTTTTCGGTGGCTGTCGCGCCCGGGACCTTATTAGTGATGAGCCCCGTCGCTAGGCCTATAAAACACTGTTAGTTATATGTAGATTTCTCCGAGATCTGACAAGATATGGCTTCGCGACTTATCGGAAACAATCGGTCTGCAGCCCGTTTTTCCTTCGCATACCAACTCTCTGTCCTCGGATACATATGTTGAAATATTAAACAATATTTCGTAATTCTGTCTGTCAGGCCATACAGTTAGCCGTAGGAAATAATATTTCCTGTATCTGTCTTTCCGCCATACAGTTGGCCGTCACTCGGAAATATTCAATAATATTTCTTATATCTGTCTTTATGCCATACAGTTGGCTACACTCACCACCCCGGTCTATCGCAACAGCGATTTTCTCGTTTATTGAAAATAAACATGTGACAAAGTACATTCATATATGTCAATATTTAGGTTCTTACAATAATATGTAATAATTTAAACATGTCACAACTATTTTATTTTCATAAATTTTCATACATAAATTTGTTCACAAATTTATCAAGGCATAGGACCCGTCTTTACGGTCCTCAGGGTGGTGATGACGCACCGGCGTCCTGCCCGGTCGCCCGTGAATAAGATGACGTCACAGGTCCACCTTGATCGGTGTCCGCAGCGAACCATGGAACTTGGCAATGTCATCTTCTTTGAGGAGGCTCTTTTCATGGCTATCATTCATCCTGTCCGTTACATCATTTTTTATTAAATTAACAGTTGCTCTATTTCTATCCTCCCGCCACTTTGCATTAATTACTGAAAAAATTCTTTCATTGTATGCTGAGGTGGCGGGAACAGAAAGTAGATATGAGACAATTTTAGTAATATTTTTAAATTCTTCTGAGGTGTTTACTAATGAATGGCTCCACTTTTGGCCAGTACTCATTTCAAGAAAATCTTTGTCTTCTGATTCGTTCTGAAACTCTATTATTGTGATTTGTTTGTGAATGAATGCCTCTTCTTCTTCTTCTTTTGGTGTCATGTCAGGTCCCCCCAACGTTGACTATCACCCGAGAGAAAGCGTCCCTGTCCTGGGCAGCACGAAACAGCTCTCCAACACTTCTTATGCCCGTCCAGTCGCGTATATTGCGGAGTCAGGAAATTTGTCTCCTTCCAACACCTCTACGACCCTCTATCTTGCCCATAAGAATCAGGTGGAGCAATTTATATTTTTCTCCTCTGAGCACATGACCCAAATACGATACCTTTCGGATTTTGATATTTGTCAGCAACTCTCTATTCACTCTAGCTCTTTGAAGAACTCTTGTGTTGCTGACCATATCCGTCCAGGGTATCCGGAGCATTCTCCAATGTATCCACATTTCGAACGCCTCCAGCCTGTTCGTGCTACTCACTTTGAGGGTCCACGATTCCACTCCTTACAGCAGGACTGACCATAGGTATATAACATTTGACCAGTCGCTGTCGAAGTTTCAGGTTAAGATTGTCATCGCAGAATATCTGTCTCATTTTGTTAAAAGCAGTTCGCGATGCTTCAATTCTGCATTTGACTTCGGTTTCTGGGTCGAGGTCTTCCGCTAGGATACTTCCAAGGTATTTAAACTTTGTACTCTCTCTATACCAGCCCCATTCAATGTGAGGCGTGCTCCCGTGTGATTTTGCCTCTGACTAAATAAAAACAAATTGTGTTTAAGAGCGTCTAAGTCTGAAACTTATAGTGTTAGGCATTTTGATGCTGAAAACAGTATTCTGTATACTTCATTTTTGTTCAACGGTAAAAAGTATAATGTACTGAAAAACAGTATGATACTGTTTTTAACAGTATAGTTGGCAACCCTACTGTACAACCCTATGAGATAGTAATAACGACTTATCAAAATATTTTATTTTTTTTACATTTCCCCTACAGGCAGTTACCATATTTAAACCTTGACGATTGTGCTAGGCGGAACATTAAACGATTCGCGTCTTGCTAAGCCCTAATATATCTACAATCTTTGATAAGCCCTAGTATGTAGTATATTTTTGTCGGTCCACGAAATGGCAGCGGTTGCAACATTCGTTAGGCGGCCAGTTAGGGTTTGCTGGCTCGGGGTTCAAGCCCCGTACCCGGCCGTTTAATTTGTTTTTTTGTCGTGAATTCCAACGAAATTACGGACAGACGGACAGACAACGAAATCATTATGTTTGATAGTAAAATGCACATATAACGTTCAAGATATTCACAGGAACGTGAAAGGAGGGAGACATATGGGGAGAGCAGATGATACACAAGCCAACAGAATCGAAACCGATTAGAAGACCAGACCAGACAGACAAGACAGACAGGCCAAGAATGGTCTTGTGGTTAGGACACTTGCCTCGTGATCCAAAGGTCGCGGGTTCGAACCTCACTCCAGACTAGCAAGTTAGTCCTCTTTTCATAGCACAAGCATTTAGCTTAGTTAAGAATATTGATGTGACACGTACTCCGTGTTCGCATCTCTATTTAAAAAAAAAAAATTAAGACAGAGCTGCCATTTCAGAAAACTGAACAGAAAACAGAATACGGAGAATTCATTTCGCCTAGTATCCCTTCTATCACTCACCTCTTCTGTCATACAGAGGGTAACTCATACCTAGTAGCAAAAACTTCACGGGTGGATTCCTGGCTTGATAACGAGTCGAAAATGTTCAAGAATCCATGACCTAATAATCATAGTTATGGAGATAATGCAATATCAATGATTGCATTCTTTTTCAAAATTTCCGACTTGTTTTTTTTTTGCGAAAAGTTGAACTATCATAACAGTAGCTTGTATCGATTTTGAAAAATTCATTCTCTTTAATACAAGTCGAATAAAATGATAAAAACCTTACAAAAATTGAAAATAGATTTTTTACAAGGTTTTTATGATGCTATTTGAGTAATATTGAAGCGAATTACTATGTATATTCAATATAGGTAATTTTTGTGTTAGTTGTGTAGTTCAAATTTGTAGAAAAATTAGAAATATTGAAAAAAATGCAAACTTTGATACGCATATCTTCATAACTACCGATATAAGGTCATGGTTGCTTGCACATTTTTGATTCATTATCAAGACAATAATCCGCCTATGAAGTTTTTGCTACTAACTAAGAAACAACCTGTGTAGCACTCTCCATCTCATTCTTCAATCATAATATGTTGAAGTCTGTGACTTGCATTTACACTGGAATAGTGCTGTTTTCATTAAAACAGTTTCATTAAAATAATAAGGTAAACACTATACGTTAATTTTCGATTAAAAATTTGATGTTCAGTTTGACATTAGTAGTATGCACTTTGTAAGTATGAAAAAAAACAGCTAAATATTTATTTGTAATATTTCTACATATTAAATAATATCTGAGTATATTTTTATTGAGCTGTATCGAAGCGATTTATTTTAAAATATTCAATTTTCAAGGCAGTCTAACATTTTACAAAATATAAGCCAGAAATTAATATTGAAAAAAATTTCCTTGATTTTGTTTATCTCCGTAACTGTCGACATTTCACCTAGAGGGCAAATATTATTTTCTATTCATAATGTTTTTTCTACTAGCTAGGGGACACCCTGTATAGGGATTGTTATATCGCGACTGTTCTTGTGTAGCTTTCTGGGATATTCTGCCGTGTATATCTGACCTCTCTGACCGACGTTTCGGATCTCATTGCAGCTTCTATCATCGGGGCTGATGTGTCAAAAAGTCGACCAGAGAGGTCAGGTATACAGAAAACTACACGCAGAAGATTCTCAACGGTCGTGAAATCCTGAGAACATTTGTTCTGGCCCAGACTGTTTCAGAAATCCTCGATTATGTACAGTTCTTATCGCTTTAGAATCTCGTGATAATATATAATTTTGCGTATTGTAGATATTGCGTATTTATAGATAAATATAATATTAATAACTTTTTACTGACCCGGGACTGATAACAAAATAATCAAAATTGATCTAAATTCCGTAATTGCAATTTTGGCTTACGATTCTTATATTATATTACGGTTATGGACCTTCGTTACAAAAAAGGCAGATTTAGGTATTTTTACCCTTACTAAAATTCAGTTAAAACCTTCCTTATCCCAGTTCATCTCCCACTCGTCTCGTCATAATGAAGTTAATCGTTATAATATAATGAAGCTAGTTTTATCACTGTAGCGTTGTACCTAACATTGGAAATCTATTTCATTTCTACTAAATTGTGCGGCTGGTTGGAAGTAATTTCCAACATGCAATAAACCCACCATTATAATAGTATGAATACAAAAAGTGAAAAAAAAAAAAAAATAGAAATAAGTTTAGAGAATAGGAGGACACAAAGTTTGCTCTGCAATGAATGCATCCTGCAATAAGTTTTTGAGGTCAACCCTCACAGTCGCGGGTCGTCCTATAGTAATTTTTTACATGCTTTTATTTAACTCTCTTTGTCTTTTGCTAGCGTCCATAAACCACATGGCCTGATCAAGAGGGGGGGTTGTGCCCTGCAAACATTTGAGATGCACTGCAACGCCAGGGTAGACCGAGCATTATCCTGAAGGCACTGTTGTATTGCACTCTCATAGAGTTATAGGACAGCAGTGTGTGTCTGCACCACAGCTCACTAGTGTATAGATTCCTGCAATAAGTAACGAAAAGAAATCTTTTCACTTCGTTACTGCATCTAGAAAACTTCCTAACTAGCATTTTGGATATTACACTAGTGATAGCTAGTAGCTCTTCTCTGTCTTTCGATATGTCACATAAGCTGTCACATATAATGTGACCAAGATATTTAATGTTGCTACAGGACTCCAGAGTTTGGCCCGCCAGAGTCGCCGGGAGGACGTTGTCAGGAGGTGAGTCACTCCGAAAAATAATAAGTCCGATTTCTTGGCATTAATTAATTATGATTAAATTGATTAAATTAAGAGACGCCATCTTGCCGCTTTTTCTCATCACGCAGCTATCATATCAGTAACAACTTGTGCTGTATTTGCATACCGTAATATTGTCGCATGAATCGTTTGTACAGCCAATAAAGTATCTTGAAGCAGTACGGCGAGTTTGACTGGATTACCGATACCTACCGAGTTCTCCTCCTAACGCAAGGGACGGGAACATCGCAATAATTATCTAACGTTCGCAGTTCGGCGCTCTGGGAAGATGCCTTACTTTAAAGTTTACGGTACGTCACTGCTTGTACTGAGGGATGTCACGCCCAATCAAATTAATATGATGTGAATGATCTTGTGCTGTATTTGCATGCCGTAATATTGTCGCGTTAACCATTTGTACAACCAATAAAGTATCTTGAAGCAGTACGGTGAGTACCAAGTTCTCCTCCGAACGCAAGGGATGAGAACATCGCAATAATTATCTAACGTTCGCAGTTCGGCGCTCTGGGCAGATGCCTTACTTGAAAGTTTACAATACGTCACTGCTTGTGCTAAGGGATGTCACGCCCAATCAAATTAATATGATGTGAATATAATCGGCGGTATCGGGAACGGGAGCACGAAATGACCCATTGTTCAAGACTGGACGCGGCTCGCCTTACCGCCATTTCGTTCCCACTTATTATACCTAGTACCTACGTACTCGTACATCATACTGTATTTAATAGGAACTCGAAACCACTAGCCATTTTAATTTTATCAATATTTTTATATGTAAGTTCTAAGAACACAATTACTGGAATTTGTCCACAAAGGAATAATCAATTAATTAAGGTATAAAAGCAAAGGCTCAATCATTAATAATTTAAATCTTTGAAATATTTATTATTTATCACATACTCTTTATCATTGTTTTTTATTTAGTTTTTTTTTTACCAGCTTCGAGGAAACTTTACTGGTCATACTCACGAATATTTTTTTGATATTATATAAAAAAAAAATTGTACTGTATGTTTCCCAAATAAAATAAAATAAAATTAATTGGGTCATAGTTAAACTGTCCCTGTCCATGTTGGCGACACAGTAGTATTTGAAAATGTTAATTTTTGTTTTGTTTAATTATATTTATTTATTTCTATTTAATTTTAAGTATAAAATTTTGTTTAGACTGTGCCTGTCTCACTAGAAATATCTGTGTTGAGACAGGCATAGTTTACAATATTGTGTAGGTTCAAAACCATATATTGGGATAAATAATTATTAATTTTTGATTAATTTATTAATTAACGCCCTATAGGGCTTTTACAACAGATAGGTAGAGTGTACATTAACAGAATATATAGTTTAAAGAAAAAAAAATAATGACATGTAAACATAATAATGACATAAAGTGGAAAGAAAATACTTAAAATACAGATACAAATATATAAAGATAATATAAAGTAAAAAGCAAGTATATAAAAAGCAGAAGCATAAGAAAAACATAATAATATAGAAATTTAAAAACAAAAAAGTAATAATGTAGAGTGAAAAGATATAGCACAAGCTTTGAAAGTCATAATATAATAAAAAATATACATACAAATACAAATCAATTATTTAAGTCCAATTCGACAAATACTAGTAATCTTTCAATACACCTTTTAATAAATGTTTGAATACTATAGAGTTATTGGCAAAGACGTCTAGTTGCTCGTATCTGTTTGCTAGTCTAGGAAGCCTTTGCAGTGGGGAATTAAAGATATAGTTAGTGGCTGCAGTTTCCACGGCAAAACCTGCATGACTTCTAGTTATGCGAGACGGAACACGCAAGCAGATACGTTCTAGTAGTTGAGGACAGTCGATAGTACCATTTTATATAGTACCGATAATGACATATTTATTATTTTTTGCTTCCTCGTGCAAGTATAATCGAGAGTCTACCGCACTCTGTTCTGTCATTTTGGCACAGATCTTAAACCTGTCTGCGTTAATGCGGATCAGAAGTATTTCCACATTTTTGTCCTCAAGTTCCTGCCGCGTAGAGTAACGGAAAATCAGCGAACCGGTCGAGGCGTGACATCAAAATGCGGCATTTTTTACGGTTTTTAAATATTCCGTTCACGATTCCAACTTAATAATATTTACATTAATCAAGATATATCATAGATGTCTCATAAAGACGAAGCTAATTTTTTTTATATGGAAAAGTAGTCCATAGGGCTTACGATATATCATACAACTGGCTTAAGTGATCAGTTTACACAATGTAACGTTTACATCTATCAAATTTTCGAAAGTAGTATTAGATCAGGGGCGTGCAGTGAGAACAAGAAGCATGAGTTTTATTTAGATATGTATTTGGAAAAAAATCGAAATTATAAATATAAATTATATAATATGCTAATTTTCGTGATTGCAATATTACGAGATTTATCTCTTATTTCGGTTTCTTTTCAAAGTATATGTTTAGAAAAACTTCGTGCTTGTTGTTCTCAATGCACGCCCCTAATTAGTATATATGTTTAATCTACTAATCTACAATGGTTGAAAATTTTGTCATTCCCGTAAACCAGTACAGATGTCGCCGTTGGTAATGAGATGTATTTTTTATTGTACCGGTTTATGGGATGACAAAATATTCAATCACAGGTGTCGGTAGTAAAATACAATCCACATACAGATGAAACAAGGTGTGCTTATTTAACATATTCAATTTCCAAAATTTTTAAAAATGTGTTGGTATGGGTGGAATTGGTGAACGTTACATTGTGTAAAATGATTAAGTCTTAAGTCAGCCATATGGTAGGTCGTACGTCGAAAGCCCAATGGACATCCCAAAAAAGACTTCCATACCTAGTTTCTCATATAAAAAAGTAGTTTCGTCTCTATGAGACATCCATAATATATACGTATTCCTATATTTTTTTTAGTATTAATTTATTTTTGTTCTTTTTACAAAAATTAATATCATTTAACATTTCAAATATGGGAAAAATTATTTTACTATCTCTATGAAAGTCGGAAGACACGTGTATATAAGAGTATTACAGGTACAAGGTATAAATATGCATTTAAAAACAGTTGCATGACTATATTATGTGTCTAGTAGGTGTTTGTATATATGTTTTTTGGTTTAAATTTTATAAATTTTCTGTTCTGTTATTTTCCTGATCATTTGTTGATTATTAAAGAATTTAATACGAAGAAAACTAAAATGATTTTGGGTAGTGGTAAAATTAAATATCTTGATTAATAATCTCCCCTTGGAGATAAAATCCTGTTTTGTGTTCTTGAAATATTAGAACATAATTGAAATCTTCGGAATATTTTTTACATTATTAATTAATTATATATTAGACGTGGAAATTTTTTTTTTGATGACTATAAAAGCCGAGGCAGCAATAATTTAAAATGTTTTGCATGCATTCACAGAAGGTTACTAATTTAGAATGTACAGAACTCGACATTTAGGGCTTGTTCAGACACAGCGGGAACCGTGCCGTTTCAGAATCGCATGAGATCCGTGCGGGTCTCATTTACCTAGGTTTGTATGTGATCGTTCAGACACAACCGTGCGGTTAGTCAACCGCTGCGGTGCCCGCAACCCAACCGCTAGAAAATAGACCCGCACGGCGCCCGCACGATCCTATTACTATGGGGCCATACGAGACCGTTCAGTCGCGTTGCGGGCACTGCGCGGTTTCATGTCACGCGTGGATTATATTCTCTTTTCTATGGTTATGGATCGCTTTGACATTGAATTTTTTATTGATGAAGTGGAGAAAAGACCTGTAATATGGTAGAAAAGACCTGTAATATGGTAGAAAAGACCTGTAATAGTGT
The DNA here is from genome assembly GCA_016648135.1 of Agrypnia vestita. Taxonomy (NCBI): domain Eukaryota; kingdom Metazoa; phylum Arthropoda; class Insecta; order Trichoptera; family Phryganeidae; genus Agrypnia; species Agrypnia vestita. The sequence goes on from JADDOH010000027.1 coordinate 880,664, forward strand.
GAGGATTACTCAAATATGCCAAGAACCAAGCTTGGCAGGAGTTGGTGGAGATATTTGGAAATGGTGGAAAAAAAGAGTATTTTAGAGAAGTAGGTATTTATTCACCAAAAATGAACTGACAGAATGATATTTATGTGTCTTGCCATGGAAGACGGCCGTCGTTAACAAAGTAATGAGCGAATATATCTCTGATATTCAAAGATGGAGAACGGCACCAGAACTGTCAAACTGACGTTTATTTTCGCGCGCACAAATCGCTTATTAACCGCGGCTGTGTGAACAGATGACACAAATCGCGTGTTTTGAAACGCGATTCTGAAACTGAACGGTTCCCGCTGTGACTGAACAAGCCCTTAACTGGAAATATTGCTTAATCCCTTCAGAAACCACGTTTTCAAATAATCACTAAAGCAAAGGCAGCAATATTCAATTATTCAAAGGATGTGTCACGTGATAATTTGGCCGCTTTTGCTTCCAAAATATTTCATTCCTAAACGGATTTATAAAACTTCAACTTTATACAAATAATTGGGTAAATGCTGTGTACATGATGAAAATGTCTTCTAAATTGATACTGTTGTATATTATGTACTTTTATTTATTTAATAAAATTGTCTTTTTATTATTTATGCGAGTAAGAACTCGCTAATATTAATTTTATTTATGAAAATATTTGAACGAAGAAAATTTGTATTTTTGTATTTTGTTTTGGAAAAACAACTGTTAAATGGCTATAAAAAGGGTAGATGTTCGAAAAAACGAGAGCATTTTTACTCCCTTTCTTTTAACTCGTAGCGTCTGCGGTTTGTTGTCTGCCGGAAAAACTTTGGATCGATTTTTAACCCTTTTCCCGTGATCCAATCGAGCTGAAACTTTGCAGGCAGTCCCGTGGCGACGATAAAAATGATCTAACAATTTTTTTTTAATTTAATAATTTTAGTATAATTTTGGATTTTTCGAATTTTTAATGTTTTTTCAAATTGGAATCAATTCAATTGAGTAATGACTCCGACGCGGGTATTAGGCACAAAACCTCATTTAGTGAGAAAGGGAGTATAATAAAAACTTGTTTTTTATGGATTAGTTTTTTAGATTCAGTTATTCAGATAGTAGGTACGGAACTGCATGCTCGTTTTTGATCTTTATTGTTTTTGTTTGCTATTTCGAAAAAATTCACAATCACAATTAAATTCCATTTCGTCTTTTATTATAATCTAACGACGATATCGCCAATGAAGGCGAAAGTCTAAAAGCTCTCTTTGTGAAGTAAATTCTCCGGGACATTTGAAACAGATAAACATCATTTCGAACGATAAACAAGTCAGTATATTTTAGCCGACAAAGGTGAACAGAATTCAGGGTAATTTTTTCAATTTGTCGGCGCTAGTTAATCAAGTTTGGTTCCGAAAAAGAATTGTTTTCGGAGCTGGAACGAGCAGCCGCTTCATGCTAAAGTGAGAGTTGATATCTTAGAGTATATTGGATTTGTATATACTCTAAGGTTGATATCGATTTTAGACTGAAACATCGTAGCAAGGACGGCAATATGCAATTATGTAAATTAGTTTAAATTTTTAAAATCCTTTCAGGACAAAAAGGTCACGTCTCCATACACTAATAATTCAAATTTATATCTACCTACCGGGATATGAAAAGAATTATTTTATTATTGAAATCTGAATTTCTAAAGTGTCAAAAAATAATTTGGACGTTTATGGATACTGAATAAAATAAGTAGTCAGCGTGGTGACGAGTGCGACATATATTTGGTCACTTTTTCAGCACATATTACTGCAGTACGAAATTTTCTGTGGCGCCTGCTGAAATCTTTAACATCAATAAATAAATTCTTTCTCTAAATATTTCAACCGAATCCACAAATTCTGTATATTTTATTTTGGGTCGAGTCTAGACGGAATTTGGCGGCCAAGTAAACGCATGTAATTTATATACATCGGGTGTATTTTATGTCGTGGTACGACAAAAGATCCAAGGATATTTTGTCCAACAACAAACAAGTCTTCAAGAAAAGGCCCACGCGACAATAACCTTTCGCGAATTGTAATAAAAAACACAAATTAGGTTGGGTTAGGTTAGGATAGGCAAGGTTAGGTGAGTCTAAGTATAAATGCAGTACACGCCTTCAGCACAGTAATACAGGGTGTCTCATAGCTAGTAGCAAAGACTTCGTGGGAGTCTTCTTAATTCTATATTGAGTAGAAAATATTATTTACGCTTTATGTGAAATGTCGACAGTTACGGAGATAAGTGATATCAGAATTTGCAATTTTGTTTCAATATTTCTGACTTATTTTCCGTAAAACATTGGACTGTCACTGCAGTAACTAATATGTAATATTTAAAATTCATTCGCTTTAATACGAAGATGACAAAATATGGTTTTATTATTATTTTACTATTTTTGAAGAAGTCATAATTATATAATTGCATGGGTAACTAAAGACTTGGTACACCCGGCATTAGAATTATTATAACCACGTTGTTAACCTGAGTATAGTGAAAATATTTTTTATAATAAATTTTATGAATATTAAAATAATTATTAATTAATTACTAATTAATAATTATTTAAAATATAACCATCAAAAACGAACCAATAGAAAGAGTCACGCAATACAAATACTTAGGTGCACGGGTGAACGAGAACTGGGATCCAACTCAAGAAGTAAAAGCTCGAATAGAGATGGCAATAAGTGCGTTTCTCAGAACGAAATCGTTATTTTCTAGCCGTGACATAAGCCTGCAAATTCAAATGCGTGTGGTTCGGTGTTATATTTTTGTCATTCTCTTATATGGGGTGGACGCATGGACACTTGTAATCCGCAAAGTCGAGGCTTTTGAGATGTGGATCTATAGACGCATATTGAAAGTTTCCTGGGTGGATAGAGTGACGAATGATGAAGTCCTCCGGCGTATGTAAAAAGACCGAGAAGTGCTGCGAACTAAAAGACAAGACAAGACAAGAAAGCTGGAGTATCTCGGACGTTTTATGAGAAAACCATAATATAGTCTTAACCAACTCATCATCCAGGGGAAAATAAGTGGTAAAAGAAGCACAAGAAGACGCCTCAACTCATAGTTGCGTAACTTGAGGGACTTGTATAAGTGTAACTCGACTGAGTTGATCCGTGCGGCGGTAAATAAAATCGCCAGAATGATCGTTCGATCAGATAAGAAATAGCACCATAAAAAAAATAAAAAATTTCAAGAGTTTGTTCAATTTCAAAAATATTATAATTATAAAAAAAACACCTTGTATTATTTCTTGTTCTGTTTTTAGCTTTTTAGCAAAAAATAAGAGTTGGCAGTGACTGCATCGTCGGATGAACTTTGAAATCAATTATTTTCAACGCGATTATTTCTCTTATAACCTTGAATCAATACCTTCATTCGTATCATTAATAAATATTAATACGAATTAATAGCAATAATCGCAGGTTACTACATTTAGTGGTTATTGTTATCAGTCATGAATTGTGTTTGATTTTTGAACCAAATATCAAAAATATGCGTATTTTCGTCGCGTTTAATTGTATATTTTATAGAGTAGAATAGTGAAATTACAATCATGCCATATTACTCATTTTTGATACCTTCGTAATTATCGGTAAACCGGTATGTAATTCAAAGATTTACCGATACTTCGCATGTCCTAGCCCTAGAGGCAACGTCAGTTGAATGGATAAAGCGCGGGAAGAAAAAGACGACATGTCAATGCTGATTTCTTTTTTTGGTTGATTTTCTTTTCTTATTTCTTATTTACTTTATATACTTTTTACTCTTAATTACTTTACTATATTTGTCTTTTATTCTTCTAATTACGTAACTATGAAATTAAATATTTAAATGGAGTCTCAATGAATGGAATGGCTATTTACCTCAGAACAGGTATGTATGTACATATTATGTACCTAGCGAGGTAGGTAACGATAAAGGCCTGCATACAAAAAATTGTATATTATATTTGTTGCTATCTTATTCATGAACTCTGCAAATATTCTTAACATTAATTATGTTTTGATGCAAGCTGTTATAAAATTTATTGAGCTAATAAACGCCGATTTATTGGCACTGAAACTGAAAAACTGAAACTGATATAAAAGTACGCCCGCATTTCCTTCTGCAATATCGGGAATGCAACCAAAAATATAGTTGATGATACAATGCCAAGCATCAATACAATAGATTTACGCGCGCGGTCTGCGTTGGAACACAATGAGCGGTCGTCACTTCAAATGGAATGATTTGCATATCCTCTCCTACCCAAGTTTCTTCTTGCGTTTTGCATTCTTCACTTTTTTTTTTGAGAACTTTAGTTGGATGCTGGTAAAATATTAACTATTACCATTAATTATTACCCGGCGTTGTACAAGCTAGAGTAATATCCACCTTGAACCAAAGTAGACAGATACATAAGATGAAAGGCATAAAAACAAAGGCAGCAATAATAGCTTGATGGTTAGTCTAGTGGTCGGTAAACGAGCCCCATTCCAGGACACCGGGAAGCTAGTCCTATTTTTTTTAATATTTTTTATTGATATTAACGGACATAGTCCAATAAAATATAATACATAAAATGAACAATATATAATACATCAGAATAAAAATTATAGCAATTTAAATACAAAAGCGAGGACAGATGAAAATTACTAACAAGATGGAGACAAGGTCCGGACTATCTAATCAGAGATTGTTTAAATCTGGACAGACTTACACCAAAGAAGTCCAGATCCTGTCTTGAATTTATAAGACGACATAACCGTGACATGGGAGCATGGAATCCATAATTGGTTCTATGATGGCTAAGGAACAACACTTCATTATTTCTGAGTCTACGGGAAGGGATATTGAATTTTATTTGGCCCAGTAACGAAGGCACATCAGTGTGGCCGTTTAATATTTTGAATATGGTGATTAAGTCAGTGTTTTCTTTGCGTTTTTGGAGGTTATAAATTTTTAACATTGACTCAATTTCACTGTACGAGTAGTCTCTTCTATCCATGCCCATCATCCATGCGACTTTTCTTAAGAAACGATGTTGCGCGGATTCGATGTGACTTGTTTGGTTTGTATAGAAGGGAGACCAAATCACAGAGGCATATTCTAAGATAGGACGGACAAGTGAACAGTAAAGAGTTTTGATCGTGTGTGTATTTGTAAAATCCGAAGACATTCTGTTGACAAAGCCTAAGAGTTTTAAGGATTTATTTACCGTATAATCTATTTGTTCATTAAATGTAAGTTTTTAGTCCAGAATAACTCCGAGGTCCTTGATAGACTTGACTACATAGCACAGGCGTGTTTACCTTAGTTTGAAAATATTAAGAATATTGATGCGACACATATTTCGTGTTAGCATCTCTATCTTTTTGTAATAAATACAAAAAACAGTAAGTTTTTAAAAATAGTTGCACACAAACCCGTGACATAAAACAGAATTGATTTTCAAATATAAAATACGGACCGAAAATTTTGTGAGTCAAAATCCTAAGTCCGCAAAATCGAACGTTTACTGCACTTATTTAAAATTTTCATCCAACACATGAAAGTTTGAGAACCTAGGTAGGAACTTTTATTAGTTTTATCATTAACTTATAATTGACTTGGATGATACCTTTGCGTAGGTAGAATATTTTAATCTCAAGGACGAAGCATGTTAAGGAACTCGAAGAATAATTAATTTTCTGAAATCAATTATTGATAATAACGAAAAATACACGTACCTACTTCACTTTATAGCGATAGAGTTGGGGTGACGTGTGTTCAAATATATAAAATGAAAGATGTAAGTAAGCACTCAATCACTGGCCTCGTGTAACTTAAACAAAAATAAAATGTAGGTACTTTGTAATGGAAAATAAGTATAATTAGTGATGTGTGTATGTAGGTACTTTTAAGTGAATCCATTAGTCAAGCGAGACCCCCGAGTTCTCGAGCTCCGGGCTATTTAAGTACCTCCTTAAGTGTTTGTAGTGGGTCGTTCGCATTTCGAAAAATTATTACAATTTTTTGTATACCTTCGTTATATAAAGCGTCTCAAGGCGTAGTTAAATAAGAAGACTTCGATTTCCCAGCTAATAAGACGAGATTAAACTGGGTACCGAATTTAGCCGAGCACCATGTTGTGGTGGTCCAGGTAGCATACGCAAATGATATTCTATACACAACCACCGTCTGTACATTGTAACAATAAAGAACCACACTTAACCGTGAGTATCACTTGCGCCCCGTATCCGATCATCCTGATACATACCACTCGCACATACCACGCGACACACACAATACACGCCACGTGCCGCTACGAGAAGATATCTTTGAACGGGTGGGCATCCTCTCCCAAAAACCTCTAACAAAATAATAACAGGCCAAAAAAATAAAAGAGGCCCAGAAATTATCATTTGAAAAAATAAAGAGGCAGTCGGCCTTCGATGACGGTGGCCCATAACGCTAAATGATATTATGACTTATTGTTACATTATTATGCTGCCGGATATAAATGACGTCTAAATGCACTTATTTAGAATCAATTAACGCCATTAATGACAATAAAATCATTATATTTATGCGTAGAGCGTAATAAACATGTTTTCTAAATCGAGCTAAGGCAACACCCATACGTCCCGCATGCATTTGGTCATTAATGAGTAATTTTCCTCATGACATTTTGCAGTGACGGAGTCAGTATTCATGCACTGAACTATCTATCCATTTCCCACAAAGAGATTTATTAGACAAAGGTATCCTATTAGAAGAAAATAAGTTACAAAGGTACCTTATTAACCCATGAATACCGGAAGATCTAAATAGGATCGGTGGCCGAAGCGGGATACAAACGGGACCCCAGTAAAATTTGCATTTTAATAAGGTATTATGGTTTGAAAATGTTCTATAATATTTTTTATTACATTTCTTATACAATGCGAACAAAATTCTACTAGATTTGTCGCCATTTATAATATATCATTTGACATCTCGTAACTCACAAGCAACCGACTGACAGAAGCTTTGCAATCAGAATGAAGTAACTGCATCGTGTAGAATATTGCCGATTCTCTAGAGTGCCACCACTATAACTTGGCGTGTGAGGGAGGGCGCCCCTGTCGCGAAACAGAAGTTGCCAGGTTGTAAATTTATTACACAATACATAATGTACTAAATGTCCGGTGATCAGTGTCAGAGCCTTCAATATAAATTTGGTCGGGTAACAGCGCGCTCCGCGGCGGCCGCTCTATCTGTCAAACTGTCAGACGGTAATATCGGTCCATTATTTGCTTTTTCAGCTTCGCAAAACTTTAATACTTCATTGGCAATTATTCCTGCACCACCCCGGACTGTTTTGGTTGTTTTGGACATAATAATTCAGTGTATATTGGTAATCAAGATATCACAGCTCCCGAGCAAATACAAAATTGTACTGAATGACAGGGCGAGGGGTTACCGCCGGGTGCGGGCGGGGTGGGTTTTAGTTCCAATCTTGCCGCACGCCAAGTTATGTTGGGCAGGCAATACTGAAAAACATAGTTTTTCTACTTTTGACTGTCTTACTAGACATTATCATTTAATTTTCTTTGGGACATTTGTGAGGATTACAAAACATACCAGCTCAATATCATCTAAAATTATTAAATGGATTATGTGGTTTTCATAATTATCAAATCAAAGAAACCTAAATCTAAATAGTTTTAAAAATATGATTTTTGGGGTTAAGTTGTACCCCGTTCCGGAACGCGAGTGTTAAGCTGCTAAAACACTGCGAAATGGACTCGTTGAAGTTCAGTTTTGTCGTTCGTGCAATCTACATTAAACAAACATGCTATGGGGAAGAAAGAATTACATGAAGTTAGATAAGACATGATTCAACGATGAAATGTGTGCTGAACTAAAAGTTGAAACAACGTTCACAGGTCTGTAAATGAACATATTTTAATGCTGCTTCGAAGCTGAATAAAGAGCGGCAAAAAATATTATTTTTCGGTTTAAAAACCCCTTTTCCTGGTAGGGAAATTCTCTAGTCAGATTCAGAATCAGCACGCTTGAATTTATGGGTTCAGACGAAATTTATCAACAACGCGAAAAAATAAGGTTTTTCGCCAAGCAGTCTGTATGACGTAACCGTTAAGAATTTCAAGAAAATCTTACAAATTCAGTTTACTGGAAAATAATTTAATCTCATATTTTGTGTTTCGGGAATATCTTTTGTATATTTTTTATCACAAAGATACGAATACATTATTACGCGAGCCCTTGAAGAAAGTTAGTCATTTTATGATAATGTGTATGCATCTATATTCGTGCGTATACTTGCGATATGAGCAGGGTTGCCAGCTAAGGACATTAAGTATTATAATAAAGTTATTCGATTTTTAAATTCATTAAAAACCCGCATTGGAGGTTGGCCGGGAAAACGTGGAATAAGAATTTGACGAACAATGTTTAGAATAATCTACCACTATGCATAATTTAACCATTTAAAAGGTGCACTTTCTTCAAATAATAACATCCCAAGAAGATTTTCAACATCCATCCTCAAATAGAACAAGCAGAAATTGATGACTAATCGATCTACAATAATCTGTTATCACCGAATCGGCGTCTTTATGAACATTTTGAAGATTACATAAATACTTTTTACGTAATGTTTTTTTATGATAAAGAAACTAAGAGTAGCGTTTTTAGGATAAAGAATGTCTTTATGATAAAAAAAAATCAACAAATAAAATTTAGGAATGTGTTTCACTTAGGTACCACTTTAGTTTATACTACCTCTTAGGATAATAAATAACAGAACAATACTAGACTAGTGGATCTATGTATGAAAATATTAGATAGTCCAGATCTTGTCTCCATCTTGTTAGTACATTTCATTTGTCCTTGCTTTTGTTTTAAGTTGTTATAACTTTTATTCTAATGTATTTTATGTTGTTCATGTTTTGTATTATATTTTATTGGACTATGTCCGTAAATTTCAATAAATAACTAAAATGAAACTTATAGAACAAAAGTGAACCATGAGTTCGAAAATTTAATTGAACAAGAAACAATTTTCTGATTCTGCGATAGATAGGTAATGTTTAAATGAGTGCCAAACAATAGAGCCAAAGATCCCAGTGGAAACGATCTAGAATCTAGAGGTAGACCAAGAAGAAATGAGTTGACTGTGAAAGATAATATAGACATCAACGATCGATTAGCATGCATGAAATTGAGGCAAGGTTTAGATAGTTAGCTGGCGCGTGCAGTAGCTCACGAAATCGTGAGTTTTACGCAAACAAACATTTTGACAGAAAATACGTATTTAAATATTTTTCATGTGGAATATTAACCCCATTTTCAGGACAACAACATTGTTAGAATATTTTAAGGAATGTCAAAATTTTAAAATTATAGCAGAAATATTAGCTTTAATTAAATATTTGTTAAACTTCGGTTGCAGAAATGTGTGTGCAAGAAACTTATTTATAACAACATTTAAATAATATTATTTATTACCTATTTATTTTACATTAATCACTTCAAAATTGTCCAAAATTACAATGTTATGTAATAACGGTTTAGACTTTATTGTTTTGATAACGCTAACCAAATAGAATGAACTCGATTATGATATGTATATAATATTGCGAGATATATATTTTATTTCGATTTATATTGTATAAAATTCTAGTTAAATATGGCTTATTATATTATATTATAGGAGAGCAGGTATGGGGGAGGCCTTATCCTATACTAGGATATAGCGCTGTGGATAAAGAATTTTTAAGAGCAATTTTCAGTTTCAATTTATTTGACATAAACATTACACACTTTAATTAATTTCATTAGAAGAAGTGTTTTATATGATCATATTATCATGGCCAGTTGTAATAAGAAATTCTTTAATCCCTGATCGTATAATTATGCTTGTCGGCAATCGTTGTATATTATATTTTAGAATATATCACTGCAGGTACATGTACACATAGGAATGATGATATAGTGTACATGTCACACTATATCAATATTCACTACCGTAACCATGGTTGATGATGGTTTTGCTGTGATTAGAGAACAAAATCTGAATAACCAAGTAGTATTAAACACACAATATAAAATAGATTCCTCTGGAAGTAAGATAATGGCGGGGTAATTTTAAAAGTATTCCGCTATTATCTTATTTAGTTGTGTCCCGAACTAAATAATACTCGGCACATTTAAAGATAAAATGTATAAACGTGATCGTTCTCAGTAATTCATATTCGATCAAGCACAGAAATTAAAAGTTACCCAGGACACCTCATGTAAGTGGAATGATTTTTGGGATATTTAGCTGCTTCATTGTACAATGGATTGATAAACACTTTCATTGTTTTCCTAGGTAGCAATGAGAATTTTAACATAATTGCATGAAAATAAAGTAACTAATTCAGATTTTAAAAATGACCGTGGTTAATTAAATCTCACAGCCATTAAATTCGAAGCTGGAATCTCTGAGGTGTGTAAAAATTAGAGTTTTAATAGTGAATGTGTTAACAAACATATGTATATTAGTCAATAAAAAAACATTTCATTAATGCCTATATATAACACCAAGTGACACCTAGATGACGATAGAGAAATACATATATAGGATGTTTGGCATGTGGTGTTTGGCAAGGATGAAAAAAATAAGCTGGACGGAAATAATTACAAATGATGATGATATTCCAAGGACAGTAAAAGAAGACATGTCGATAATAAACACCGTTAAAAATCGATGGGACCAATTTATAGAACACTTTCTTAGATAAATATAGGTTAGAACACATACCTCAAAAATGGCCTAGACAAAAACACATCCACCAAATAATAAACAAGATGAACGCAGAATAAAAATAACATGATTATAGATACTATTATCAAATAGGTACTTACCATACCGCGATACTCACAGTATCGGCACGCCGGTCAATAACCTACGAAGCGACAACCCTAGTAGCGCGCACCCACACACAAATACCGCGTACCCTCTGTACGATGATTATTCCAGCTCGATTAGTATTGGAATCTCTCTCGAGCTCTCTGGGCGTGTGTCGCTCGCACCAGCCAGACATATTTCTTTGTTTACCGCCTTTGCATCATTAAATCTTTTTAATTCTGTGGTGTAAATTCACACAGTGACGTTTTGTAGTGACATTATGAGAATAATTTAAAACAATCACCGATCCGGAGACGTTTTGTGTCAATGTTTTCGTAAATTGACCGTGATTTTGTACGTTCGTTGACAGTTGAATCGACATTTTGTGTGTTTTTTCGGTAAATCGTTGTTTGTTTCCCGGCGCGAGTGGACACTTTTGTTTTTTAAGTTAAAGTGGTGATAACGAGTGATAAACATACTTATAAAATATAAACACAATTTCACTTGTTTATTTTTGTGCGCTAATCCTTTGTCACCGCAGGAACGGGACGAAAACATATAGAGGTTAGATATTTTTATTTCATTTCTTTCGATATTACATATAACCGTCAAAAATGACAAAATCAAGCTCGTTTTTATTGTATTATGCTATTTTTTCTAAAATATATTATTACTTGAACATTTACCAATAATATTTCACTTATGTGCGCAGTAATCTCGCGTTACATGGAAAATGTATCATTTTCTTCAAGGATGAAAGGAACATCTTATTACTGAAATATGACTGTTTCTTTTTTAATTAATAAAATATCTGTTATTCGTGGTCCTGATCACGATACTTTAATCAAAACTAGATATTTTAAGATCTGTAAAATATTTCTTTCTGTCTAGTAAGATATAGATGTCCCAGAAATCGTTATCAATACCGCCATTTCTAAAAGCGAGACAATTTTTCATATAAATCTTGTCTCTTTACGCAGTTAACGATCCGTGTCGCTCAGCTATCTCCTGTTGCTCTTATAGTTATCAATTTATGTTTATTTCTAGAAATTTCACCGAGTTACCTGTAGATTTTGACACATCACAAACACATGAAACTGAAAGTTGTTTACAAATCACACCGCTATGAACCAACTGCAAGCCACCCTCGCTTGGTACAACAGGTCGATTTTAGGTTATGTTGCCTTAACACAGATACAACACAATACATATAAATAAAGATTACAAAGAAGTTCTTACCTTTTTTCTCACTTCTTCGCAAGTGTGGGGGTTGGGTATACTTTTATAGGGATGGGGGTCTTACACTCGAGCACTTCGCGAGCGAAGGGATGAAATATCGTTCAAGCAAGGGCGAGCTGTTGCTTACGAAACAAATTTAATGAGGTGACACAATTTAATGTCTGCGCTTTGATAAACACATTATTCTGCCATATTACCAAATAGAAGAAAATTTGTGTAAAATAGCGCAGTTTTAAGTAAATTTTTATGACCCGATGAAAAACGATATTTACCGCGGAATGTTTCTTCTGGACGCTTCCTTGGTAAAATGCGTCACAAAACTGAGTTAAAACGCGCGTTTAGAAATTACGCAACATTTTATAAAATAAACGTGCGGCCAAGAAACTAAATTACCAATGTCATTTTCATTCTATAACAAAACAAAATAACACCAAACTTGAAATTAAATTCAGAGAAAGTTTCAAGGAAGCTATCGAAACAAAATACAATGCTGTGTATAAGTCGACCAGAGGTTTGCGCGGTGGTCAATTGATTGAAAGTATATTTCATAATATTGTGAAATTATCAGAAATTGTTAACACGTCATGATAGGTACTTCGGAAAGGATGTCTTTGGTAGTGGTGATTTTCGACAACCGGGTCTTTTAGTTACATAGCAATTTTACAAAAATCATGTCTTGATCGCTATTATACAGGATGTAACAGAATTAGTCCACAATACTTTATTTTGAACTCAATTTACTATTACAATTTTTATATACAAACACCTTTGGGCTACGGCCCGAATTCAGAGTCAATACTTAGATGATTTAAAGGTTACGGTACGCCGTAAAAGCGTAATTTGCAGTGCAAAATAACATTTTTGAGGGGTACCTTCACCTTTAAATCATCTAAGTATTGGCTTTGAATTCGGGCTTACGAGTCGGGGCGAATTAGGTAGGTACCTAAGTGCTATTTATTCATAAAGGGTGGAATGTTTTTCCACAGCAACATCTCGTACCAGAATAAACCATAACAGTTGATATTATCACCTCAAGAGCTCATTCAACTTCTTAGAACGGGTCATTGAGACAATTGTCATATCAGTCACGATTCTGCTTCAAGGTTTATTTTTCTAAAAATAAATATTGCGATTACTGTTAAAGACATTGTTAGATTTACAGGTTGTATCGGAGCCAGTCAACAATTAATTCAACACATTTTGATAACGTTGAAAAAATATATATAGTATATATAAATATATAGTAGTACAACTGATTTCAAAATGTAAATTGGGTCGTAGATATCAATATTTTAATAATCATTTTTATCATTTTACATTTCATTCAGTTATTCATTATCAATTTTGACGTGCTTATTTGTATTAGGTGTTGATGCTGAGCGAAGAGTGAATTTTCTGTTATTTGCGGAAAATGGAATGCAGAAGTCGGTAATGTATTGAGGGGCCATGTTGTGAATAGCCTTGTATATTGTAAGGCATAACTTACATTCAATCCTCTCCAGACATTTATGCTTAATTAAAGTGTGATAAAAATGACGAACGCTCCATAAACCAGGTACAAATTTAAAATGCTTTCAAGGGAGAACTATACACACATACGTCCAAATTTACTAATACATATTTAATTCGTTCTAAATTCATATTTCCATTTTGAATGGTTCATTTTTCCTTTCGCTCGAAATGGCGTTCTGAATTCAATCTTTAAATCACCCAATCCGTTACAGGCCGTTATTTATTTACTTGATTTTTTCGTTTACGAAAGTCGAATCAATCTTCGCTTTTCTTTTCTCTCATTGTTCTCCCCTTCACACGCGAGTCGCACCTTTCACCCATTCAAAATTAGGTTCCCATCACACATAACACTTTTACCCAACTTAGGAACCCAACGGATAGATCAAATTAATTGTTAAGTAGGTGGCCACCTGTCGGAAATCACTTTCATTGAAACGTCAGTCGGAATCATTCCTTTTTTGAATAAAACGCGCGCGAGGTTTGAACGTAGAATGTTACTATTTATGGCTAAAAGATTTAAATAATTATAGTTTTTTGTAGTTTGATATTATCGTTTTAGGCCAGCAATCAGTGATGGAAAGTACTACAGATTTATGGGTAGACCGCAATCACATTTTGATGATTTTTTTTTACAAAGATGACGAGGTGATCATGCTGATTACTGATCTCAAAGAATATACAGGGTTATTTGTAAAACATTAATAACCTCGCAGGGCTATATTCCTGCCTTGTTTATGAGTCCAAAATGTTCAAGCTATTACGACCTAATACCAATAGTTAAGGAGATATGCGACATCAAAGTTTGCATTTTTTTTGCAATATTTATGACTTATTTTTTGTAAAAAGTTTGACTATCATTACAGTAACTCATATCGATTACGAAAAATTCATTTGTTTCAATACAAGTTAAATAAAATTATAAAAACCCTGAAAAAATTCTAATTGGAATGTTTTCCAATTGGAATTCGAAGGTTTTTATTTTTTTATTTGACCTGCATTAAAGATAATAAATTTTTCATATTCGATATAAGTTACTGTAATGATAGTCCAACGTTTTACAAAAAATAAGTCAGAAATATTGAAAAAAAAATGCAAACTTTGATGTCGCATATCTCCCAAACTATTGATATTAGGTCATAATAGCTTGAACATTTTCGACTCATAATCAAGGCAGGAATATAGCCCTGCGAGGTTATTAATGTTTTACAAATAACCCTGTATACTACATTTTATTTTGTTTTATTCGGTCATCCAACAGGGAGACATAATTGCTTGGTAGGACAAAATACAGAAAACGTTAAATGTTTCCCACAATTAAAGGATGACACAGATACACATAAAATGTAGACAAGTCAATTTGATAGATCAAACAATTTTACAGTTTAATTTAAGGGATTGCTCCTAATTTAACTTTAAGATAAAGATAAAAGGGTAATGTATATAATTCACATGGTCAGGGAGGGGGACGAGTTTCTAGTATTGCCTGCCCAACATAACTTGGCGTGCGGCAGATTGGAACTAAAACCCGCCCCGCCCGCACCCGGCGGCAACCCCTCGCCCTGTCATTCAGTACAATTTTGTATTTGCTCGGGAGCTGTGACATCTTGATTACCAATATACATTGAATTATTATGTCCAAAACAGTCCGGGGTGGTGCAAGAACAATTGCCAATGAAGTATTAAAGATTTGCGAAGCTGAAAAAGCAAATAATGGACCGATATTACCGTCTGACAGTTTGACAGATGGAGCGGCCGCCGCGGAGCGCGCTGTTACCCGACCAAATTTATATTGAAGGCTCTGACACTGGTCACCGGACATTAAGTACATTATGTATTGTGTAATTAATTTACAACCTGGCAACTTCTGTTTCGCGACAGGGGCGCCCTCCCTCTCACGCCAAGTTATAGTGGTGGCACTCTATCTGCCTCACCATATTGTGACTAGAGTATATTCTATGAACTAACGTAAAATTCTTGGTTCCACTGCTGGTTTCGATTCGTTTGACTTGTTTTAAAAAAATTACTACGAGCTTTTAAATTTTATTAATTAAGTATAAAAAAGAAACAATGTACCTACATTCAATAGTATGGAGAAGTTAACAAACGGTGACGTAATTAAAATTTATAAATTTATGAAGCATCGGAGTTAGAAACTGAAATGTACTGCCTTGTTTCCCTAAGAATTATTTATTAAGTTGAATATGGTAGCACTCCAATGTAACACAATATATCCGATATGTGTGCGTATTCGTTCCCTAGTGTAAGTAACGATAAATATTTTGGGAACGGGTATACCTTTGTGGCACATTTGTTGTAGTATTGGTGACAATGTTAAATATAAATAAATATAATGTTAAATAACTTGGGAAGAATCAGATGATATATTAAAACAGATTCGTGCAAAAATATATATAACGCAATAATAGTCTCCCACATCAACTACTGCAGCAGTATACTATTTCTGGCTAATGAAAAAGAATTGAAAAAGTTAACAATACTCCAAAAAAAAGCATTAAGAATTATACTAAAAAGAAATCGATACACAAGAATCAAATTGATGTTAGAAAGTCTACAAATAATGACATTTAGACAAATAATTAAATTTAATGTATTTCTATTTATATACAAAATTGTTAATGGACACAATACATTTGAATTAGTAAGAAAAATAAGAGAAAACCAACATGAACATGACCATTGTACAAGAAAAAAAGATGAAATAAGATTGCCATTCAGAAAGAAAAAAAGATCGCAAACTTCTGTAATGTACAGTGGGATGAAGTTGTATGAGAGTCTGCCAGATGATATTAGAGATGAAAAAAATATTAAAATTGTTAAGAAAAAACCGAGAAAGTTTGTGATGCTACTTTTGATTAGAAATATATTTGATATTTTACATATTTATAAATGATATTTTACAATGTATATATTAGGAAATATAAATTTTATTATATTACCTATTTTAAGAATAAAAAAAAATAAAAAATATATACCTGAATAAGTGAGAAATCTATTATTGAGAATTTCAATGAGGTCGTATTATCTATTTTAAGAATAAAATAAAAAATGTATGTGAATAAGTGAGAAACCTCTATTATTGAGAATTACAATGAGGTCCCGACACTTTTGCATCGAATTACCTTTGTTAATGGAACTTTTCGAACCCGATTAAGGGGGGGTAAGGTTAATTCGTACAAAAAAAGGAATGTTTTTGTGAATTTTTTGTGACGACACAGTTAAAATTTCTTTATTAAAACCAATGATTCATTAAAGTATGACATTTGAAGAATATTGTGTAAAATTTTATTAACAACACTTTGAAGGGAAAAACGCGATTTTTTTGCGAAAAAAATCGAATAATTTGTTATTAAAAAATAAAAATTACTGACAAATTTGAAAAAAAATCTCCAGCGTTACCTCGTAAATTATGTACAGAAATATTGTTCAAAATTTCAAAAGGATCGGTGCAGTAGTTTTGAAGTTATGATGGACACCGACTTTGAAAACGTAAGATGTGGGGAAAACGCTTTAAAGTTTTGCACACTGTAAAATTATTTTATACTTACACATAATCGTCGATGCCATGTTCACACAGCAAAGAGCTTTCATCATCAGCATCTTTTTATCCTTGTCTACGCAAAACTCTTCCAATACAATAGCACGTCCGGTAGTCCTCAGGTGAGCGCGTCTCTTAGCTGCTCGAGCAGGTATAGAAAATCAGTCTGAGCATCGCTCAAATGTTCATAATTTCGTCAATTTTGCTCCGATTGACTTGAAATTTTGACACAATATTCTTGCGATGTTATACATTCATTTAAAAATTAAAAATAAAATGCAAAAAAAGTAATTTAAAAACCTTACCCCCCCCCCCTTAAATGAGATTTGATTTCTAGGATTTTTTCGATGTTTACCTCTATAATTGGGACTCAATAGCTCAATTCCCTGTATATGTGAGACATTTTATCAGGATGGGACAGGTTTCGACACGTTTGTTTACAAACATTTGAAGACAGAAGAAAAAGTAGAAGAAAATCGTGAAGAGACTTTAGTAAAAATTTCAAAGCGTGAGGCAATGGAAGCTTTCGAAACTTCACATAAGTATTTTGAGATGTCAAATATTGATGATTCTAGTATTTTTGATCAAATTTATTCCATAGTTGTAAAGAGAAACAGGTTTCAGCAACTAGCAATCAAATACAAACAAACATAACCGATTGCTCTAAGTCATAAACTTTACTGTATTGTATTTTTTTTTTTATAATAAATAAATACCTACACTTCTTCTTCTTCATTCTTAACACCACAAATACGCATTTTTATTAACATTTCCACCTCTATAAATGGAATAACGGTACATTTCGACCTCTATAAGCGGGGGCCTCTGTAAATGAGACACTATAATTTTAAACCTGTCTAATTGGAAAACTGGATAAATGAAAACCTCTTTAAATGGTACAAAATCATTGGTCCCTTGAGATCCCAACTAACCAGGTTTCACTGTATTATGTTGGATTTCTTTTTCTCCATAAATAAATAGGTGACTGCTTCATTGTGATAATTGGGTAAAGGATTTTCACGGGGAGGCTTTCATCCCGGATTGGATTGACAATATCTGATAATGATGATGATTTTTTATTTGGTATTTATCGAATGACGCATCTACATTGACAAACATCGAAAAACAACAACAAAATTTATGATAATTAGACTCAGTACGATCTGTCAGTTTTGTATGTCGATTATTTTTCATTTTTCAAAAAGTAATTTTTTGTCTTTTATGTACGGGACTTCGACAGCAAGTAGAAAGTGACATTTAACACTACCACATCAATCATGCTTTAACAAAAACAGGCAAAACAACAGAAGTTTCAGAAGAAGAAAAAACATCTATACTAATATATAAAAAGGCAAAGTTTTTTGAGTTTGTTTGTAGGAGGTAATCTCCGAAACTACTCATCCGATTTCAAAAATTCTTTCACCAATATTTAAAATGGACGTTCAGGGTGGTTATAGACTATATATTATCCCGTTAAAATGAAAGGGCTTTTCGTGGTGACCTATTTTACTACTAAAGTCGACGAAAATTTACGAACGCTGCCTAACGGCAAGAGATATTTAAATACTTTCTATGGAAAAGTTGTAGAACTTAAAAAGTTAAATAAAAAATGTCCACGACGACATATCTATATGTTAAGGTTAATACACAAATTCATAAAATATAACTAAAAGTTACTAAAAATATACGCGTGCGAAGCCGCGCCGGTGCAACTAGTGTTTAATAAAGAAGATATAAATATACTAAGAAGTGCACAGACATTATAACAAAAAAGTGTAATCTATTTTCTTTTTTATACACACACATGTAAATGAAAATGTAATATTCAAAGACCCCTCGGGTCTCTTAGCTTAATAGTAAAAAATTCCTTCGAGTTTCCGTTTGTCCGATATGAAATCGGATTGGTTCTTATAACTACGGACGTTCAGCCATGTAATGGCGACCTGAAGTGAATGTAAAATGTTCATTCACACGCGATCTATTTCATCAGCTAAAACGCCGCGTGAGAAAAAACAATTGAATGATTGAGGAAATGCCGTTATTATCTGGCTCTCCAAGTTAACCTCGGCAACCTCTGACAGCAAATGTACAAAGGCAAAACCGCAAGAAACCTAAATACGAGAGTGATAAAACATCGCGTGGCATAAAAAAATAACTTTTCGGAATTCGCCAATCATATAATTACCACCAATTTTCTAGATCAGTGTTTCCCAAACTATGGGTCGCGACCCGCTGATGGGTCGCAGTTACAACACCGCGCAACACGTCTCGTCCGGGTCGTGTCGTGTTTATTATAGATAAAGAAGTGCATTCAGATATCAATGTAGAGTCTGCAATTTTCACTCATTTAACTGAGTTAAAAAATAACTTTAACGCCAACTGAAATGTCAACAAAAGCAAGTGAAGAGCTTATCAGAAGATACATCGCTGAAATATACTTATCATTACAAGCAATTAGCAAAATTCTTCAAGTTGCTAACACTTATCCCTGCTTGTTTGACGAAGCGATGAAAGTCCTCCTCCTCTTCACTACCTCATGTGAAGTGGAATTTTCTGCCGTGGTTTCTATTAAGACCAGGGTTCGAAAAATTCCGATTTTTATAATAAAAATAATAATATAATATATATCCAATTTTTTTTCTATTTTTTTGCGCACGTCGAATGATGCAGACTCGAAATAATTAGGAAATTAATTATTTCATTTTGTATATGAATTATTATTTATTGAATAAATGAATTGCACACTGTAAAAAGCTTATTATGCAATTATTATATATAAGTTATAAAAGTTGCTGTTTCTAATGCAGTGTTATGGGTGTTTGTTTCTTTGTGTGAAATAAAAAACGGTTTATATGAAACAAATTAAACTAAAAAATAGCCATAGCACTTTTTAAAATACAACTAGCGTTATCTAGTAACGACCGCAGATATTAAAAAAAAACCTGTAGCGTTTTTTAAAATACAACTAGCGCCATCTATTAACATGTTTTCTTGGATATATATCAAAAATAAAAATCGAGCCATAAATATCGTGATATATATCATGATTTATATCCGCGGATATATATCCTCAAACCCTGATTAAGACTAAATACAGAAATAAATTGGACGTATCGAATTCACAGCGATTGAAAGTGTCTAAAATTGAAGTCAACACTAATGCTGGTATGACAAAAAATAGGAAACGAATTCATACTTCCTATTAAAATATTTTTCATAATAAAACATTTCGATTATATTTGGACGTTTTTCTTTTTTTCTTAATTGTACAGTCTTTCATATGATTACAATATGAATTGGGAAAATGTGAGGCAGGATCCCGGTTTTTTTTTGGTGGGTCCCGGTCCTGTCAACTTTGGGAACCACTGCTCTAGATAGTTAAAAATTAAAAATACTCTAATCGGTCTTCATAAAGGATTGATAATGAACGATTTGGCTATCGTTGTAATCCTAAAGAGTTAAAATTTTCAATTTATCAATTATCAATCTTTTATGAGGTAAGGGTATAAAAACCAACACAGCGAAATGATGTGCCTCGTACGCACTGCTTACACATACTAATTCGCTTGTCTTTCTTAAACGGAAAGACCTTCATCGAGTGAATTTTATAATATAAGAAGTTTTAATTTTTGACTGTAAAAATAATGGTTGGTAGCAATTACGTGATTAGAAAATTCCGAAAAGTTATTAGTAAACCATACTAGTGACCAAATATATAATGTGCAATCAACGTGCCTGTGGTGCACAGTTTAGTTTAGTGAGCATTGAAATTATCATGTTGCACCACAAATAATTATCTATGTGACGATGTCCGTCACTAACGCCACATGACGCCAAACAATTTATATTCTCAATGTAATCATCCTCTGTAACAAGACGCATTTTCTAAGAACACTCGACCAGGAATATTGTCGTTTCTCATTACAGAATGTTAAAAATAAAAATTTCCAACATATTTTATAAAAAAAAAGTGCAGTAAAAAACTTTGCGTATGAGAATTATGTGTTTTAACTTATGTGCCGCTAGGACATAATAACTAATAATTAATGTTAACCAGAAATTCAATGTATAGGTACCTACGTCATGGATAGTCGATTAATAATAAATTCGGGATAAGTTTTCTTATCCCGGGCAATGCCGGGTATTCCTGGTGGTATGTTATAACGCACAGTTCTTTGCTCCTATCCGATCGTTCTCATGAATCGAACAGAAAAATTTCACAAATGCACGCAATTAGCTATTCAGTGTCGCGTCCGCCCCGCCCTGTCCAGTGGCGGCTGGGACTTAAAAGATGTACATTTTTTGATCAGAATGTCACATAACTAGTAGCGAAAACTTAGGAGATTCTTCACGTGCAATTTTGTATAGAAAATATTCTTTGCACTTCGGGTGAAATGTCTTCAGTTACGGAGAAAAGCGTTTTTGTAAAGTTTGCATTTTTTTCAATATTTTTAACTTATTTTCAGTAAAACGCTGGACTTATATGGAATATTAAAAATTTGTTCGCTTTGGTACGAGTCGAATAAAATTATTATAAGCTTTCAAAAATTTGAAAAATATTTTTTGTAAGGTTTTTGTCATTTTATTTGAGTAATAAATAAAATGATATTTATTATTCTATGTAGGTTACACTCCAACTTTTTACAGAAAATAAGTCAGAAATATTAATAAAAAAATGCGAACTTTGATGCCACATGTCTCCGTAACTGTCGACATTTTACAAAAAGTGTTAAATTATATTTTATGTTCCAAATTGAATGAAAAAGACTCCCTGGAAATTTTTGCTTCTAGCTCTAAGACACTGTATAATAATTAAAAATAGACGTAAATGAAAGGCATATCCTTGTAAGTACCATTTTAAAAGATGCTAAGCACTGTATTATGAAAAAAATGTCAATTTCTACAAGAGACTTGAGAAATCGCGATATATTCGCTTTATCTAGGTACATTCAGTATTCATGTTAAGGTTAATACACAAATTGATAAAATATGACTAAAAATTACTAAAAATCTATACGTGCGAAGCCGCGCGGCCACAACTATTGTAATATAATTTTCTAATTTTTAAATCACTTCGGTAGGAAACTAGCGCCATGTTTTGGTGGGCTTTTTAACTAGTTTCCCATGTAAAACATCGATTAATTGATTAATTATTAGTGAATCTTGCATTGTTATCGAGAATACGTCCGTGTGCAAAATTTCATCTCGATGGGACATTGGGAAGCGGGTGAAATATCGATCATAAGATTCCATCCAGACGAACGGGTGAAGCTAAAGGTACAGATACACAAGCTTATTAGTGGCATGCTAATGAGCATGCCACTAATAAGCATACCCTAACAACTGTATACACTTGCTCATTATTGGCATGCTTATTTTAAGCAAGCTCATAAATAAGCATGCTCAAAGCTAACAATCAAACACACATGCTTATTAGTGGCATGCTCTTGTCATAGAATAGAGACGCTCTTGTTCAAAATGGAATCTTTGCAAACTGAAATAGAAAATTCAAGTGAACCAATAAATCAAAACAGTTCCCGAGTTTCCATCCGCACATTTTTGATTTTAGTTTTTATAATTTTTATTGTAAGATTTGTATCATTCATGTCTTTTAATAAAGTTTCATAAACACTACTTCTTGCTATATTATTTTTACATAGCGGTGACCGAGTATTCCACAGACATTCGTGATTCCTATAATGAGTCACGAAAAGTAATGTTTTGTCATTTAACCAACGCGCCATATTTGTTTCATCAGTCGCGGACTGAGAAGATCGCATTGATAATCGATACTAACCGCGAATGACATAAGCATGCTCATAATAATCAAGCCTGTTCACACATGCTCAAAAATAAATCAACCGGCGGTTGATTTTTGAGCGTGACACTAATTGAGCATGCTCATTACTAGCAATGTGCGTACACACATGCCACTAACAAGCAAGGTCAATACTGCGCATGCTCACGTGCCACTAATAAGCATGTGCATCGGTACCTTAATACAAGCGCGGTGAAATATTTAAGCAACAGCTCCGAGACGACGTGAGCCCCTCGCCAATACATCGGGCGTCCCTGATGAGACCCTGGCGCGGTGCGTCCAGGCCGCGCGGCGAGAATACTGAGCGCGCCGGAGACCGCAACCGCAAAGTGTAACAGGACTACCAGCAGCTGCTGGTTGCCTACCGAGGGTATACCTTACCACCGGTCACTCTTAACCAGAGACGTGACTTAGCTAAGATACAAGTATGTAATTGAAATACAGATGCAAGATGCGAAATACGTATTTTCATCTTGTATCCGAAGTACTTTTTTGAATATTCATCTTGTATCTCGTATTTAGACACATTCTTTCGGTATTATTCTACGAGCCAATGTTCTTTCCAACCCCGGGAAAGAAGAAAATATTCAACGACGCGACGAACATACTCTTCCCGGTTTGACCAGTTGAAATTCACAAACGAAGGACTTCTGTCCGGCTCGAAGGCCAAAATGTTCTCTCCAACTCCGGGCAAGACGAAATACATGTTCAATCTTCGGATTAACATAACGCTAATAAATTACTAAAACCACCGATTCTGACCTCGTTCGAGAGGATGAATGAAACACGATTTTATTCTACCGATCAGGCTACAAAGGAGAATTATGTGAAAAATAGCTTTATCTAAAGAAATACGAGACTATAAAACGACGTAGCTACGACGAAATATGATGTGAAAAAGAGGCCATTCCTCAGGTAATTTTCCTTTGTATACCTTGTCACTTTATTAATTTTCAAACAAACACAAGAACTGCCTAGTTACATTTTTCCACATTCTATTTTTTCAAATCTTTCTTGATAAAAATAATAATGTATCGAGTACTTACTCGATGCATTATTAAATAAAACGCATTTTCTTATATTAATTCAAAAAACAAGTACATACATATACATATAAATACAAGTAATACGTGTTCAATAAGCTCCTACAAAATTGAGTAAAAAAGAGTGTTTAAAAGTGAATTAGAAGCAAGTCCATCGACACAGTGAAAACTTACATGGAAGGAAACATTTGAACCAACAATATGTTATATACTGTAAGAAATAAGTTATAAAAATACAAATTAATTATTTCAAATTTGACAAGTGACTAAGGCATACGAGAATAATTTTTACAACAATAAAATATTCTGACTACTCTGTTGCTCATTAATTAGCATTGAAAATACTAATTTTGGAATCTCACATATTCAAAATGAATTGTAAGCAATGCAATGATAAAATGCAATCTGAAAATATTTTAAAATGCATTAAATGTGGTAATAGTTTCCACTACTCTTGTCAAGGCTTTACAGAAGAGACATTTAAAAATATGCTTCAGATGAATCGTCAGAAATGGAAATGTATTTTATGTAAACCCAGCCCACCAAAAGCTAAAACAACCCCGACACAGATACCAGAGGATTCTCAATTGGAACAGTTGAAGAAATATATCGACCAAAAGTTTGATAATCTTATGTATGAATTAAATAAAACTATTGAAAGAAAACTCGACCATATTAATGAGAAGATATCTGGCATAGAAGACATCAAAATATCTATTGAATATCTATCAAGTGAGTACGACCGTCTCAATAAAACTAATATTGAAAACACTGCTCGTGTTAAAAAACTAGAATCTGAGAATTCAAAGCTTCAAGAAAGTCACCAAAGATTGGAAAAAAAACTGGAAGAAATGGAACAGATAAGCCGCAACTGTAACCTCGAGAATCATGTAAATCTGTAATCACGAAATATTATTGTTCGCCTCCAAAATAGTAGAATCCGGGATAATATTCTCTCAGCTGTGAAGACATACAACAAAAATAATGTGTCCAACAAACTTAATGTATCGCACATAGGTCTACAGGGAACTTCCCCGATATATGTCTGTGAGCATCTCTCTCCTTACAATAAGACTATACATGCAGCAGCTAGACAAATGGCTAAAAATAAGCAATTTAAATTTGTCTGGACCAAGAATGGAAGAATTTTCAAGAAAGGAAAAGAAGAAGGAAAGACGAACAATCGCCAGTTACACCAGTTCCTAACCTGGATGCATTGCAAAATTTTCAATAAATTAAAGGACTGTCCAGTAAGTTTATTAATAAGTTTGTGTTAGTTCATAATGGCTCTTTCTCAGAATGTTCGTGGTCTGAGAACTAAGCTTAATGAGTGTTACATAGAAATTCTAAATAGTGATTATGACATTATTTGCTTGACGGAGACATGGCTTACTTCAAGGGTGAATAGTGAAGAATTATTCGACGCCAGATATATAGTTTTTAGACGTGATCGAGATAGTTCTCAGTTTGCCAACAGGAAAGACGGAGGTGGAGTTCTGTTAGCAACTAAGAAGTCATTCTCAGCATACCAGCGGAACGATCTCTGTACGGAATTCGAGGACCTCTGGATCTCAATCAAAGGAAAAAATAATATTACACCAATCAATATAGGAGTTGTGTATATACCGCCTAATATCTCAGATACAGTATTCAATGAGTATCTTATTAAATGCCAAATTAATTTCCTCAAAACCACTACAAGAACACGTAACATGCTACTTGGCGATTTCAATTTGCCATCTATAACTTGGAATGCAACAACTTCTGGAGCTGGACTGACTCCGCTCAGTCCATCTAATTCCAGAGCCAAGGACTTCATGGAGTTCATATCAACAACCAATCTTCAACAATTTAACTCTATAACCAATTGTAATGCCAAAATTTTAGATTTAATATTATCTGATACTCCACTACTTGTGTCTTCGGGTACTGCTCTGGTAAGTGTTGACAAATTTCATCCCCCAGTCCAAATAAACACAACGATTAACCGAGAAAACTTTTTACAACATAATTCTAACCATACTGCATACAACTTCCGTAAAACTGATTACGCCAAATGTATTAACGACCTAGCTCAAATTGATTGGTCTCAAATGAATCAACTAAACTGCAACGATTCTCTCAACTTATTTTATAATACATTATGGGAGATAATAGCTCGATACACTCCACAAAAAAAGATCTTGAATTCAAAATACCCATGTTGGTTTAGCAGTGCATTAAGACACCAGCTCCGCGAAAAAGAAAAATATAGGAAAAAATACATAAAATACGGTAATTCTAGAGATTACGAAACCTTTTCTATGCTAAGATCTCGCATTAAGAATAGTATTCGTGCCTGCTATCACTCATATATAAATTCTATAGAGGAATCATTACATATCGGGACTAAAAAATTATGGGAATACACTAAAACCAAGAAATTCACTAATGCAATCCCTAAAACAATGTTTCTGAGAGAAAAATATGCTACATGCGGTCAAGAAATTTCTGATATCTTTTCAGAATTTTTCGCTTCAGTTTTTGATAATGCTTCTCAACATCACTCATCTGCTCTCATTAATGACTCTCTCGATTCACTTTCCTTTATACCACTGCATAAAAATGAAATATTAAAAATTATGAAAGAATTGGATCCCGCCAAGGGCGCAGGACCTGATGGTATTCCTCCACTTCTTATAAAAAATTGTGCTCACCTTCTTCTAGATCCTATCTATATCATTTTTAGCAAATCTTTAAAAGAAGGAAAGTTTCCCGACTTATGGAAGGTAGCTCACATCACACCAATATTTAAGACAGGAAATAAAAGTGACGTTAGTAACTATAGACCTATAAGTAAACTATCTTGTTTTGGAAAGATATTCGAGATTATTTGCTATAGATACATATTCACCCACTTTCGTCAGACACTTTGCATTAATCAACACGGCTTTGTTCCAAAAAAATCCACAACTACCAACCTGCTTGAGTTTGTGAGTCAGATTTGCAAATCGTTTGATTCGAGATCTCAAGTGGATGTAATATATACAGATTTCAGCAAGGCGTTTGACAAGGTGAACCATCGTATACTTTTGAAAAAACTTCATGCTATAGGAATCCACGGCAACTTATTGAGATGGATAGAATCTTACATTTCTCATCGAACTCAAGTGGTGACTGTAAATGGATATGATTCATCTCCGGTTTCTATCACCTCAGGAGTTCCTCAAGGTTCTCACCTTGGTCCCTTGTTCTTTCTTATCTTCATAAATGACTTGCCAAATATATTAAGAAATAAGTGTCTATTATATGCCGATGATTTAAAAATTTATTCCACCATTCGTAGCCTGGAAGATAGTCATCTCCTACAAAGAGATCTGGACGAACTATCAAATTGGTGTAAAGCAAATAATATGTCACTTAATGCTAAGAAATGTTCATGTATTAGTTTCACTAAAAATATTAAAAAAATAGAATTTGTTTATAAACTGGGTGACGTTCCACTCGCTAAAGTCGATTCAATAAGGGATCTGGGCGTCATGCTAGATTCTAAACTCACTTTTAGAAACCACTTTGATAATATCACAAACAAGGCATATACTATGTTGGGATTTATCACCAGAATTACTCAAGACTTTAAAAATCCTCAAAGTCTAAAAATTCTCTATACATCACTAGTACGAAGTATATTGGAATATTCGTCAGTTATTTGGTCACCTTATTACACAACACATATTACGAGAATCGAGAGAGTGCAGAAAAAGTTTCTACGTATTTTGTCATACAAAGCTGGTCAACACAATAACCTTCACAGCTACGAAGATCGACTTGCCTTTTTCAAGATGCACAAACTTGAGTCCCGACGAAAAATATCCGATCTCATTGTGCTACACAAGATTCTCAGCGGAGCTATTGATTCTCTCTGTCTATCTGATATAAATTTGCATGTTAAACCCCGTATAAGAAACCCTGAGTTCTTCAGAATAAGTCAGCACACTAATAATGTCGGTTACTTTTCTCCCATTACAAGGTTGTGTCGCACATATAATTTGTATTGTGCCGACCCTAACATTGATGCTGATATTCTTGCAGACACGTTATCTTCGTTCAAAAACTCACTCATACACAACATCCATTTTCTAAACGACGACATGAACCTATAGATCATTAAATACTAATCGCACTACACTCAAACACAAATATATAATATACATAAATGTACATGTGAAATATAATTAATTACAAAAATACATGTTACTAGAGCATGCCGAAGACACTTGTAATTGGGATAATGGGCATAGTCTTCACTACAATGTTTATTATCTGAGTGTCATGTACCCATTATCCTGTTAGTGTCTCTAATAAATAAAAAAAATAAATAAAAAATAAAAAAATCAACTCAAATTTTTAAGACATTTTTTAATATAATACATTACCAAATCATTCGATATAATTTTGAAGACGAAACAGGTATCTTAGTATTTTTGAAATATTAAGATTGCTAAGATACTTTTTTCCAATGATGCACCTATAATGAGACCTCATCGAAGAAAAATGAGCGACAAAATGTTTGAAGAACTGGTTTTACTTGAGTCTCAATTAAAACCATAAAAATATAATATTTTATTTTGTCACATTTGCGCAATCAACGCGATTTATTCGTTAATAATTCACGTAAAAAATAAGCTTGCATTCAATAAAATCGTCATGATCGTAGAACAATAACGAATGTGCAAAAAATTCCATATTGACTTTTTTGGATCAATAAAAAGTGAAAAAAAAGAAGCCATCTAATGGTATATAAATTTTTTTCTCATTAATTTAACCGTCGTTATACGAAGTCGGTATAACAACGGTTCTGATTTGCGATCGTAGAACAATGCATTGTGTGTAAAAACGTCGTACTGCGCTGACTATATTTGAGGTCTGAAAGGTATCAACTTTAAATAACTAACCCAAGTTTCAAAGGAAAATCTTTTGTAGTTATCGAACTATGACATAAAGTGTTCTTATGTAAATAAAACTTCAAACTGCTCTCCTGCAAACTTGAGAAAAATCACATGCATCGTTATTGTACGATTATGACGAAATGCGTTTTCTTAAAATAGAATTTTATCTTTAAAAAGTATTTGGAAGATACGTATTTTATATCTTGTATTTCAGATACCATTACAGAAAGTTATTTGTATCTGGTATTTGAAATACTTGATTTTAAAGTATCTTGCATTTTGTATTCCAGATAATTTGTATAGGGTATCTTGTACATCACTGCTCTTAACACCGTGCTGTCGTCGCATTCCATTTAGAATGGATTGAAAACGGACAACGATGTTCAACCAATTAAAGATAATCTCACTTTCATCACAACACAGTCTTTTTATAAATCCCGGGCATCTAGTTGGGGGGCGTCCGTAGACTGCGTCCTTTGATCAAGGGGGGATTAGGTAAAATGCTACGCTGGGCTTTGTGGGGGGAGGGGGGGGGAGTCAGAGCCCAGCTGCGTAATTCTTTCATTTGTCTTATTAGGAGCCGCAAGCCAGGTAGCTCGATCCCTGTATTTAGAAATGCGGAGCTAAGCCAGCGTGCGAAATAGGAAATATTTATTTATTTACTTATATACGCCCATTACAGGCTTTTACATAAAAAATATTATATTAAATTCAAAAAGTATATACATTAATCAATATCAGAAGTAAGTAGTAAAATATAAAATATATGAATATGAAGTAGGTACATGTATAAGCAATGAAAGGTATAAGCAGTGAAAGTATCAGGTATAAACATTAAAATATGAGTATAAAAATTAAAAATATTAATTTGAAATGTAAAATACAGAGCAGTAATGTGTATAAAAAATATATATATTACACATCATTACATGTATATATTAACAGCAGTTAGTAATGAAATAGTATTGTCTCTTTAAGTATAAACTTTATTTTCACTAGACTGTCATTGAAAACATCAGCCATATAACCAAATTCATAACCAGTCTTTAATATTCTGCTAATTACGGCATTTGACTGGTTATTCGTTCTGGAATTTTGGCAATGAAATGTGACAATTTGTCGAGTTCTATGCAAATCAGTTTTCAGGCCAACCCTAGAGTACGGCCACGAGCGCTGGTTCTTGAAGGAGATATTCTCTTAATTGAGACAGAAATACTAAAAACCAATAATTAAAAAATTTTGCGTGGAAAATGGAAATTTTTTTAAAAATATCGTTACTACAAATTTTTAAAGAAAATTATAAAATGGATACTTCTAGGTCCACAAGAGGCATTCCTTAATCTAAAAATACCCAAATTAAAAACAAGTGCAGTCCAAAGCCACTATTCCTGTAGGAATAAAAAATTTCAAATCATTACATGGTAAAATAAAAAAAATTAAAGACCTTACGTCATTTAAAAATGAACTTAAAAATTTTAGCAAAAAAATCTCTTGAAATTTCCTGTATTTATTATTTTGTTTATTGATATTCCAAACACCTTTATTATAATTTTAATAATATTCATGAAATAATGTGATGTGAATTTACTCCTCCCATAAGCAAAAAGAAGAAAATAATTTCATAGGATTCTAAAAAATGATCCAATTTTAATGTACACATTGAGATTAACAAGATTTTCAATAAAACAGAACTATAAAATTGTGCAATCCGCCATTTTAGCTGAAACACCGGTGGGAGCGTACCAATCACCGTGTCTTTGAATTGTTGCCATAGGCATAATGCAACGTTTACTTAGGCTGACGTCACGTAAACGAAATGACAGCTGCGGGCGTTTTTGCGCGAAATTAAAAATAGCTAGATGAAAATGCAATTTTTTGCGTAAAAACTTAGTTTATTATTGAAGTAATGTTATTTTCGGTAAAAATAGACGTGTGCCTACATTATAGAAGGTTATTTCAAAATCTGTCATCTGTGATGACTATTTGTTAAAGGTACCTGATACACGTTGCTTATTAGTGGCACGTGAGCATGCGCAGTATTGACCTTCTTTAGGCCTTGCTTATAAGTGGCATGTGTATACGCATATTGCTAGTAATAAGCATGCTCGTTAGTGGTACGCTCAAAAATCAACCGCCGGTTGATTTATGAGCATGCTAATGTCATTCACCATGAGAAGGAGTATTTTTTGAGCATGTGTAAACAGGCTTACTTATTATGAACATGCTTATGTCATTCGCGGTCTTCGCGGCTAGTATCTTCTCAGTCCGCGACAGATGAAACAAATATGGCGCGTTGGGGAGACGATAAAACATTACTTTTCGTGACTTATTATAGGAATCACGAATGTCTGTGGAATACTCCGTCACCGTTGTGTAAAAATAATATAGCGAGAAATAATGTTTATGAAACTTTATTAAAAGGCACGAATGATTCAAATCTTATAATAAAAATTATAAAAACTAAAATCAAAAATGTGTGGATGGAAACTCGGGAACTGTTTTGATCTATTGGTTCACTTGAATTTTCTATTTCGGTTTGCAGTTTCCATTTAGAACAAGAGCGTCTCTATTCTATGACAAGAGCATGCCACCAGTAAGCATGTGTGTTTGATTGTTAGTTTTGAGCATGCTTAAAATAAGCGTGCTAATAGTGAGCAAGTGTGTATCTGTACCTTAACTCTGTCTCTACTAGGTCATAACATCGTAAAATATAAATATAGTCATGATGACTTCGGCCGCGCGATGCCGTTTCGTCTGTTTTGCTGGCGCTTGTGTGAATCATCGTCTCGGCTTCCCCGCTGTCGTCCAGCAAGCGGTTCCCGCTAGTGATGGGTCGTCGACGAATTTACCGTCGACGAAACGAGACCGTCCACGTCCGTCCATCGACGAGACGATCAACTAGTTGAATTCGTCAACTAGTTGACGCGTCAACTTCGTTACGCGGACGTCGCGGACGTTCTATCTAAACATCGGGACGATGGTCAACTGTCTACGGTTCGACGCGACGCTGCTCGACGGCTCAACCGTTGGCTATTTTTATTACGTTAATTTTTAAAATTTAAAGAAGTTCGAAGGAATATAGTTTCGGGGAAAGTAAAACCGCTACTTGTGCTTATATGTAAAAAGAAATATTTTATTATTTATTTGTTTACGCACATTATAGGCTTTTACATATTGTTTTATATACTTCTTTCTATATATAATAAAGAAAGAAGTAGGTATACACAACAATATCAGGTGTAAGCAGTAAAATATTAGTTCAATAAAAAATAAAATAATTAAACAGAATTGTTTTATTTTATACAGCGCAAAATTGGGAATTCACCGAAACGTCGCACGTGCACATCGCACAAATCAAGTAAAAAATAATAGATAATAGCTTATTAAGCCTATCTCACCCTACGCATGCATTCAAATTTCAAGTCTCTGTCATAGTTCGTGTACACAGATCTGCGCTCTATGGTCGTGTGCTTTAGAGTTGAAATGAAATTACCCGTCGAGCCGTCTATGACGTCTTTGGCGTCTGCAAGTCGACAGCGAGAGACGAGAGAGAAATAAACGGAGACGTTTTGTCTTGCTCTCGCTCGTTGCTTTTGCACTACGTTGAATCTCGAATCGTCCACCGTCCGCGGTGTCCGCCGTCCACCGTCTACGAATTCAACTAGTCCAAGCGATAAACGTGTACCGTCGACGCAACGTCAACGGTTGATTTCAACTAGTCCGTCCATTCAACGCCCATCCCCATTCCCCTCCGCCGAGCGTGGCTGAGCGCCGCCGTCGACGCTGCGTGATGCGGCGACGTTGCTTCTGTATCTCGAATGACTCGTGCCTGCGGTGAGCCAGTCCCGACAGCCGCTCTGACATCACCACCAGATTTGCCGCTTGTTTTTCCGACAACTTTGAACTTTTTATCAGTTGTACTCGAGGCGTTAAAAAAATATACTTTATTGTTTATTTGCTTACCTGCGTACTTGTGATTGCAAACACACATGCGCATGGCTTTTTCTGGGTATTTCTGTTTCTACTTGAGAGAGAAAGACAGAGGAAGAGAGGGCGAGAGAGAGAGAGGGAGAGGGCGAGAGACAGAGCGGGAGAGGACGAGAGACAGAGAGGGAGAGGACGAGAGACAGAGAGGGAGAGAGACGGAGAGGGAGAGAGACGGAGAGGGAGAGAGACGGAGAGGGAGAGAGACGGAGAGGGAGAGAGACGGAGAGGGAGAGAGACGGAGAGGGAGAGAGACGGAGAGGGAGAGAGACGGAGAGGGATCGTACGGAGAGGGAGGGAGACGGAGAGGGATGAGACGGAGAGTGGAGAGAGACGGATAGGGATGGAGACGAAGGGAGAGAGACGGAGAGGGAGAGATACGGAGAGGGAGGGAACGGAGAGGGAGAGAGAGAGAGAGAGTGAGAGAGAGAGAGAGAGAGAGAGAGAGAGAGGGAGAGAGAGGGAGAGAGAGGGAGAGAGAGGGAGAGAGGGGGAGAGAGAGAGGGGGGGGGGGAGAGGGACAGGAATAGGGAGAGGGAGAGGGAGGTTCATGACGGTTATCCATCAAACGTCAAAATATAAATACGAATCCAATTCGACAGTGACAATTTTGCCCTCATTTTACACCAGGACGATATGGGATAATACATTATTATACGAGTAGCTCGTTGAAGTAGTGGCCACGACGCTCGCCTAGTGATCCGGTGATCGGCGGTTCGAGCCCCATTCCGGGACACCAGCGATTTGGTCATCGTATTTTCATAGCACAGACTTTTGGCTTAGTTTGAGAATTGTAAGAATATTGATGCGACATGTATTCCGTGTTCGGAATGAAATATGAACGCGGGGATTCCCCGAGCATAGATATAAATTGTTCCGCGTTTAATGAATGAATTACATTTACACATGGATTATCTATAGTGCGAAATTCAACATTTATCGGTGTATCGACAAGTTAATATCGCCGATTCCCATATATCGGAAAACCCACGATATCGCCGATATATCGGTATCGGATGCATACCTACTTTATATACAGCATTAGTACTTATTTCATGTAATTTTAGTCGAAACGTGAGAATCGTGAGGTTACGTTTGCGATAGGTACAGTTGCCGGCAAACTTCTTGAAATTCTTTGGCGTAGTGGGGGAATGCGCAGAAGACGAAATTTGGGTCTCGTTGGTGAAAAGGCAGATGCGCAAACTCCCCCCCACAAGGCCGTAGAATTTCAAGATGTTTGCCGGCTACTGTACTTGTAATCCGTTTGAAGCTCTGTCAGACCAGACCGCCTGGATAAGAAGGCACCGGAGAAATCAACCCCTTTTCTAAAGGCATTGCAGACATCGGACACCGCAAATAAAGCTATTTACTTTGAAAGGGATATGTGTAAATGTACTAATCTCCTTATTTGGGTGCGACGAACACCGACGTATACCTACGTCTCGTTTATTTTTACTCCCTTTCATGTAACTCGTAGCGTCTGCTTGTCTACTTGTCTTGCCTGCTTGTCTGACGAAAAAACTTTGGATCGATTTTTAACCCTTTTCCCGTGATCCAATCGAGCTGAAACTTTGCAAGCAGACTCGTGGCGACGATCAAGAAGATCTATTAAATTTTCGTTTAAAAAATTAATAAATTTTTGGATTTTTCAAAATTTGAATGGTTTTTTCATACAAATTATTAAGTTGTATGAAAATATTTCAACGCGTCTGGTAGACGCGAAACCCGATTAAAGTATAATTTTGGATTTTTGCAAATTTTTTATTACTCCCTTTAGTAGCGTCGCCCGACCGAAGCCCAACGCGTAGGTTAAGGAAGTGTAATAAAAACTTGGTTTTTATGGATTACATTTTTTTATCTTTATTCTCGTCTATTAAGTGTTGAGAAAAGAATCATAAGGTAAGATAATGTTGCTATTTTAGGAATACGGATGATTGCCTCTACTATCCTCATACGCCTCATATAAACGTGTACCTATCAAACTTCAAACTAATACACGTCTTTGCTTGGACAGACGTGTCGCTAAATGGCGCAAATATATGCGGTACTTTTTAGAGGTACAGAAAGAACTTTAAATAAAATAAAACATATAAAAATCGCGGTAATGACCATAGTACTGGCTTTATTGGAGAAGGTAATTTTAGGCCAATTAGTGTTTAAATACAGGGTGGTTTATTTTGAATTGGTAGTGTTTAAATATAGGAAGTTTTTTTCGAATTGGTAACACTTTTTTTGGAATAGCATTACACCAGAAAAGGCTTGCAAATTTATTTTGAATATCGTGCTATACGGGGTGTACCATAGCTAGCAGCAGAAACTTGGTCGGTGGATCCCTGCCTATGTTATAAGTCTAAAATGTTCAGGCAACCATGACCTAATATCAATAGTTATGGAGATATGCAACACCAATGTTTGCATTTTTTTCTCAATATTTCTGACTTAATTTTTGCAAAAAGTTGAACTACCATTGCAGTAACTTGTGTCGATTATGAAAAATTCATTTGCTTTAATAAAATACAACTCGATAAAAACCTTGGAAAAATTAAAAAAAAAAAATTGTACAAGGTTTTTATCATTTTATTTAAGTTGTTTTGAAGCAAATAAATTATTGATAGTCGATATAAGTTACTGTAATGATAGTTCAACTTTTTGCAAGAAATAAGTCATAAATATTGGAAAAAAATGCAAACTTTGATATTGCGTATCTCCATAACTATTGATATTAAGGTCATAGTTGCTTGAACATTTTAGACTCATAACATAAGCAGAAATCTACTTGCCAAGTTTCTGCTGCTAGCTCTGGTACACTCTGTATATCGTAATCATATTTAAACACTAATGTCATAAAATTATATTTCTAATAAAGCCAATACCATGGCTGTCACAACAATTTGTATGTGTGTTATTTCATTTCGATGTTCCATCGCAAGAAAATGTATTAAAATCAATTAAGGTGTTAATTGAGTCAATTGAGGATCGGTCCGTTAATTTCCTACCCAGCGATTCTAATTCAATCACCCACCATCCTTTTATATATTCTTTCCCACACATTCGCCACACACGTCTCGTACCCTAAATTTATTCGCAGGAATTTTGTTCCCCGAAGGTTTACAAGGTTAAGGAAGGAACACACGAGGTTAAATCGAAAAGGACGTTTATTTAGATAAATAAATATTTTTATTTTTTTATTTAAAAATAGAAAAAAAAAATATGCGAACACGGAATTCGTGTCACATCAATATTCTTACTATTTTCAAATTAAGCTAAACGCTTGTGCTATGAAAATAGGACTAACTTGCTTGTCTGGAGTGAGATTCGAACCCGCGACCTTTGGATCACGAGGCGAGAGTCCTAACCACAAGACCAACAAGCTACTCAAAATTTGAAAAATAATTATCTAAACAAACGTCAAATTAATATTGTCTTTAACATTATGGAAGACGA
This sequence comes from Agrypnia vestita, assembly GCA_016648135.1. Taxonomy (NCBI): domain Eukaryota; kingdom Metazoa; phylum Arthropoda; class Insecta; order Trichoptera; family Phryganeidae; genus Agrypnia; species Agrypnia vestita. The sequence continues at coordinate 917,082 of JADDOH010000027.1, forward strand.
CATTATTTTTAAGATATGGCTAGCCGTAACCCGTCAAAAATGACGGTACTTTTACATTTTGATTCCTAAAGAATAACTATTTATTTATAAATAAAAAAAACGAGCAAGCCTTACAGTAACTTTAACTTTTTCAATTTTAGTACATAAACAATCCTGAAGAAGAGAACATTGTTCTCGAAACATGTAGATTGTATAATCTAACTAAGTTGTGAAAACAAAGTGATTTGTGTTTTATTTTAATAAAAATATCATTTGAGCAGCAACAGAAATTAACATCAAAATTTAAAAAAGCTAATAGCTGTATATTAATTAATTAATAAATACAAGTAAAGAAAATGTATATGCATTATTTCTTTATTATTGAATTTTGCCGCACTGTGAGCTGTCATTGAATTTTAGCAATGTCGATGTAATAGTGTACTATTATAGTAAAGAATTTGGTCGTTAAAAAAATATTGAATTTCGCCCCATCGTAAGTTATTAAATAATTTGTAGGTACTATGATATTAACGAATTTGGCGGCCAGAAAAATAGCGACACAAACCCGAGTTTTGTTTAATTTAATTTCCACAGGCACAAAGTGTACTGTACGACGGTAAGAGGGCTGGTTAGAAACGAGTTTTGGCAAGAAACTAAGCGAGCGGAAACATTAATATTAATTACTTTGACACTTTTGACTTATGACAAAGATTCGAGCGCACGTGTTACATTAACGGCGCCTAAAATAACCAAAGTGAATGAATAACTTACTACTGAAAAAAATCTAATTCGCCCCGCCGCACAAAGGTTGGAAATTAGATTCTGTGCGCGCAAAATTCAAAAAACTAAAGTCGTAATAAAAATAAAATATATGCAGCGAAATAAACTTAGTTCCTTGGGTAATAAAGTCCCACTAATAGTTAATTACCTAGAATAAACCCCTCGTGTCTAGTCGAGCAGGTAGTGACATGTTGTTGCAAAAAAATAAAATTGAGTTATTGTCAGTCGGATACAAGTGTTTGTACCAAAGTGGTGTGTTTATATTTTTGAATTTTGTTCTTCGAACTATGAAATCGATAAACTTAGGTAAATTTTTTTAATATAATCCACATTTTTATTCAATTAATACTCTACAAAGCCACCATTTGTTTTTAACAAAATATCGTACATTTTTTCTGCATGCCTTAGACTGCCAAAACTGGGATTGACCTGTATTGATTCTAATTGTTGTAAACTATCGTTCTCTAATACCTTGGCTACAGATTTAAAATCAATCGGAGTGCACGTCGGTGCGCCTATATTCAGAATTTATTTATTTTCCAGCTCTCGGCTGTTTGGAGTAAGGTTAAAAGAGCGAGACTTTTCTAAAGGAAGTAAAAAAGCTGTTTTAAGGGCGATTAATACAACAAGGTATAATAAAAAAAAACTTTATTAAATTTTTGTGGACAAATACGTCGAAAGTGGATCAATTGTGGACGTCATAAAGACAAGTTTAGGATCAAATATAAAGTGTGGTTAGGTGGTATAAACAAGTTATCAATACTACATTCATTTCATTTTTTTATATCTTTAAATTGGCTTATTATTATTATTTAATGGGTATAGAATACAAATAAACACTAAAATAATTTCGCTCGCTCAGATTGTCTTTTCCGACCACTGTGCGCCGCGCTAGTATAACATAATTCCTCGGAATGCCCTTGCATTTAAAATGTTAATGCTTTGTAAAATATAAAATAAAAAATAATTAAATACGTCTAAAGCTTCAGAAACTCATTCCAGAACATATATTTTCAACACCTCCTCCCCATAGACCTATGTTATCCGCCGTGTAAACTTTTTACCTGTGCTCTTAGAATCTTTATCCTCGCCGAACAACGAGTTTAATATAAATAGCGCTAATATAGTCAGGACGTCTAGAAAGTATACGTAGGATTTAGGGCACTAGGTCGTTTCAAATTTTCTTTGAACTATTGGAAGACCTCCTGTTATAATTGCGTCTCTGAATATTTAATGAAAGATCGATTAAAGACTCTTCTCTTACAATATTCACGATCTGTCAATAATTGAATATGGGAATAATGTATCGGGCATTTTACGTTTTAACATCTGGCAGATCGAATTGTAATGGTAGATGTTTTACGACAAGCGAGAAGTTTTTTCTATTGCGAAATTGAACGGAACATTCTGGAAAGTGATCGAATCAGTCTCCTTTTGACGCGGTCCCAGCCGGCCTTGCGTGCTCTTTCTCGCTCACTCTGGTTCGCTCTTTTTAAGGTTTTGCTCTTATCCTTTCTGGATTACTTTGTATTTTTATTTCTGTGCTTTGTATTTTACTTTGACTTAATATCTTATGCCGTGGATCTCTATAATTTTATTGGTCTACCAGCTATCCAATACATTATGCCATTATAATAAATTGTACTGTTGAGATTCCTAAAATAAAAAAAATAAAATACTGTTGAGGCTTCCAACAGGATTATCTGGTATACCTGGTCATGTCAAGTCTTCATTAATTTACGTAATCTAAAATAACCAGACTACCTGAGCGACCCTTTTTTGATTCTATTCACTATGTAGCGGCAGTCTTAAATTCATACCTATCTTAGAAATCTATGTGTTAGGGCATCATCTAGCGGATAATGCCCAAATATTTTTGATTATTCGTAATTTATATATTGATCTGAGGACGACATCTAGCGAATTTGTCACATAATTATTGTGATGGTATAATTCGTAATTGTAGAAATTTGAACCAGATTTTTTTTGAAAGTTTTAATCATTTTATTTGGCATATATTAGTGCCAATGAATTAAATTTAATATTCTATATAAAGTACTGTAATGATAGTCCAATGTTTTACAGAAAAAAGAAAAAACTTTGAACTCGCTTACTTCCATATCTATTGATTATTACATTGAACTTGAACATTTTCGACTCACAATCGAGTCTGGAATCTATCTCAAAGTATTATGGATCCGTACAGAAAAATTTATATAAAAGTATTCCACCCTGTATACAAAAAAAGGCAAATATGTGAAGAAAATAATCTCATTTAGTTAGAAATGTTGGTGAGAATTTTAAAAATACCTATAAATTTTCTTTTAGACTTATGTATTCTTATGATTGCATATACATATTACTAAATTTTATTCTGCTTTCATTTTTACGTTTATACTTCTTTACTGTTGTTATTTGTTACTATTACATAACTAACAAATGAGAATAACTGCCACAGAACAGGTTTTTACCTAGTGTCGCAGTTATTAGTAACTCATATTTACAAATGTAAAATAAACAATAAAATAAACGAATAAAATAAAATAAAAAATAAATAAATAAAAATTTAAATTAGCGTAGTGACTACCATTTCTTTCATCGTTAGATATAGTATGTACCTATCTTATTTATCTTACTTGTATCGGGAAACTTTAATCTCGTTTTATCAAGAATGTTACATTTTAATAAGCTCTTATCTAGTCGCCAGGTATATCATTTTTATCAATTTGGCTTCGTAAAAATTGCTGTCGTCCATGATTTCTCAGAATATAAAGATTAAACCGTGTTCCATTGATAAAACCGAAACGCTACACGTGAGTTTCGAAATTTGGCGCGAGAAAGCGGGTTGCAGGTCTTCGAAAATAACGTCGTGCGCAAGATTTACGCACCGATACGTGATAACCCAATCAGAGAATGGAGGAGATTCGAGAATTTCGAACTCCGGGAACGGTATGGTGACTCGGACATCATGAGGAAGGTTAAAGCAAGGAGCCTGCAGTAAAAAAATTATAAACAATTTTTATAAGTTTTGGGATTAGGGAATGCAATCCCGATCCCGCGAGATCTCGAGGCATTTTACGAGATTAACGGGATTATCGGGATTGATTAGCATTTTTTATGTTCTGTATGTCTATAGAGCTTTTAGTAAGTACTTAAAACTTATGCTCATGTCACATTCAAATAATGAAAATAGCTTTGAATAATATTTGCTGTATTTTATCATCCTAACATAGTAGTAAAAACTACTACTAGTTAGTAGTTTTTACTCTGCTACATTGACAGATTGGTGCTTGGAAAAACGCCTACAAAAACTTTAATGAAAAGATTAATAATGA